>CM012453.1:28141871-28636871 GCA_003999625.1 Oryzias javanicus | reverse complement strand
GGCGGCGGCGGTGGCGGCTTTGGGTCAGCACATTGCCTCAGTCGGTTGCCTCACTCCCCCCAAAACCTGACTGCCACGTCGCCTGTCCTGCTATTCTCCCTGAATTATGTGAGACTGGGTTGATATTTTCATTTGGAGCGCAAATGACACTCTCAGGTCCCAGCAGTGATGTGTTCATTGGCTGAGGAGGAAGTTTCCAGGTCTTCATTTGCATATATAAATATATTTTCTGCACCATTTCCTGTAAGTATCGCAATTGTCCTGAAGTCGGGCCTGTGTCATGTACATCCTAAATATTTAATGTACTTGAAAGGAAGGAAGAAATTTCCTCCCACTTGAGTGAACTTGGAGCGTTTAGCTTCATGAAAGGAAACTTTACTTTCACCTCTGACAACATATGGAGCGTTTTTCCTATTTTAACTGAAAAAAGGAGGCATAAATACCCTTAAAAGCACAGCGATAAACAACCCGTACTGTAAATAAAAGCTCCTCTTAAGTTTTTAGAAAAATTGCAGTATTTTGCATTCTCTTTGCAATTAATGATCTGTAGCATAGCACCCATTAACACTTTTCTAATGTGACACAAAAATATAGCTAAGAATTATCATTAAGGAAATTATGACGGAGCCATGAAAAATCCCATTAGCACGGCTGTCAGAGCCTTTTGACGTGCAGCTCGCTGCGTTGGACCGGGTGCCGCGGGAGCTGGCCGATATCTCTCCTCATTCCGTGGCATGTGTCTCTCTTGTTGTCATGGATTGTCTGCCACATGGAGACAGACTTGTGATCCGGGAACAGCCATGAATTTGCACAACTGCTGCATCGCATTCAAAAATAAAAAAAGAAAGAAACGGATAAAACTTTGATAAAGAGATGATTGTTTTGTCACTTCTTTTTTTTTTTTTTTTAAAAAGGCTTTTATTGCTAATTATTTATGACACCAATCACTAGTTCAAATAATGCTCATTAAGAAAGCTATTCATGTGCGTCCTTCCCCCTCCCTTTTTGGCCCTAATTGAGGAGGGTTGACCTCTTGACCCGAGCTAAATTGAGTTGTAGTCCCTGTGGCGAGCGTCTCCTTCCCGGTCAGTCAGGGCGGATTACACAGCCATTGTGTTGGGCACTGTATCGTCCAAAGCTGCCTGTAACCAAGCAGATGAGTCACGCATATCCAAGAACACACTCAGGGCTTTTGTGTGTGTGTGCGAGATACTCATACACAGCAGCAGACACACACAAATATGTGATAATCCTAGCGTAAAAGCACAGACCATCAAGAGTATTCACACATCTGTGCGTTCACACACACAAACTCTTCACTCTGTTTTCTTACGCAGCAGGATTTTTCATTTAAATTCTGTTACATCGCTTTAACCCAGGGGTCCCCTGAAACTACGGCCCACGGGCCGGATCCGGCCCTCCTCCACATTTGACCCGGCCCCCTGAACACTATCGACCATCCCCTTTCATTACCAATATGAGCTCATTTGAAAATAGGATCTTGTTTTTGTAAAATGTGTCTTCTACAAAAGAAAGCTCCTAGAAACCCTCGTCTGAGACTAGAAAACACAGGTTCCGAATGCGCAAGGTGCTGTGAAGGAGAGCTGGAGTGTAGTATCGTCCTAAAATTGACTCAGATGGAATAGACCAGGGGTCGGCAACCTTTAACAGTAAAAGAGCCATTTGGGCCCATTTCTACTGATCAAAACCAAGAAAGGGAAAATAGAAATAGAATCAATTAGAATATTTTATAATTAGGGACTCAAGATCCAAATAACAAGACTGTAAAAAAAACAAACAGAAATTCATACATAAAAGGTCAGCAGTCTTGTAATGCTGGGCTTGGTTATTTTATTTTGTAATTTTAGTTTGGGGGAAAGGGGAAATTTAGGCCCAATCCGAATGCTTCCCTTCTCCCTTCCCCTTCATTTGGCCCTCCAAACAGAGAGTTATGGAAAACTAGTGTCATGTTTGGTTCGTGATGACGTCACCTTTAATCGCCAGTCCGCTAGCGTTAGCGCGGAGCTTCCGGCGCTTGAATATATATATAACAACAACTGTATATATAACAACAACTGTAACCCTTGTACTATCCTAGGTATGTTGACGTTGGGAGTGGGGTCATTTGGACCTATTGGAAATTCTATTAAACGTTAGCATCAAGTTAACAGACGTTAGCTTCATGTTCCAAATCGATATATATTTTTTATGAATCGATTGTTGATCTATTAAGCTTAAATTGATTCAAATTGATTAATCAATTTTATGAACCCAACCCAGTTAAAGAACGGGATGGCTTTTTCTGTTAGCCTACAAACTGACCCCGGCCCCACATCAGAAAAGAAACCCACTCTGTGACCCTCATAAGAAAAACTATTACAGCCCGCGGGCCAGATCTGGCCCTCCTCCACATTTGGCCCGGCCCCCTGAACACCATCAGAGTTGCAGGATCTTTTTTTTTCCAGTTCGGCCCCGCATAATGTGACATTTTATTCCCCTCTTCTGCAGTTTGTGCTTCTATCCAGTATTGTGGGGCTTCTCTAAAACTTTAAAAGACTTCTGCCATAACTTGTTACGTTCATAGGCCGTGGTGCAGCAGTAAGGCGTTCGACTCCTGATTGGAAGATTGTGTGTTTGATTCCAGCAAACCCGCAATGGGCAAGACACTGAACCCTTAATTGCCTCTAATGGAAGTTTGGTGCCAGTGCTCGGCAGCGGAGCCGCGACCAGTGTGTGAATGTGCGCGGGTCTGGTTTAACCAGCTCAGTGGCCTTGTGGTAGAGTGTCCGCCCTGAGACTGGAAGGTCATGAGTTCAAATCCAGGCCGTGTCGTACCAAAGACTCTAAAAATGGGACCCAGTGCCTCCCTGCTTAACATTCAGCATTAAGGAGTTGACTTCCGGGACCAAATTTCATTAGTGACAACTAATGGGACTTTAACTTTTAATGTTTGAATTTAGACGCAACAAACTGACCACAGCCTTGCGTCAGAGAAAAAAAAGAAAAAGTTCAGGGACCCCTGCTTTAACCCTTTAGCACCTGACAATCTTTAATGCACTGTAACTTAGAATCTGCTGGAATGACGTTGATAGTGTTAACGGTTGAAAAGTGATAGCAAATCAAAGAACATTATTATTTTTGTATGAATTTTTCTGGAGAAATTCCTCAACAGGGAATTAGAATATCTTAAAACGATTTGCAAACCTTCAATAATAGTTACTAATTGTTCCGTTTTTATTTGAGGCCGGTGTGTTAATCAAACCAAACTCAAAGAATGCCTTGCTGTAACGATCCCTCATGTCTTTTGTATTGTATTAGCAAAACTTAGCAGTGTGATTACAGTTTGGTGATACACAGTACCTTGTCAAACATTAATTAACTGATAGCAGTGATGCATTCACATCGGTGTGGACTGAGCTCTAATCAGCTGAAGTCATTATGAGGTGATCATAAACGTGAGAATATTCGGATGAAAAGTGCTCGGCTATTTATATTTGTTCAGTTCCGGTTGTTGATGGCATCAAACATCGTAGGAGCTCGCCCCTCGCTTGACGGCTCACCCTTCGTGATTGCTCCCACTTAACTATTAATTATCAAGCAGACAGGTGCAAATGAGAAAAGAATTTATGCTGCCATGGAAGTTGTTTACTTTAAATGACAAAACTTTTAATAAGTTCACAGTGGTGACAAATCATGGCAAACTGCTGTAATGTTTAAGTTCTTATTGCATTGTAAAATAGAATTTTCTGCCTGAACTCCCACATCTCACCAGCGGTGACAGTAATCAAAACAAAAACTCCGGCTCCCACCACCAATCTCTGATAGAACCGTGGGGGATTTATTAGGACCCCCTATCCCTTGCCCATTTAAATGATCCTAGATGCACGGCGCTCAACAGTGCTGGAGAAACTCATTAAACTCCCAGGGCGTCAGTCACCAAGGCCTTCTTCTGCAGGACAAGTTTTCTGTGTTGGCTGATGCAGTCATTTGTGACTCTGAGGGATGCATGATCTCCATGGCGCCCAACTATGTCTCTTCCATTCCTTTTGTTCACTTTGGCTAATCTATTGCAAGACCTACAACCTTTGGTTTTGCTCCTTTTCTGTCTCTGTCAAGTGAAGTTTTTGCTAAACCTATAAGGCCCGATTTTTGCCCCAAAATGTGACACAATCTGGTGACATCATCTGCGATTGGTGTGAATTTATAACAGGATATTATTTAGAGCACCTCTGTCCCGAAAAGATTTCTTTATAACACCTGCCGATAAGGAAAAGAATTAACTGACGAAGTTAAAAAAAACACAGTAAAAACTTTAGAAGTGTTTTTGTTAATTAATATGCATAACACTCTATTGAAAGTCTAGAAATGTAAAAAAAAATGCAATTAATTAAATCATAATTATGCGAAAAACCAACTCAAAAACATGATGATGGATGTGAACAAAACGTTGAATACAGCAGATACATTCAAATTGCTTCCGTGGCACTAGCGCTCACCGTCACCTATCAAAGGAAACGTTGGCGTCTTATTGAACGGCAAGCTACGTGGGAGCGGCTACGGTTGAAGTGATTTTCGGAAATCGTGGTTTGACAGAAAAGCTGTGTATCTGTGCTATTTGACCTCTTGTGGCGCACTGCGTGATATCCGGTTGTTAGTCACGTGACTCGTTGAATTTGAAAAAAGTGTTTCCATTGCTGTTTGTCAGGGACCTGGTCTGCAAATGAGCTGTTAGCTAGATGGCCTGTGGACATGGCATCGATTACATTTGAAATTGTAACAGTGTTTTTTTTTTTGCAATCCTTTTTATTGCAAAAAAAAGAAAAAAACAGATTTGCAAAATAAGTCAATTTTTCTATTTCTATATGGCCTCAAAAACCACCTCCTCCAAGCGCAGAAACGTTTTC
Source organism: Oryzias javanicus (assembly GCA_003999625.1). NCBI lineage: Eukaryota > Metazoa > Chordata > Actinopteri > Beloniformes > Adrianichthyidae > Oryzias > Oryzias javanicus. Next base: position 28,631,967 of record CM012453.1, on the reverse strand, counting down.
TTTTTTCCTAATTGTTATATCTTCATTAGATATATTTATTATCACAGTTCCAATTTGCGCAATTTCATAATCAATGGAAACACAACTTGTGATACTTCCATGCATACAGAGTACAGAAACGCAAAGATTGGTCAACAGTAGTGAAAAAATCGAGTTTCTGAATAGATATACTTATATGTCATATCTTGCTCTAGAGAATGGAATTCACCTCTGTATTACCTACTTTTGTTTAGTAGCCAAACATATCTCTTTCTCTTCTACCTGAATATTTGCTGACACAGCATGTGTATGAGCGAGATGTCATTCATGTCAAAAATCAAAACTAGAGTGAATCCAACACATTCTCATCCCCAAGTTGTCGCATATTGATGTTTGGTTAAGGACCTCTCTGCGTCACTTTTTGATGTTTTGGGTGTCCCCAACTCATTATTGTTTGATGTACTGGCTGTTTGTAAAATCAAGGGTCTGGAACCCTCAGGACGCGATACTGGATGTGGTACCTAATGCGGTACCTGATGTGCTACCGGATGCGGTACCGGACTGGTCCGAGGATCTCGTCCAGTACCAGTATCCATTATCAACATTAACCTGGCACTGGACGCAGTATTGGACCAGGACTAGTACCAAATGTGGTACTGGACCCAAATTAGTACCAGTTGTGGTACCGTGGCTGGACGTGTTACTGGATTCGAACCGGTACCGTGTTAGTTGACCGGTACCTGTTTTCGTTGAGTACCACGTCCGGGTTAGGATGCCATGTCAGGTTACCGGTACTGATTCGCGTCCAGTACAGCGTCTGGTTTAGGGTATCGGGTTATGGTGCCGTTATCGGTTCATGTCCAGGGCCCGACATGCGGCCAGGAGGTTGGGGACCCATGATTTAATGGGAGCAGCCAGCACGTCAAAAAGTGACATGTTGGGGACACCCAAAACGTCAATTTTTGAAGCCAAGGGGTCGTTAACCAAAAGTCAACATGTGAAGAATTGCTAGAAAAGTATTACACATCATTCAGAAATCTGTCATAGTTATCATGGAAGTGAAATCCTAGTATGAACTGGACTGCACAATTGCCATAAGATTGATGCAATAGCCAATTGCTATCAAGTATAACCCGGCTTCAGATGCACATATAGTTGATTATTTTTCCCGTACAATACAAAGTTTATTATATAATTCTTGGAATTCTCGGCGGATGTACATTTTGGTTGGAGCATGCCCTGACATCAAAACAAAGTTGCTCTGCCGGAGAGCAGCAACAGCTCCACACTCGCCTCATTTATTTTTCACCGAGGTTTGTCACCCGGCTTGACTCAGAATTGTTCTCGTCTGAGAAAAAGTCTTCTGCCACCATAGGATTCCACCTCAATTATGCAAAGTACAGGATATTTTGTGCGATTATAAAAGTGCGCCAATTTCTACATTGGCAGTCACTGCCGTACTCCCTTACTGGGAGATCCTGTCAGACTCCCCCCTCGCCCGCCGCGGCCGCCCGCCTTCCTCTTTGCCCAGGAAAATGAAAGGCTATAAAGAAGAGACATAATGGAGAATGCATTTCAACTGCAGGGGTGGAACACAGAGGCGTATGAAGCCCTCAGTGAGACCCTCATTTTACATGGAACAGGTGGGAGACTCTTTTGTTCTCTTCCTGCTGTTAAAATCCATTTCATTTCTTGTAGTTGACATGCCACGAGGAAGTCTCACCAATTCCAAAAAGGCTCCAAAGTAAAAGGGTCCTATATTTTTTTTTTTGCTAAACAGAAGTCATGTTTTTCAAGGCCAGAGCTGTTGTCAGACATTAAAAAGTGGTGCCACTCACCTAACGAGCGGCCGGTCAGAGCATCATTTTGTTGTTTCAGAGTCGCAGCACTTTACTTTACATCTGAGCGCTTTCAGAGTATCCATGTTTACATTTATTTTTACAAATTTTCCTTTTGATATCTATCTAACTCGTCTGCCATACTTTCCCTTTTCCTGATGTAGTCATCAAGGTGATTTTTTTTTTTTTTTTTTTTTGGTCACCGCTGATGTTGTGAGGATATTCCAGGCAGAGCGTTTCATTATTTATCGCATCTTTACCCAGTCCAATATGTTATTTACATGGGTGGCTGTTTGCCTTGATGCCAAACATCATGCATATGAAAGACTTGTGCGGATTCCCAAACCACAGGTTGAGCTGTCGAAAGCAGAGGAAATCTCTTGGAGTTTCCTTATGGAAATTCTCAATAGTAAATAATACAAGAGAAGGAAATCTCGACTTGTTTTTCACCATTAACTGTTTCTTTCTCCCCTCTTGTCTCTCCTTCTTCTCTCTTTCTGGCAGTAGAAGACAATGTGACAGAGGACCAGCACAGTCCCGGGCAGACTGCCATTCCAAGCGGTAATGCTCCATTTCATATTTCATCGTTTTCGCCTGGAAAGTAGATCATTCATATGTCTGTCTGTAAAGTCTTTGCCGGGGCCCAAATGTTTAACCCTAGTGTTATCTGATTATTTTATTAGTCGACTAATCACCAATTATTTTTTCTGATTAGTCGACAAATCTGGTCTTAGACATAGTGGATATAGAATGCATATCAGTAACTTTTAACTAACTAAAAACTAGATATAAAGCATTACCTGCGATAATGCTAGTGTGAATGTTCTGTGCAGAATTTGGCCGCTAAAGATGCTAGGGACGATGGCTGAAGATGCTGAAATTGATAGCTAAAAACTCTGAAGTTGATAACTGAAATCATTGAAGCTAATAGCTGATAGCCTGCTAAAATAATAGTTAAATGCCAAATTAGCCTAAAAAGCTTTAAAAGGCCTAAGTTAGCCAAAACCGCTAGCATGTAACTGAAATATTAGCTAAGCTCTAATATAGCCTAAAAAACTTTAATAAATGCCAAAATATTCCAAAAAGCCAGCATAAATCCATTATAACTTTCGACTTTAGCACACTCTCACTCCATATAATATAAAGTAACAACTTATCGACTATTAAATTAGTAGTCGACTATTTTAATAGTCGATTAGTCGTCAATTAGTCGACTAATCGGGGCAGCTCTACAAGACAGTACACTGTACTTTTTTGTTCAATGATTCTTGATTTTCACTGGTGTCTGTGGAAGAACATGGGAAGAATAACACGTCAATGTAAGACTTGGGTCATCTGGACCCCATAGATAGCACAAGGGTTAAAAAAAAAGTATTCAGTTTTTCTTCTGCATGTTTGTTTCCTGCATGCAAAAGGGCAGTGGCCGCCTCCTCTTTTGTTTGTGCATTGGCTGTGCAGGTGCGCTCACATCCATACTTGTGTTTTTGTGTGTTCTTTCCCCTACTCTTTGTTTCGCAACAACCCCCGGTATGGTGTAGAATAAAGCTGTGCAGATGAATGTGTCCTGTCTCCACACGTGCCATTCACAGTGGCCCTCCAGGAACAGAGCGGTAATTCAGGTCAGGCTAGAAGAAAGCCCCCTATGAATGAAGCCTTCTCCTGATGCACCACACAGTATATTTTCATTTCATTTGTCTCTGGTAAAGGTTAAGTCTCAGGCGGGGTTATTTTAAACCCGATATGGATGGTTTTGCCCAGCAGGCTGGGGACCCTGGGTACACCTCGACTGCCACATTAGTCCAACATTTACTCATAGTTGCATGCATAACTACAACAGAATCCCGCTCTCCTCTGCTGCGCGTACATTTGTAATCTCTATTTTTTAGAAGATATTTTTGAATCGCGCCACATTTAGACAAAGGAAGGTTAATACCTTACTTCAAAGAGACTAGTTTTACTTTAAATTTCTGACAAAGAGCAGAGCAATTCCCCAACTGCAGCCATTGTAATTTGTATCAATGGGCCATGGTAGGTACTTCTTAGAAAAGAAACGGCCTCCTTTGCCCCTCTAACCCTCAACTCAAGGGATAGAGGACTGGGGATAAGAGACCGACTCGCCTTGGAGACCTGCTGTCATCCAGAGCCAAAGCAGAGCTAATGAGAGTGCCTGATTACAACGACCCCCTCAGACACACGAATCTCCCCTCTTTCTGTCCCCGCACCACCCCTTTCTCCAGAGTGAGGGGAGACAGCCACCACATGATCGATGCCTGCCTGTGGAGAAATCAGGAGGGCACACAAATTAATTTCCTACTTTCCTCATTTGACTTCATCCGACTGATTTATTTAAACCCCCCCCCATCTCATGGTGCGGTGACGAATGACCAGTGAGGAAAGACTTTATTTGTTGGGCAAAACTTTTCGTCAAACTCCACGATTACAGCAGCAGTGGCAATTTGACTTCTTTGGCTTTAAAAGCAGCTTTAAGAGCGTTTGTTACTTTGACGGACGTCCCCACAATAGCCGCTAGACTTTTGACAGGCGAAAGGCTTAATCAGACACGCCGTCAAGACCTACCTCATAAGTAGACCCCCAGTTGTGGTCTTCTGCCACGCTGCAAGCCGCCCCACATCCGCGCTCCTCATTCCTGTTTGAATCGTAGCAGAATGGTAACAAAAGAAACCCTCTTAACAGATAGACGGTATTATGCATCATATAGAGGACCAGGAACAGTCTGACTTTTTGAGATTTAATGAGGCTTTTTTTTTTCCTGGAGCAAGCTTAAGATCTGTAGCTTTACCAGAGCCTGCCTGTGTGTAATTATAACCACATGTTCCATCCTAATATATAAAAAGATGTCTACATTTTCCTCTTTGCTCTTGACAATATCAGTCTTCTTCCATTTTTGATTGTAGTCTTTCAGCCCTCGTAAAGTGTAGTTGGCAATCAGAGGAGCTTCGGATATCTGAAGAGTTGTCTAGGTGCAGTAGAGTAGAGTGGTAGAGTAGTGCCGCGTTGTGTTGCGGCATCTCTGACTGAGGTTGAGGCTGCCCACAGATCAATGCGCTGCAGGGCTTGCTACAGCGAGACGAGGAAGGGACTCTTTCACTCCACCACTTCAGAAAATCATATTCTCTATTATTCATTTCCTTTGATGTTTCCCTGCACTAATGGCATAGCGAGGCGCTCCGTTCAATATTATCACTCCCAGTGAGGGATCGAGTAAGACTGAAAGAGCATTTGCTATATTCAAATGTTGTTTCTCATTCAGCTGCTTTGATTTCTGTTCCCCTCGCACGCTTATATCTTTTTCCAGTGACAAGATTTTAATGGCGGATGATGTCGCCTGCGTACCTGTGCTGCGTTCCTCATGCAGCTTCACTGTTTGCATGAATTGTAGACGCTTGGAAAGTTTACAGTTTTCACAAATAGTTTAATTTATGTCTAATAATTGGGGCTGCCACGATTAGTTGTGTAGTTGGCGACTAATTGACTTTTGAAGTAGAATATATCTTTATTTCTATAGCACTTTTCTCAGAAAGAATCACAAAGTGCTTTACAAACTAGCATAAAATCTAGCCAAAACACAGAAAAGTAATAAAACCAATAATAAATAACTAAAAACATAGTAAAAATAACAGTAAGACAGTAAAACAAGGGCTAAAATCAAATAAAAGCTCTCCTGAATAAAAATGTCTTGACCTGGGATTTAAAACACTCAACTGAGTTGATCTGAAGCAACGGCATTGCAAGGGAATTCCACAGACAAGTGGCAACGGCTTGAAAGGAGACATCTCCTCTATTCTTATTGAAATAATCGACGACTAATCGACTATTGAAATAGTTGACAACCAATCAACTATTGAAATCTGTGATCAGTCAACCATTGAAAGAGTTGATGACCAAGTTAGTGACTAATCGACCATTAAACAAGCGAAAGTATTGAAATAGTCAACAACTAATCAACCATTGAAACAGTCGATGACTAATCAATTATTGAAACAATCAACGACCATATGAATATTGAAACAGTCAACAACTAATCGACTATTGAAACAGTCAACGACCATATGAATATTAAAACAGTCAACAACTAATCGACTATAGAAATAGGCCACGACCAGTCGTCCAATGACCAATCGAGTATTGCAACCCGGTATCAGTGAAATGCGTACATATTCCACGACTTTGGACTTATGAAATACCGTGCATAATATACGCCAAACACTGGTTTTAAGTGCATATGATACATTGTTGTTCAGAATGAGTTGCAACGGCGTACATATGCACACTTTTTTAGGTTTAGTTTTGATCACGTGGTCAGACAACCTCTGGCGCATTTGAAAATGCTGATTAAGGTTAGGATTGTGTTTACGGTTCTAAAAGCAAACTGTACGTTTGTGCGGCTGTCTCTGATGCTCACGTGTCCACCAGGGGATGTGTCAAATGTGGAAAAGACATTTAACACATTCAGGACTGTGCGTATTATATGCATGCAAAAACCGTGTTTCTCGTATTGAAACAGTCAATGACCAATCGATTATTGAAAGAGTCGACGATCAATCAATTATCAAAATAGTTGACGATTAATCCACTAATGAAATAGTCGACGACCAATCGAATATTGTAATAGGGCAACGACCAATCGACTATTGAAACAGTAGACGACTAATCGACTACTGAAAAAGACAACGATCAATCGAATATCAAAATAGTCAACGACTAATCCACCAATGAAATAGTCGACGACAAATCTAATATTGAAACAGTCGACAACTAATTGACTAATCTGCTTTTTACATTTTTGATAACTATTCGACCATTGAAATAGCCAACAACTAAGCCAAGACTATTTCAATTTCAACCACAAATCAATTTTTAAAATAGCCGACGACCAATTTAATAGTCGATTAGTCGTTTCTTGGTTATTATTATTATTGTTGTTTTATCTCAAAACTACGGTGCACGCTTTCTGCCATTGTCTTTGACACACATGCGCAGTAGTGCTAATCCGGGTCAGGAAGTTCTAGAATGGCTCTGGTACCATAACAACACCTTTGTTTCAGAGGCCAACCTCAATTGATTTAATCTTGTTTTAATACCACAAACAAATGAAGGAAAGAAGCTGCATGATTCATTAAAGGTTTAATAAACTATCATCTTAATTGTCTTTATTTTTATTTGGTTTAAAGCCAATGATGAATAAGATGTGTGTTTTACATCCAGTTTATCCGAGACCCGATCAGTCGACTAATCGGAAAAAATATTCGGGGATTAGTGGACTATTAATATGTTAGTTTGTGGCAGGCCTACTAATAATTAAGACCTTGGGTAAAATCCTCTCAGATTTTGCTCATGTTTTCTTCTACATTTCAATCAAATCAAATTGTTCAACTCTAACATAAAAGCTGTGGGGCCAGAGGCAGACAAACTGCACGACCATAGGAGCACAAAGCCCTCCTGCTCTCCGAATAAACTCTTGACGATCACTAACAATCTAGCAAGCGTCGGGCTCCCAGCTTCGTCGTATGATCATGACATTCTTTAACGATGGGGGATCAGTGGATGTGACAGTTCAAGTGGAGATCCCTTAAACCCCCATCCACACAGAAGGAAGAGGGATACACTCCCAAGCCCACGTGGCATTAGACTGTAGCCTGACCTATATATGTTGGGTGCTCGGCAGAAGTTTTAGATTTTTAAATAATGAGGTGCCGGCAAGCGTGTGAAGGTTATTCAATCTTAATGTCCTCCTATTCCTGACAGCCTCCCTCACTCTGATAAAGGAGCGCGCTCACCTTTGATCAGGCCCGCCGACACGTGTCGACAGAAGCCGCTCGCTGGTTAAAATAAATTCTTAATTTGAACTTGGGGGGTGGGTGGTTGCAGGGTGGGTTGCCAGGGAGGGAACGGCATAAAGATTAGGATCTCTTGAAATTTGTAAGAGAAAATGGCAAAGATGGGTAGTGCTTGTGATATTTTTGACAAAATTCTTTAGTTGCACAAAGAAAGCTCCGTCAGGGTTAACGTGCCGTTTTTTGTTAGGAGCGTAGCCCTCGGTGGTCCTTTACTTTCTACTCTCACACACTGGAAAAAATGTCTTTTTGAAAACAGTGTAACCCTCATAGCCTGGATGAAGACGGGGTGTCTTAATCTACAAATGCTACGTTCAGGGTTTCTAATATTTTAGGTCTAATATCTAGGTTTGTAGGAGATTGGCTGTTAAAAAGAAAAAAAAAACATCAATAAGAGCACAAACTCACATTCAGATAACATAATTTTATTTTAACACAAAAAATTATAAATTGTCTTTGTTTTCATGTTTGATGCATCATTTTCTTTTTCTGTCAGGCCTGACCAAAATAAAAATGGTTCACTGAGATCTCATTATTAAAAAAATCCAAAGAAATGAGAAAGGGGATCCTCAAAAATTAAATATGAATTCCTTTACCACCACGCCCCTGGTTAAAAACTTTCCTATTAAAAGTGTCCCAAGATTTAGTCTTGCAGAATCCCGTCCCTGGACGGTGCGCCTCTGGATCTTAAAGGAGAGTCCAACATAAAAAAAAGAAAAAAGTCAAGATATTCATAGAAAACGTTTATAAAAAAATCCTCTTGAGTTGTTCATCTGGTCTACACCGTTTGTCTGTTTGGTTTCTGAGAAAATGTGCGACAACTCCTTTTCCTCCATTTCATCTGGGCTACCTGCAGGGCTACGGTGCGTTTAAAGACCATCAGAATAAACAACTTAAAGTGTTCTTCTGGTCATAACATAACCAGGGGTCACACCAGGTTAAAAAATATAGAAAAAATCTGCAAATGGGACTATAAGATTTTGTCTTTGGTAAGATTTCTTCAAATAAGCGGTGACATCCTGCTTTTTTAAAACAAATTTAGTCTTAAATTGGATATTTTGTCTGATAATTGCACATACGATGTCATAAAACAAGCTTGCATTGTGAATATATATGTATAAATATGTCTTTAAAGTACACATTGCTAATTATTTTCCATCACAAAAAAATTCCTATTTTATCTACTGTCCAATAAAAATAAGAACAATTTCAAATTTTTAGATGCATTTGTCAAAGTTATTTGTAAATTATGAGTCAAAAAATGAGCTTCATTAGAGATATTACTTAAAATAAGATGTTGTCAAGATTACTCAACAAGACGTTCGAGATTTATTATAAAACAAGTCGTTACATCTTACTCAAAAGTTACCAGTAAAATTAAAAAGAGGTATAATACATTTCCTTAAAAAATATCCTTTTTTATGTCCTATTTTGTAGTTACAGTTGCAGACAGTATTAAAGCAGGATTCTTAATTAAAGTTAACTTTTGAGCTGCATTGTCTTTTTTTAATAGCTTTTTCTCTCCATTCCTTTGAGTCTTCTCTTTTCCCTGTGGTCAGTGCTTCTACCTGTCTCAGTGTGTGGGCCAGACCAAGGGGGGGGATGAGAGTGGGGCTTCTCTGCGAGGGACCACAGGTCCCCGGTGGGGCTAATGGAGCGGAGAAAAGAATATCAATTAAAAGGCTATAAATATTTAAGAGCAGAAATATTCAATAATAAAAGGGTGGGGGGTCCAGGAGACTCTTCAACTCTTAAGATGAAAGTTGTGGTGGGATAAATGTCACGAGGCACCACAAGTGTGATAAATGGATTCGGACACTGTAAGATATTACGGAGCAGTAAAGGTGACAATCACCCTTTCAGATCCACACGTTTTATTCGCGCAATCTCAATGTGCTTTTAGTCTTGTAAAGATGTGAAATTCATCTTTCTGTAAGGTCTTCATTATACCACCACGCCACCCCGGCCCCTGCATGAATAATTTGTCAGTCACAGCTATGATCTTTCTTTGAGCTGCTTTCATCAGAAAGCGAATGAGCGGCGAATTCTGCAGCAATGCTGTCATTACCAAAAGTTAGCACAGGTGTTTGGCCAAAGGGAAAAAAAAAAAAAAAAAAAAAACCTCAATGTGTTGCACATTTTCCCGGCAATATTCCACATGTGATTGTCGGCGTGCCTGTATCGATCCGCTGTCCATCCTTTGGAGACCGGTGGAGGAGAATGTCCTGATCTGATGGATTACTATATGAGGCCCAGATGCTCAGGAACCCGAGTATTGATGTGGCTCTTTAATCCCCGGGTTGGACGTGACCTTGCTGTGTCAAGCCCCCCCGCAGACACAGGCGCGGTTTCAACCCCCCTCCTCCACACCGCCGCAGCCGAGGTCACTCAGATCGCCCCACTGACCTGGCTAGACGTTGTAGGAAGCCACTCAGCTTTACCTTGTCATCTCAACCTAAAAAAAAAATGGAAAATGCTGATGTTTTTTTGTTCTTTCTCGCAAAAGTGAAGACTTTTTGCACCCAGCACTGTCTTTATTTAGAAGAAAGAGGTAAAATCCTTATTTTTGTTTAAATAAAAGGTTACAGTAGAAAAAATGAATGTTGTTTGAAAAAAAACATCTTCATTTCTGTCTTGCAAGAAAAATAATCAATTTAAGATTGTTTTTCAATAGCAATTTTTTTTTTTTTTTTTAATAAAACATCATTTTTTTTTTTCAAATCAAGGATTCTTGTAAAGTGAACACACTTTTGGCAGACTTTTTTTCTGTTGCTACCTGATTCCAGCACACATACTCACAGTTATAAGAGACTTGGTTCAAAATGTCAAATCTTGCAAATGTCATTCAAGATTTTTCTTTCTCAGCTCTATTCCGATATATGAGAGCCTTGATATCATAGAATTCCAGGCGGGCACAAACCACAAGAAGAAAAGCTGCGTTACCTGAGATAGTGCTAGTGTGAATGCCTTTTGCTGAAAGTAGTCGCTTAAGATGCTGAAGCTTTTTGCTGAAAATAGTGACGCAATTTACTTTAATTGCTGAAGGGATTTGCTGAAAAGCCATTTGCAAGATGGTAAATTTGGTGAATTTCTAGAAATTTCATTACAGAACTATGAAAGAGCGCTAAAGTAGAAAAATATTGCAGAAACATTTGTACTAAAATTGTTTAAAAACCCTAATACATGCACACTTTGCAAAAATATTCAGTGTGTTACTTAAACACGAGAAAACTCTAAATTAGCTCAAAAAACCTCAGTAGATGCCATACGTGACAAAAAAGCTAGCTTTTTGCTTAAATACTAGCTAAACTCCAAAATAGCCTAAAATTCCTCAGTAAACTAAATTAGTCCAAAACGTTAGCTGTTGCTAAAATAGAAGCTAAACTCTAAATTAGCCCATAAAAACCGCAGTACAAAACAAATAGCCAAAAATGTTAGCATCTTGCTAAAAAATTAGCTAAACTACAAATTAGGATAAAGAAAAACATGTTAGCATGTAGCTAAAAAGTTAGCTAAATTAAAAACTAGCATAAAAAAGCCCCAGTGGATGCCAGATTAGTCAAAAAAGCTTGCATATATTGCTTAAATTTTAGCCAAATACCAGTCTAAAATAGTCAAAAATGTTAACCTATTGCTAAAATAGAAGTTAAACTCTAAATTAGCCTTTAAAACCCCAGTAGATGACAAATTAGCCAAAAAGCTAGCTTGTTGCTTAAATACAAGTTTAACTCCAAACTAGTATAAAACTCCTCAGTAAACTAAATTAATCAAAAATATTAGCCTGTGGCTAAAAAAGAAGCTAAACTCTAAATTAACTCATGAAAACCGCAGTAGAAAACAAATAGCCAAAAATGTTAGCATCTTGCTAAAATATTAGCTAAACTACAAATTAGGATAAAGAAGACATCAATAGATGCCAAATTAGCCAAAAAAAAAAAGCTAGAGCAAAGCTTAAGCTGAGTACTTTTTACTAAGGGAAGACGTCTTTTCTTACCTCATTGGCAGATTTTTTGCTTATTTAACCCTCGTGCTCTGTTATGGGGTCCAGATGACCCACCCTTTTATTGATGTGTGAACCCTCCCATGGCAAAGCTGAGCAAGATTTTATGTCTCCCACGGACACCAGTGAAGATAAAGATGGCCTGATGACCCCACTTTTAGTGTAAACATGCTTAAGATAGCACAAGGGTTAAAGAAATGTTTAAAATTTTAAGAATTTTTGATTTAGTTCTTTGGTGAAAAATCATGAAGGTTTCCAAATCAAAAGCTCATCTATAGACTCCCTGCAAGAAAAAAAAGTAACTTTTTAAACATACAGCGTACTTCTGCCTGCGTTTGGATGAATCATAACTCTATATCGTATGGCTTTTGGCCTCAGTCAAAAGCGCGTCCCTGAGAGCAAGAAAGGCCCGCATCTGTGAGGATTGGGCTGGGATTTTCATTTTCTTGAAACACCTTCTGTTCTGTTCTGCACAGTCCCAACGGGAACCACGGCGCTGATATTTTTAGAGGGCATGTTCCGAGAGCCTCGGTCGCCAAGAGGGAAGGACAATGGAGGGTGTGATGTTACATCAATGCTTGGCTCAAATGGGGGGGAAAGGAAAAATCCTGGGTGGCCTTGATGAGTTCTGGAACGCCTCTCCTCAAGGAATTTCACAGTTTAAGGGCACCCTACAGACGAGGGTGTAAAATGGCTGCTGTACGCCCGCACTCGCAGCCACTTGTGCCGCGCGCTCCTCGCCCTCAGGCTTTGTTAATGGCGTGATAGGTTATGAAAAAAAATGTAAAAAACGAAGAAAAAAAATCCGGTTCTCTGTCAGAATTTCAGACGGAGTACTTCTTTAAGTGGGGCTTAAAATGGCTGCCAGTAAAAGGTTTTTCCCCCCACAAAGCATGACTGGGGTGACATGATTGTTTGATTGTAAGTATGGCTTTTTAATCAGTGTTATTGTTAAGGGTAATGGTCACAGCAGGGGAGAAAGAGTGCTTCAGGCCATGCTCGGTATTTATAAGATGCTGCAAACCGCACCGAATTTTTTTTATTTTTTGGGTTTTTTTTCTTCCTCTTCTGCAATAAAATGTGGATGGCGCAGCGCGAGTGAGCAATGCGAGGTTTTATTTGTTGCCAGGATATTTTAGCATCATGTGAAGAACTTCAGATTAGACTGGCAATTTGAAAGATGCTTCCTATCCCTGGTTTGGATAGTCAGCGGCCCACCCCTGGCACTGCCGAGGCACAAAGCCAACGAGAGACAAAACTGCAGATGGATTGAAGAATATTGATGCGCGAGACCCGCGGCTGCCTGGGAGCAAGGCTGAATAATTTAAGGAAGTGCGTCGTGACGAAGTCTAACCCACAACAATCTCAGTTTTTGTGTTTTACTAAGCTGCACTGCATGCACCCAGAGTTCTGGTTAGATATCTGGAGTTGCTCTCTTTGAGCAGATGCTGACTGATCCAGTTCAGCTCCCGCTGGTAGAATTTCATATTTCTTTTGTCCACCCAAACTGGAATCCCGGACTTATTAACTACACATATTCCCATCTGTCTAGTTTCATATACTGAAGTTTTGCTTGGGTGAAGCAAGGCAAACACCAGATAAAATCATTTCTAATAACAAGAGTGTATGTGTGTGTGTGTTTGTGAGCATGCTGCCACCTTTTCTGCCCGACTATTTCTCACCTGTTCGTGTTATGCCATGAGTGGTTGAATTGCAGAGGTCCAAATTGAACCTGCATTTTTATTACAGCTTTTATTATTGTTTTTATTAAAGCCAGAGTCTGGAAATTCGATTTATTGTCAGAACGATTGCCCTCTGACGGTGTGTTTTCCTGTGGCCCCGCAGACCCAGAGAGCGCCCTCGAGAGGGCGGCGGAAGATGGTGAGGTTGGGCGACTGAGGAAGGGGCTGCTCTCTCCAGAGGAAGGAGAGGAGGGAGAGGAGGAGGACGAGGAGCCGGCGCTGCACAGCTGCGACAGCTGCCGGCAGGTGTTCGAGTCGCTGAGCGATCTTACCGAACACAAGATTAATCAATGCCAGCTGACAGGTAAACAACGTTCAGCCCACCGAGCCTCCCCCTCCACTCTGCCACTCAGCTCCTCTTCCACTCCCACACTCTTTCCTTGTGTCTTCAACAGAGAATTTTCCTCTCCATGTGTGATAGTTTTACGCATCTCTACATCTCTTACAAATACAGTTACTTTACTTGCATTTACTTAGTATCATGCAGCAAGGGCATCTACGCGACATTTTACTCCACTAATTCCAACAGTGTGTTTCTAACAAGCTGCTTCTTGGTCCAACAGTAACCAGACTCTTCATCTTCGCTCCAGGAAAGTTCCTCAGCTGCCCCGGTGTTTGCAATAGTGATACCGTATGGCGCTGAAGGAGACAGATACCATTGGCAAACCGTGTCATTGACCTGTTGATGGATGAATGGAACTATAAATACCCTGACAAGGTGGCAGACAGGACTAATGATGTGAACTGAAGGTTTCCATGTGCTTTTAGTAGCCTGACTGTCCAAACCGAGTGTGATGAGGGGCTCGCATCCAGACATGTCATCTGACACAGATTTCCCAGAAGCTCAGCGTGAGTTAGGCTTTAATAATGATTAGCTTTACGAGTAAGTGAGAGCTAATGCTGAACATTTAAAGATAATATTATAGATCTTAAAGACCCACTTTAATGAAAATAGTGTTCTTGTGGCATTTATATATAAATTAAAAAAAATCAAGCTAAAAATTGCATTTCAGATGTTTTGTCATTCAAATTGTTGTTAATGAGGAGCAGTTAAAAAAATATTTGTAATGTAGAAAAATATGCTGGTGGGGTCACAACTTCCATTCTGATGCATCCTCTTTTAGATAAATAGATCCATGCACGTCTTCATTTTCCTCATCTGAGCTGGCTCAAAACTTTTGTTGCACCAGTAATTAAAGGGACTATACCATGCAAAATCCTTGTTTTGAGCTTTTAATGATATTATAATGTTCATTCCTCACTATAAACAACCCCAAAGTGGTATTTTAATCCGTTCACTCACATTTCTAAGTATTCCTCTAAAAACCTGCTCGGAGCACTCGCCTGTACCAACCCACAAAAACAAGCGGGTCCTCACGGGCTGATGTCACAGAGTGAGAACAGCCACTTCCAGGAAGGGGTGCTACCAGCACTGCCCCCAGGCTAATACAAACACACACTTTCTCCGCTCAGCTAGCAGTGGTCAGCCATTAACTTTCCCGCTAGCTTCACCACGTAGCTAGCAATGGTCATTCGCTTACTTTGCCTCTGGCATCAGCAAATAGCTAGCAGTGGATTAGCCGCTAGCATCCCAGCTAGCTTTGTCATGTAGCTAGTGGTGATCAGTCCCAAACTTTGTTGCTAGCTTAGCATTTAGCTAGGGTGATAAACTTCTAACATCCCTGCTAGCTTTGCCACGTAGCTAGTGGGGATCAGCCGCTATCTTTTGCTGCTAGCTTTGTCACGTAGGTAGAGGTGATCAGCTGCTAACACTTCCGCTAGCTTTGCCACGTAGCTAGTGGTGATCAGCCGCTAACATCACCGCTAGCTTTGCCATGTAACTGGTGGTGACCAACCGCTAATTGTGTCGATAGCTTTGCCACATAGCTAGTAGTGATCAGCCGCTAACATTGCCGCTAGCTTCACCACGTAGCTACAGGTTATCAGCTGCTAACATCGCTGCTAGCTTCACCGTGTAACTAGTACGGTGATCAGCTGCTAACTTTGCCACTAGCTTCACCCCTCAGCTTGCTAAAGCAAATATGCACATAACATCTTTGCAAAAGATTGGATGTTTTATGTTTTCGTGGTCGAATTGCAAAAACAATACAGAGGCAGCTCTTAGATTGATGTCATGAAATGGGCGGCATGTACAAGCAGCGGAAGACAAATCATCAGGGATTGAGGCTATCACTTCCGGGAAGGAAAAAAAAAAACCTCACAAAAATAAGTAATATTTAATAAATAATTTGTTCTTTATTCTGCCAAAGATAATATATGATCATATATATGGAAATAGTACTTTGAAATGCTTAAGAAATGTGTGGTATAGGCCCTTTAAGTTGGGGGTATAATTGGCTGTAAGTTAGCAGGAGAACGTGTGAACAGGAGCTCTCAGGTTATCCTGCTCACAATAATGAACTACTGCCACTCTGCAGAAACTTTGTCCTACAAAACAATGCTGTTTTTTTTTTTTTTTTTTGATTTTGGCTAAAAAGGACATCATCATAATTAAACAAACAAACCAAAATGCCAGGAACGTCTTTAAAATAGATAAAAAGATGATTAGAGTGGGTCTTTAAAGCCACTGAATAGTCTGGTCCAGTTTAGAATAGACAGGCAGTTCAGGTGAACTTTTCTACTGAAGTTGGACCTTCATGGTGCATACGGAGTGAAGCCAATGACAAACAAATGGAGGTCATCAAGAAGCTAATTTTTTTTCCCGCTTTTGAAACTTTGTATATACAAACCATTTAATGTTGTTTGAGAGAAGATTTCTTTCTTTCGCTTTCCTTTGTCCTTCAGCCAATGAACGAGTTTCAACAGTAGCTCAGCGCTAACGGGTCTGTTCCATTTTAAGGACCTACAACTGATAGGGGCCTATGAATGATATGAGTCAATCCAGCTTAAGGGATCTATTTTATAAGGGAAACGCTCAAAATACTGGTCCGGACCGCTCAGTGGAAACAAGTTATAGAGAGCACCGTTTATGTTTTAAAATCTTAACTTGCACAACTTGTCTGCTATCGTGGAAGTTTCTCAAAGATTTTCCATTACCAAAGTCATTCTAAACCTTAGTGTGTCTGTGGACAGTACAAATGTACATCTGCAGTGTGTCAAGCTTTCTAAGTGTAATTTAGCCAGTACATTAACTGCACATGAATGTGCAGATGTGTTTATATCTACCACATGTTTGCCCCAAAGGCTCTCCTTAGTGTTCAGATTAAACAAAGAAAACTTGACAGTTGACGATAACTGTGAAAATCAATACACCGTTCACTTCTGCATCATACTAATAAAAAAGTAATTTGTTTTTAGGAAATTAAAGTTGAAGACATGTCAGGTTTTTTTATTTCTAGTTTACCACCCCCATCCATCAGAGCTTTAATGTGTTGTCGACCCCCTCGACAAACTTTAAAAAAAAAACAAAGGAATTAGTTTAATAATTGTGAACCTCTCGTTTATGTGTTGCAACATCTAATTGTGGTCATGGCTGACTCAGCAATACTTTTTCAATAATTAAGCCCATCTTTTATAAATGCCAATCTTACAGACAAATAACTCCTAATTGTTCAATGATGGGGAAAAAACCCACACAGTTTGGAAAGGAGCCCCTGTGGAAACTAAACAAAAGAATGTAATTGCCATTAGGGTATTGTGATTGTGCAGAAAAACTCTATTAGTATTCAAACACAGTGGGAGAAAAGAAACTTCTAGATGGCATACTAAGTACTTTGAATTTGTGTGTGTGTGTATTCTCCGGAATATGGGAGGAGATTTCCTATGTGGCATTATGTAGACATCCATGACCAATTAATCTGCCTTACATCAAGTCTCTACCCACAGATGGAGGCTTTATTAGAACCATTTTCTAATCAGCCACCAGCACCTGCTAAACTCCTCGTTTTCTAGCATTTTAAATGTTTTATTTTTGGTAAACAAATTGCAGAGCTTGACTGGAACCAATCCACAAATGGAGATTTGCTTGCTGACAAACCTCAGCTCGTTCCCATCCAGCCAATAAAACTCCCCGTGTTTTCTGGGATTCATTATGCACAGAAACCCGAGACCGGTTAGAGGAGTGGGGTTCAAACACATCCGAACTGTGTGTTGACCACGCCCGATGAACAGAGAAGAAAGATGTTACATGTCACCTCGATCAATGGAGCCTTTAGCTTCCCCTCTATCTGGCAGAGGTGTAACACCTTTCCATGCACTTAAGCTGTGACCACTGCAGTGCGCTAAGGGAGCGCATGGGTATGGATTGCCTTGTGTCCCCGATGCGATCGGTGCTATTGATCGGCCTAATGCTGGACTGCGGAGGAAGGCGAGAGAGAGGCAGAAAAGAGGGAGATGGGGAGAGGGAAACGGAGAAGGAGAGAAAGTGCTGCAGGAATGCGTCCCCGGGGAGCCCGTCTTGGGTTGGGGCAGGGCTTCAGGAATGCTCCCCAGGAGAGTCCCAGTGAAGGCTAGGGCAGGGCTGGAAGAATGCTCCTCTGGAGAGTAGAGAGAGGAGGCTGGCTGGGGAAGGGCTAGAAGAATGCTCCCCCAGAGCACCCCTTTTACTCTGGGGCAGAAGTAAAGGGGGCTCTGTGGGGGGGAGGGGAGAGCGCTCCCCCCTCCCCTCCCTTCTGGCTCCAGGATGGCTGCAGATCAGGTTTCCATGTGGGGATCAGCATCCTGCCGACAGGGCTTTAGGCTGCCCTGGGGAGGGGACGGGAGGCTGGAGGCATAGCTATTCCACGGGCCTTTCCAAAAGCATTTCATAAATGCTTTGTCTTTCTCTTTCACTATATCTGTGCTCACTTGCTTCTTTTGTAAAGACCTACTCCATTGAAAATCATATTTTTGAGGCATTCTTTGATGATGGAGGACATTTAGAAATCCTTAAGATTGCATCTCTGAGTATTTCTTTAATTAGGAGCAGACAAAAAACGCTGTTTGAAAAAGAAATTTAGTTACTACAAACTCTGGCTCAAAACTGTAAGGCTGGATAGCTCCGGCATTGGTCGCCATTATGTTACTCCGCTAATGTTAGCTTGGGGTCACGAGGGTCGGTAATAGGGTTGTTCATTGGTAAGAGTCTGGAGATACAATACATTTTCTCACGATACGATGTGTATCGTGATACATCCCACGACTGTGCCTGAAAAATTTTTCACTCTTTTTAAGAATATATTGAATTATATTTTACAATATATCCCACGACTGTACTGGACTATTTTTTTTAAACTTTTTTTTAAAGGTTATATCTTAATATTGGTATTAAGGATATATTGTGATATCCATATCACAGTATATCCCACTACTGTTCTGGAACGATTCTTTTTTTTTTTTTTTTTTTTTTTTAAGGACATATTGTGATATATGTATCATGATATCTCCCACGACTGTAACGGAACAATTTTTCCCTTTTTTTAAGTATATATTTTGACATGTGTATTAAGGATATATCATGATATACCTACCACGATATATCGCACAGCTGTACAGGAGCAATTGTTCACTTTTTTTAAGGACATATCGTGATATGTATATCATGACTGTATCCCACGACCGTACTGAAACGATGCTTCTCCTTTTAAGAGGATGACTTAGAAAATAAAACAACCTAAATATGCAAACGTCTTTAATTAGCCTTAACGAGTGCTCTGCTTCACTCAATCTTATCGGAGTCGCTAAAGAGCACAGCAACACGCATTTTTATATGATACTGGCAGCAATGTGGCACAGTGTTTTGGTTCGGTACCAATTCTAGGTCAAAATTGAGAAAGTACATGTCTTATGACGACAAAAACTGTGAGGCTGACTGAATATTTAACACAAACTAGTTCTCGTGAGATCTTGTTGATATTTTGGTTATGGTGCAGAGCTTTTCAAAGAGACTCAGTGTGCTCTGCTGCCAACTAGTGGTTGGAGATTTAGGTAAAAAACAAAAGTAAGACGCTGAAGGACACTCATAAATAGCTAAAGAAATATTGTCAACATTATAAATCGGTACAAGTATCGTCAAACGGAATATCGCGATATATCGCCAAATCTATTCCTTAATCTGTAAGCTAGTGGAAGGACGTGTAAACAGATGGATGATGGGAAATGAGGGTGGGGTGCAACTTAGAGGTGAGTTTCTAATGAATTACTGCCACAATGCAGAAACTGTGCTGTTTTTTTTTTTTTTTTTATTTTGACCAAAAACGGCAAAATCATCATTAAAAGACCACTGGGAAAACTTTTACAATAGACCCAAAGATGATTGGAGTGAGGCTTTAATGAATCTTCCTGGAAACCACATGTGTAGTTTGACTTTTACTCTCAGTTGACACCTTCATATGTTAGATATGAGATCGGTAGTCAAGAAAACCGCCTTTCAGACCCACACACCCAAGAAACGCTTTGCACCTCGTCTCATTTTCACGGTTTACTAGCTGGACCTCACTGTAAATAAAAATAACTCCTTCACCTCACAATTTAATTCAAGCGTCTGTCAATTCTGTGCCTCTGAAGGTATTTGAATAGGCTAGTGCACACATGGCCCAACCATTCTTTCATTATGAGCCCAGCAGCACCTTTTTCTTGTGTCCTTCACCAGAGGAGGGGCATGGTTTCTGCCCCCAGAGAGAGAGTGTGCCCTGCTATTTTAACCCTCTGTGAGATGACCTTTTTAACAAGTGTCTTTCTCTGTTTTCCTGCTGGCCACTGTGCGAGCAAACAGAGCATGTCTTCTGCTTCCCTTAGATAAAGGAATCAATCAGAGAGGGTACACCAGAGAAACAGAGGCCGATAACTGGGCGATATATGGATTTGTATTATGTAGATTTCCCCTTTTTGCATCCCTGTAGACACGGCAGAATGCATTTGAATTCAATAAAATACATTTCATTTTTATGAGAGAAATACAAATGAAACACTAATACTTTGTGAGGAACAATAACGTCCTGACATGGAGACGGGGAGGCTAATGCGATTGAAGCAGTTTAAATATGAAGCCTCTCTTTGTGTTTTCCATCCTCTTTTTTACAGACCACAATGCTTTGTTTTGAATTTGTTTACATGTACTCTTTGGGTCAGGAAAATATTCGGTAAATCTCCCAACCATCACGAAGCTCTGCGTTTTGGTACGTTTCCAACAGACCCCCCTCTCTGTCGGTTGTGATGATTTTTACTCTTTCTCCCTTGCACGCATAACTTTTTTGTATTGATCCCACAGCTGCTATGTGGCTGCCAAGACGATAGCACAAAAAGTGCATTGACTCTGTATGTTTCAAAAGGCCCAGATAGGAAGAAAGCGAAATGAACAAGACCTGATTAGCCGAACTCTGAACCACGGCGTTCATCAGCAAGTCTGCTGTGTTTTTGCCTGGGCGTCCTGTGACATCCTGGTACAAAGAGCAGCTCGCTGATTACAAGGCTTTGAAAGGAGGAGAGGCGGTCAGGGGAGAATAGCTACTTCTGGCACAACGCAGCCACTGAAAAGAGACCTCATGCTAGAGTGAGCTCTCACAATTGGACTTGAGTCTTTCTGGTGTATGTGTTTTTACGTGTGTGGGTGGGGGAGAAAAAAAAAAAAGGAAAGAAGACAGGTATCAATAGAAAGTAAGGTTATGAAGGACGGGGGAGTTGCTTCACCGCGCTGAAGCCTCCCTGTGTGTTTTCTCTTTGTGCAACAGTGCAAGTTACGTTAACAGGAGTGTCATTAGAAATTCAAAGCATATGCCCTCCTGAGAACGCCCTATTTCTCTTTCCCCTGTGCTTCACACCGCACACATTATGCACTGTATAAAGTATTTATTGGCCTTTGGCAGACGAGACCTGCATTTTCTGCAGAGAAACAATCAAAACTAGAAAAGTTTCATTACCTTCAACAATGCTAGTGTGAATGTTTTTGCTGTAAGTACTCGCTGAAGATACTGAAGCTTTTTGCTGAAAATGGTGATCCAATTTACTTTAATTGCTGAAGGGATTTGCTGAAAATGCAAAAGCTGTTTGCAAAATGTTACACTTGCTTAAAGACTGAAAATTTCTATAAACTACATAAGAGTGCTAAAATTGACCTAAATTCTAAAAAAAAAAAAATGTAGTAGAATTGCTTAAAAATCCCTAATACATGTTAATTTTGCAAAAAATATTTGGTCTGTTGCTTAAATTTGAGCAAAAACTCCAAATTAGCCCAAACGACTTTAGTAGATGCCAAGTTTGCCAAATTGCTAGCAAATTGCTTAAATACTAGCTAAACACCAAAATAGCCTAAATTCTTCAGTAAAGTAAATTAGTCAAAAACTTTAGCCTGTTGTTAAGATATAGGCTAAACTCTAAATTAGCCTAAAAACCCTAGTGGAAAACAAATTAGCCAAAAACGTTAGCATGTTCCTAAAACGTTTGCTAAACTCTACAATAGGAAAAACTTCCTCAGTAAACTAAATTAGTCAAAAATGTTAGCATGTTGCTAAAATAGAAGCTAAAATCTAAATTAACCTAAAAACCCTAGTAGATAACAAATTTATCAAAAATGTTAGCCTGTTGCTAAAATAAAATCTAAACTCTAAATTAGCCTAAAAATCCCGGTAGCTAGCAAATTAGCCAAAAACAATAGCACGTTGCTAAAACATTTGCTAAACTCCGAAATAGCATAAAAAAGCCTCAGTAGATGCCAAGTTATCCAAATGAGCTAGCATAATGCTAATATAAAAACTCAATTCCAGTTTTCTTAAAATTACTATAAAATATTAAAACATAGCCCATGAATATATTTAAAGGCTTGTTGGTTGTCAAACCAAAAATACAAAATCTGAAGACTTTCTCATTTATTTCCTATAGGACATATTTTGCTCAATATTTCAAAAACTATCAAGTTTATGAATACTGAAACTACAAGCACTTATGTCCTGAACGAGCTGAACGTTTTAATATCAAGATTATTAAAATGTGATTGAGTCTTTACATGCCAAAAAACGTACTGAAAGGAGCAGGAGAATCACTATAGTGCATTCACACAATAAGAATAGAAGGGCTTGTGTGTTTAAGCTAGCATCCTCACATCCTCTACCGTGTCGCTCACGTGTTTGATTGTTTAATCAGTTGTCCGCTTAGACACGCACACATGTGCATGCGCACACGTTTAACGAGCATATGCACTCCTGCTGCCTGGCTGCACCTGCGCGCTTGCAGTTTGTATTTTAGACAACACATAATTCATCGCCCAAGAGGCTCAACACATGCTGGGACTTCATCCAGTTGACCTCTTTCTTAAGTAGGTAGCCACAACAGCGGGGATGACATGTGGACAAAACAGAGATAATGTCAAGTCCTCACTCAGAGCTTCACACATGGAGGGAAAATACTAGATCAGGGACACTGTTTGTTATTTTCCTTCAAATGACAGAGTACAGCTGCATGAAAACCACCGGTTCACGGAGCGGTTGTGTCTGTTTCTCCTGCACTGTCTTCATCTCTCCCTGGCCCTGACTCTGCCTGCTCTTTGTTCACTCTCTTTCTCCAGCCTGCAAGTCTTTTTCAGCAGCACAAGCAGAAGAATGGCACATTAAATCTTAATAGGACTGCGTCTGGCCGTGTTGAATTGCAGAGCGTGTTAAGCCGGCGCTTTCCTCCCCCTTGGCACACGCTCGTGGAAGTGGAAAACAATTGAATAAAAGAAACCGCTCCCTCATTCTGTAGCACAAGTGACTTCGGCTGCTCGGCTGAAACTATGAGATTGAAGTGACTCCGGCTCACAAATGGCTTAAGCGCTTACCCAGAACCTGGATTGTAAACGGAATGAAGACCCTCCGAAGTGTATCGGAGTATTTGGAGCGCACGATTTACCTGTCAACCTACCGCCAAGAAAGCTGAGCGTTAGGGTTTTATTTCAGTCGGAAAGAGTGTAAAAATAAATATAAATAATGGTAAAATTAAAAGTGGAACAGAGACGAGCAAAATTTACGGATGAAATAAATCAGAAGCGGCAGAGGAAGTTTGGAGCCAAAAGGAGGGGACAGAAAACAGCAGAGATGGATTCAGAGGCAGTAATGTGAGTCCAGGCCTGCTTTGTAAGACAGTCAGAGGTGGTAATTAGCCGGTGATGAGTTGACTGGTTGTGTGTCCAGTGCTCGGCACGGCTGGGTGGGGGTGTGGGAGGTAGATAAGGCCGGCGGTGGACTTATCTCTGTGAAGGACAGGCACCAGGCCTGCCAGGCAAATCCACCCACAGGCCAGCTGAATTTTATTAACATCATCATTAATCCCAAACAGGTTGTGCGTGGTGACTCAGACGTTAAAAAAAAGGTAAAAAAATAAAAGTCTCAATCCTGCTTTGGCGGGCCAGCCTGAAGTCGACGGGCACCGGCCGACGTGTTTTGAAAGCAGGGAGCTTGTGGAGGTGTTTACCAGGTAGGCAGGCGGTGGAGGGGCACGTAGAGCGAGCTTGGATCTTACCTCTGGGTTTTACACTCTCTCCTCTGGGTCCCCAGAATTCAAATGATTTTCTTTTTTCTATTTCAAACATGGTTCCTCTCACCAGAATATTGATGAAGGTGATGCAGGGAAGCATAAGTAGGGACAAACAAAAGGTAGGAAACAAATGCACATTATTTAATATTGACTACCTTTATTTTATTTATAAAATATTCCAAAGTGGATTTGCTCTCATTTTAATACAAATGTCTCCACTCCAATCATCTGTTGATCTATTTTTAAAGCATTCCCAGTGGTCTTTTAATTATGATTATGCTGTTTTTAGCTAAATTAAAGTAAAAAAAAAAAAAAAAAGTTTGTTTTGTAGGACATAATTTCTGCAAAGCAGAATCAATAGAACTTCACATCCAAGTTATGAGCGGGTCTGTTGGTGCAGAATAAGCCAGCCCCCTTACCATTATTCACATGCTTTTCTGCTAGCTTACAGCCCCTCACAACTCCAACCTAACATTACCGATGCAACACAAAATGGTGAGCAATATTGGAGCTATGCAGTCGTATAGTTTGGTAAACGAAGACAAATATTGATCTTGTCGTCTACAAGTGGATGCATCAGAATTTGGAGTGGCGCAGGAACTTCTGCTTTTTCCAACCGTCTACTCCTGATTCACGATGATTTGAATACATAAATACTCAGAAATATATATATATGTTTTTCAATGTTTTTTATCATCAGCCAAATGGCACAAAAATAGGTTAAAAACACCAAACCACAAATTTCACAGGGGTAGGTCTTTCAAAAATGAGACAAATGGCCCTCAGCTTGTTTTTTTAAAGTGAGTGATTTTGTGATTATTAAAACTTGCTCCTCATTTTGGGCCAAAGTTGATATGATTTTATGAATCTTAGGATATATTCAGACTGGACACATTTGGTTTGCTTAAGATGAAGCAGAATTCATTTCCCTAATACGCACAAACGAACCCTCGTCCAGGACCAGGAACCGCTCTCTGACCCATCTTTCGAGGTGGTCTCGGTTCGTTTCCAATCGGACTGAAGTTCGGTTCCCTCTGAGATTTCTCAGTCTGAATACGATCTGCTCAGAGACTGAAATAACTGAACGAGAACAGCTACCATAGCCGGCGGCAAGCATGCTAGGAGTGAGGCGATTGGTGAGCCATGGACAGATGTAAAGCATTGATTGCAGCATTCCTCTGCTGTTCCAAACCAGCTGGAAAAGTCTTGATCCCGGTCATACAGACACTCAAAATCAATCAGCAAAATAACAAGTCTGGATAAGTGAACAATCCTGGCAAACCACAGCATCTCCATCTTTTTGTTTTTGTGTTGACCCGCCCCCGTAACTGCTAGCCAATGGCTGAAGGGATCTTTAGTGACGTGGTTTTGTTTACAAGCTTTCTGAATACAGACCAAATGCAATTTTCAGGACTTGATCTGGAACAAACAAGTGAACTCGATCTGACCCGACAGACTACCCCAGTCTGAATACACCCTTTGTAATAATCTACCAGTGGTTGCTCCTTCGTAGTATAGCACTAGCCAAGGCACTTACCCCAATAACTTGATAGCACGCTCCTTTATCCTAACTGTTATATGGCAGGATTTTCCTGGAAGAGGACTTTTAATCACTGCCAATGTCTATTTATATTTTGCGATGGTGGTTCATGAATATTCTATTGACTTTTTTAGCCAGGAGACCAAAGGTCAAGTCTGTCAGTAGACTTAAAATGTTGTTTTCTTCCCTTTATTTTAGACTGCAATTTTCTTTCACGTGTGATCAGATTTTAGCTCCAAAGCTAAAAAAAAAAGATTTGGACTCAAATGCACCATTATATAAACATATTAGATGGTTGATTCACTTATATCAACACATTTGGTAGAAAGTTAAGGAGCAGACTCTCTTTCAGACGTTTCTGAAAACTTGAAAACTGATGCCAAAAGATGTAATCCACACTAGGAGTTACCTGGATGTCATGTTGATTTGGGAGGAAGAAAAGCCATTTTTCCAAATACGTACAATAGAAACATTGGAGAGTTATGTTCATCAATACTCCCTGATGGAAAGGTCAAAGGATTTTTGCAAGTGTCTGTGTGGAAATATACTGTACAGTTATCCCCAAAGGGCTTTTTTTTTCGGAGACGGCTTTTGCCAAACTCACCAGTAATGGGAAGAAAGGAAGGAGGGAGACAGAGGGCGGTGGAAAGAGTGACCAATCCGACAGGTTTATGTCTCCCAGCAGGCTGAGCTGTATGGAGCTGACCCACAGGAAGGAGTAGAGCCAGCTGTGACGGCATCCTGTTAGGCACTGTGGTTTAGGAGCTGTGGGGCTACACCACGACTCAAACTTTCCCCCTGTCCTCTACCCCTCCCAGGGGTTATTATTGTTGGACAGAGGGTAGTATTTGGGTGGGGGCTGCTGTGAAGCTCTTAAGAGTAGCCCCCTTCTACATTTCAGGATATAGTTAGCCACCCACAAGGACAGAAATTCTCAAATATCATAAAGTAAAATAACACATTTATTCCTTAGTTCTAATTGCCATTTTCATTCCGGAAGGTAGGTCCGTAAATTCAGTTTATGGGCAGGATGCGTGTCGTTTCAGGTCTCCAAGGTCACCAGCTGGACTGCAGTTGGACAAAAGGGAACAGCGTGTATCGGTACAAAGTGTAATGTCAGGTAACACAGAGACCTCCTCTTAAAAGGAGTGGATAACAGGGGATACAGCATCATGGCGAATGGAAAGGTCACCTAATCAATTCTTCCTCCAGCCTGTCCG
Organism: Oryzias javanicus; assembly: GCA_003999625.1. Taxonomy (NCBI): domain Eukaryota; kingdom Metazoa; phylum Chordata; class Actinopteri; order Beloniformes; family Adrianichthyidae; genus Oryzias; species Oryzias javanicus. The sequence goes on along the minus strand of CM012453.1, from coordinate 28,605,350 downwards.
GCTGATCAATCATAGTGGAGGAGTCAACAGATTTGATCAGAGATCCTCTCCTCAGAGGTTACCTCCCAAGAAGTTGAAGGGATTCTGCCAACTTGGTGCATGTCTCTGCGATAAACAGAGACATTAAAATCCTTGATTAAATGGGAACTCACCACCTGTGGCAGTCATTGTCTCAATAAGTCACTGATTGAACATACAAAAAAAAAAAGTCTTCTTATTTTCTAATCTGGTTCATTCTGCATTCATTTCATGGACAGTAAAATCCCTTTTACTGACAAGCCAAATAAAAGATTGCACCTTGGTAAACATAGTCTCTACATCAGGACATTATGTGCCCCCCAGTCCAAAGACGCTCATCATAAACTTGGTTGGTAAAGCATACCCCACAAACAAAGTCAACAGACAAAAACCGTCCTGTGATTGGATTTTAATCCAATTGCTTTATTATTCAGGCCTCCCATTGGCCATTCATTACTCTCACATGGAGCTTGTGTGGGTTGTTATCACCCAATCAGGCTCTCCACTGTATTCTGGAGAGCATGCTTTCGTTTGCATCCTTTAAACCCTGTGAGTCCTGCCTCTCTCTTGGTCCGCCAACGGAATACCTAATTCCAAAGTAAACCGATTGCTCTCTCCAACAAGATTACGTTGTGATGATGTTAGCCAAATGAGACCGGCACTCAGACGCAACCGGGGCAAGCAAGGATGCTTACCGCAAGATGACTGATCAGCATGTTAAGAGAAACGAGGTTGGGGGGGGAATAAAAGAGTAGAAAAGAAGAGGGATAAAAATCGAAAAACTGCAAGAGAGTTGTGTGTGGGGGTAAGCTGAAATGTAATTTGCTTCTCACCTCAGGCGACTGGGCTCTGAGGCCAGTAAATATGCAAACAAGCTGAGCCTGGCCATCAATATGAAGACCCTGGATGATTACTAATCTCCTTCGCAGAAGTAAATTGAGATCTGTGCCAAGCAACAGCAAGGGAGAAAAGGGAAGTTTGAGTCCAAACTGGATCTCCAAGCATCAGCAGCATTCTGAATCATGCCTAACACATGTTCCCCTTTAATTATTATCTACAAAACAATATTTTTTGAATGTAGAGGTGTAGGGAAAAATTGTTTTGGCGATATATCCCAATGTTTCGTTTGGCAATAATTGTTCTGGTTCAGACTTGAGATATATCGCAATATGATACATATTGTGATATTTTGTATAGATTTAAAATGCAGACAAGAGGAAATTTCATTAATTGTTTATGAGCGTACCTCCGCGTCTGACTTCTGACTTCCGCGTCTAAACTCCCAACCAAAAATTGTTCTGGCACAATCTTGAGATATATTGCGATATGATACACATCGCGATATTTTGTTTGGTGATACTTGTATCGATTTAAAATGCTGAGGTTTGAGTTTTTTTCCTCCTAAACCACCGACCAAAAATTGTTCTGGTACAATCTTGAGATAAATTGCAACATGATATATATTGCGATATATCTTAAGATTGAGATCTTGAGATATCAGGATACATATGGTATTGCTAGTCTTGCCAATACACAGACCCTATTTGAAAGTATAAAGCCATGATGAATCTACTTCTCCAGGTCATGAGCTATTAGATCTGCTGCGCAGAACTTGTCGGTCGCCTCTTTGCTATCCAGGATAAAAGAAACCAATGGGACACGGAGCGGTCTGGAGTCATTAGGTGTGTGCACGGCTTTCTTAGACAAGCAGATGCCCGAGGATGGCCAGGGGTCATGCCTGTTGTTTTTCTCTACTCACAGGCTCTTCTTTATTATTCCATCCCTTCCTTTCCAGTTTTGCCTCGATTGCTTTGCTCAGTCGTCACTAACGCAGAGGTCTGTGTGAAAGTTTAGCTCTCAAAGAATCTGTCAGCAGAAGGTGGGGAGCGGAGACACGGAGGGCGAGTTGTCTGTGGGCCTGGGTGGAATGCCTGGGGTCGTGAAACGTGTGGGGGATAGTTAGTGCGGAGAGGCAGACCGCAAGTGAACGCCTTTGCTTTTCTTCTACTTAATGTACTTGAATCGTACAAGAAGGTGCTATTTTTGGACACAATATAACCTCATAAAAGCAGAAAAAGATGGATATTTCCTCTACATGCAGGTGGAGATTCGATGACTATATTGAATTTTTTTTTTTTTTTTTAAAGATAGTGTTGTATTTCAGTGTTTTCAGCTTACCTTTTGCAGCGAGTTCACAAAGCTGGAGGATGTTTACCTGGCATGGTGCCTGGTGAAGCTGCCCTCCTGCCGAAAAGCAGATGGGGCTATACTTTAGTGTTTGTTTGTTTGGGCACTGATGCAGGTATGTATGACATTATGAACATACTCTGTATGTTCATACGTGTGAAAGGAGAGATCATAGTAGAACAGACAAAGAGCTTTCAGTAAAGGGGGAAGCTTTCGTTTTTCACCAGTACCATGGCCAGTCAAGGGCAGCGGTGCATGGTGGGTACCTGAATTCTCAGGTTTCGTCAATCGTCCGTTTGCTCAGCCATCAATCTTCTCCTCCCGTTTGTCTACTCATCCGTCCATTTATCTGTCCTCACACCTGGCCAAAGGGCCATGTCTCTCTGTGGCCCTGATAATCTGGACCAATTTCCTCTGCAATTTATTTCCCAGCCAACCACCCACCTGGTCGAGCAGCATCAGGCTTCTCAAGGTAGGACCACTCATCCCAGCAAGCCCCTTTTTCTGAAATCAAATCCCCCCTTTATATCTTTGGTGTGTTAAAGTTCGGTGCTGCTATGATATTCTGTTTTTTGTTTTGTTTTGTTCACATCCAAAGAGATGAAAACGATTAGTTAGTGCAAGGGTGCCCAAACTTTTTTGCTCAAAGGGGCAAAATCTAAATGGGATCCCGGTCTGCGGGTCAAACACAATATTTTTTTGCATGTCATGAAATTAAAGGAAAAAAAAAAGTTTTTTTATTTTTATTTTGATGCTGTATTCATTAAGGTGACACACATTAGTAAGAGTAAAAAGTAAATAACATTTGTCTTTGAAACATTCAAAAGCAATGCCTCACTGGCTATTTTTAATTAAGAAACAAGAGCAAACTATAACAAACTTTTTTCAATGAAAACAGAAAACTGGGATTCTATGGAGCTAAATTTGAGCCACAAATAAAAAAAGACTAAAACATTCCAAAATTTCTGTTATACTAAAATACATTTTATTATTTTCAGCTTCAAATATTCTGTTTTTAGGTTTCAAAACTCAAAATTTCAATTTCAAAACGTTTCAAAATCTGTTTTAACTTTTCTACTCTTTTTATTTCACTTTCGAATCTGAAAATTTCCGTTTCAAAACTTTTAGCTCCTGTTGTGGTGCGTTGGGGCGGGGCTACCACAAAGGACCAATCAAAAATCGATGACGGGGGGTGACTTCAGTCCCGGTGCATTCACTGACTCTAAGAACTTGTACTCTAAGTACAGTCAGAAAATGGCTGTATTTTCTGTACTATCATAGTCTGAAGTTGACAGGTGTAAAAAGTTTAATCGCGTAGAAACCACGCATCTCCATTACCACATTGTTTAAAATATCAAAAAGTTTTGGACATTTTACAATATTTTGCTTCAAACACCAAATTTTTTTTCAATTCGTTTTATTTGGGTTTCAAATAATATTGGCCCCAATTTAGCTCCATAAGTTCCAAAGATCTTTTCACTTCGTTTGCCACTACCTTTCTCTCCATCTTAGCTAGCTAAAAAAAAAGCAGCTAAAAGCATCACAAGTGACCGTGAAGGCTCTTTGGAATTTATAACACTGAAAAAAAGCCCAGGGCTGACTCACTTTTGGATTGTTTCACCCATAGCCGCAAGCAAAGAAAGTGTTAACTGCGCCACCTGGAGGTCAAAAGTATATTACAGCCGTAGAGTTTTGGAACACAAGTAGAGCAGGGGTGTCAAACTCAATCGCACAAGGGGCCAAAATCCAAAAAACACCTTAGTTCGTGGGCTGAACAGGATAAACATTTATTGAACACACTAAATTTTCATTTTAAAACTTTAAAACATAACTTTTAACATGCATATGAATAAAAAACAGACAGGAATATTATTTCAGAAGATATCAAGTTATACCCTAAGGCACTTTAATATTTTACTCCCCTTTAAAATATACTTTGTCAAAACTATAAGAGTTAGAAATAAGCGCAAGATGATGTCGGGCCGTTAATAGTAATATATAAAATGTTCTGGAGGGCCGGATGTAATGACCTGGATTCGGCCCCCGCGCCTTGACTTTGACACATGTGCCGTAGAGAATCAATGAGAAACGGGTTAGGGTTTTAACTAAACACTCTGGCTTCCACAGCCACAAAAAGATAACCTTTAGGTCCACTTTGGGCACCTATGAGTTAGTCATATATATGACAACATTTGTTGTCGCTTTTGTTGTTTTAGGAGCAAATCTCTAAACCTGAACACATGTTCTCTTAGTTGACGCTGCTGTTTTATTGGCTTCGAGACATTTTTATGTTTACAACAATCTCTGACATAATTAAGCACCCATTGTTCACTCTTAATGTTCTAAACTGCTGCAGTCTTTTGTTATTTATTTATTTCGTTTTCCAAATCTGCATGCAGCAATCCCCATCACCTCTCTGTGTCTTTCTTCCGCGCTGCCTCCATCCGTCGCTCTTCAGTATTCTGCTGCTGTCTTGTGTGGAGTGATTTTGCCCAGACACGTCTGGCTCTGGGTAAAGTGCAGTCCCCAGAGAGCGTGCTCCGCAGCCCCCAGGTCGCTACCACCATGAATACATTATGATCCCCATTTCCATCCTGTTGCCACGGCAGCACTTTTTGAGCTGCAGGGCGATTAAGATGTGTGCTGTCGATACCCTGATAGGAGCAGAAGTTGGATCTGGGAGCTGGCCTTTGATCAGATTTCCATCCTCCTCGCCGCTATCGGTGGCTTCAGTGCAGGAAGACAAAGAGGAGTTCTTGTGAGGTTTTTTTTTCTTTTCTTTTTACTGGTTTGACAAGCTCACCTGCTGCATATAAGCACACAATCTGCTCTCAAACTCTTTCTTTTCCCACCTCTGTGCGTTTTCTCTCTCAATCCTGCCTGAAACCATTCACCCCCCCCCCCCATTCCTGTTTCCTATGCTCCTCCCCATCACCGCAGTTGAGCTAAAGCAGCATTATACACAGTCTGCCCTATGATATTCTGCTATCCGTACAAAGGAAGCAACTCCCTTACCTTTTATTGTTTCCTTTTTTTTTTTTTTTGAGGGGGGGGGGCTGGTGATGTATAAAACATGGTGCCTCAGGTAGAGGATGTTGGGTAGGAAGCCATGTCCCCCTAAATGGCCAGCCGTGTGCATGCGCCTAACACTTCACTGAGCAATCTGTCAACATGTCAGCAACACATGTTTTGTAAAAAGCCTCTGGTGGGAGCCAGGGGAAAAAAGGCACTCCTGCCAGACCAGAGAGGAAATGCTTTTTTCTCCTCCATGCAGTGGATTTTCTATTGCTGGTTCTTGGTCCCACGGGCCCCCCACCACCACCACCACCTCCCCCCCACACACACATACACCCGTTGTCTGCACTTCAGAAATTTGAACTGGGGACCCTCGAGGGGTTTTACAGGGAAGGTTGGGGTAGGCTGGAAAGGGAGGGGCTCCCTCTTTTTTTTCAGAGCGTATGAAATTGTGAAGGTATATTGTGGCAGGTCCCCAAGCGGTCTTTTCTAATACCTGAGTTTCTGGCGAAGCTGGAAATTACCAGCGGCTCCCCCGAGGGACGGCTTTATCCACACCAGGAAGGGGAGCAGAACTCAGTGGGGAGGTTACTTAATGCATGGCTGAAATAAAAGAATTTCTGAGAGACAGAGGCTGAAAAGCTAGCTTTTCCAAACCCCCTTATTCCTTCTGTCTCTCCCTCTTCCCTCCCCAGTAGTATAGTTTACTGCTCTCTTGAAGGGTTCTAGTTTAATAAACTTTCAGAGGATCCTGCTGGTGCAGACAGCTAGACAAATACTCCTGTGTGTTCTCTTTTGTCAGAGATACAGCTTTTTGTTATGTTCTTGCAAATTTGATTTCTCCCTCTGTCTTTCGTTTTCTCTGCCGCCCTCTGTCTTTCCCTTCCCTTCTGCATTTGTCTTCATCTCCCTTGTCCTGCTCGTGCTTTCTGGCTCCCTCTTTGACACGCACACACACACACACAAAGTCAAACTCAGTCTCTGGTGGTTGAGTTTATTGTTTGGTCTGTCTGTTCGTTCTCCCCCTCTGTGCTCCCTTTTGTTTTCTGTATGTTTTGTTGTATTGTGCATGGAAGCTGAGATGCAGATAGAATGCAGACAGTTTGCCCTGGGTGAAGACTTTGCGCATGCCCCCCTTGGAATCTGTTTAACAAAACACATTCATCTATTTACACATGACCGAATGGATAAAACTCCGTCGGCTATTGGAGCCATGATGAAATACTTCACATCAGAAATTTAAAGCTTTATGTTTTGGGGCAATTTACTGATCTCTCTGTAGTACTTTTTTATTTTTCTCAAATCTGAATTCTTTGGTAATTATATTCATCATCACTGGATAATAAGCTTTGCTGCATTTATAGCCCAAAAATAAGATAATATATATATATAATCTAAGACTGGCTCCTTCTATCTCCTCCTCTCTCTACTGTTGGTAAATAATTCAACCTTTTCCCTGTAACAAGTCCTGGCCTTAATAGGGAGCAGTACCTGTAGTTGGGATAAACAAGGCATCCGGCCTCAGCAGTGAAACAGAGGGATTTGGGCTTTATGTAGGCAGAGGAATAAGTCGTTTCATTCTGAAAGGCAGAGTAGACTGGCTGACATTAATTAAACCCTATAGGATAAAGGTTATCTGAGGCCTAGCAAAGCAGAGACTGTGCATGCGGGATGTTACGTCTGCCGAATCCTAATCAAGACATCTTATTAAAAAAAGTACGGATGGGTCTGGGCCACGTATGATACGTGTGGAACAATTTTGCTCTGACTGTGTCTCTTTGGAAGTAACCGATGTGGAAAAAGACACAATTCTACCTAAAAATACAAACACTTTTAGTTCAAGTTATGAAGAGGCTTTTGTTTTATTTCCAGGTTAGTCCTGAAGAAAGGCAGTTTTGAAAAAAATCTTCTCATCTAAAATCAACAGATTTCTGGTAGATGGTGTTTGTTTAACCTTTTATTTACAGATTTGTTGCCATTGACACCTATTGTAACTGTTTGACCATTTAAGTCAAACAAACCCAAAGAACAAATGGCCACTTTTCTCTGCAACAGAATCTGCGTATTGATTGTGCACACACTTCACTACTGTATAGTGTTGCATATCTGCCATTGACTGTAGAATTACTGGTGTTACATCCTGCTGCTGCACCTTTAGCCATCCCTTCTGGCTCACCTGGCTCATAGTCTGCTCACCTGGCAGGTATGGCCAATGTTCCTTGATTGACACCTGCTAACTATTAAAGACAGAAGAGGCCACACCAAGGCAGGCGAGGAGCAGAGCAGGAGGCAGATGGGTTTGAGGTTTAGTTTTAGTTATGCTAGTTTTGATTTGGTCTTTTCATCCTTTTTGTCCACAGCAGTCCTACGCTGCTGGGTTTTGTTATTTTAGTTTGGGGTTGGATCAGGGGTCGCCTGAGTCATCAATTTATAAATTTAACTAATCTCATTTGAATGAATGCTTATTAAGTAATCCTTACCTTAAAAATTTGCCTTTTTTTCTTTTCCCCCTCTTTGTCCTCAGCAGTCTTATACAGCTGGGTTTTGTTATTTTAGTTTGGTGTTGGACCTTGGTAGTCTTGATTTGCGTGCTTTATTTATTTGTTTTCTTTAGGTAGATTTAGACCACTTGTATTTTTTAGACATTTTTGACCTTACTGTACTTTAATGCCTAATTCCAAAGATCTGAAAACCAAAAGAAAGGGTTGTTATTCATCGAAGTTATTATTTTTTTTCTTTATTACACGTTTCGTTTGATTAACATATTCTCCCAAACCCGCTTTCAGTGGTAGGGGTGTGGACTTCAAACAAGCTCACTCCTGATTGGTGACAGTAGTTGCCATAGAAACGTTGATTCAGACTAATCACTGCTTTCTGGCTCCAAATGCCGGCGTCCATATCACAGAAAAAAGGCGACTGAATTGGATTTATTTCACTAGAGTGAAATGGGTGATGTCACGTTCGCTCAGTCCAGTTCTCTTACACAGTCAATGTGTGGACATCATGTGTTCCTAAAGACAAAAATTCTTGGGTATGGAACGCACCATTTAACCAAACCATCTCCCACTCTCCGCCTGACTCATCAACTTACTTATACAGCAAATTTAATTAAAGGTCACCTCATTGATGATATTCTCCTGATATTCAAAATAGCCAAGTAAGTATAAGTGACACAGGATTTATTACCATCTCATCTGACGCTGTTTCTATATTAGTGAGAGCAACAGCAGCCCAGCTCATCCACCCTATCAGGAAAATGTCTTTCATATACTGATAACGGCACGAGTCCTTTCATCTACAATGACCCTATGAAAAGTAATTAGTCGATATGGGTGTTTCTGTTAATGATAGCTTATATTGAGGTGGACTATTACATTCACTCTTCAGAATGATGGCCTTTGAAAATCATTATAGTGAGACGCATGCAGTAATTTATGACTTGAGAACAAAAAGAATGACATAGACTAAAACAAAGCATACATCTGGACGGATTCTGTGCTACAGGGTTTCTTACTATTTGAAAAAATAAGTAATTTTTCATGGCTTGTGCTTTAATTCTGAAATTCAATCTGAGGTCATGTGAGTTTCTGATGGGGAATCCTATTACTAAAATGTAGGTAAAAATTGATTCTGGTGATTTAAAGCGATATTTCATTAAAAGATACTTGTATCAATTTAAAATGTTGACAATATGATATTCATCCTGTCATGCTGCCTCATCACACTGAAATGTTTCTAAAAATGTTCCCCCTTATTTTTAAAGCAACATTTAGGCTCCTGGACCATTTAAAAGCTACAATAACAGAACTTTATTTCCTCAATCATACTTTTTGAACCTTATTGGTTGAGGGACATTCTTTTTTATGTTTTATTTTCTTATTCTGGAAAATATTCTTTTGTTAAAATCGGAAAATATTGATTTTCTTTATGAGGAAATATTTCTTAATTTACGAAAAGAAAAGCACCATGAATTTGTTTTGGTAAAACCAATTTATAGCAATATGAAATATAGTTGCAGTACTTGTACTTTTTTTTTTTTCCTGGATCAGGTTTTTTTTTAGGAATTTTTCTTACCGAGAGGGAGGGATAACCAGTTTAGTCTTTTTAACTTTTAGCTATTGTTTATATTTTATGACTGACTTTCTGCCTCTGTAAAATTACCGGCATGAAGCCCAATTAGGCAATTTTTTTTGTGATGTTGGGCTACATAAATAAAAATGAATTGAAAATTGCATTGTATACTTAATGTTGTGATCATTTGATTTAAAGACATTAATACTCAGGTAGAGTTTTTTACTTGGTAATACTCCTTAAAAAGGTTAAAAAGTGTGATATTTATTGTGATATGTATTGCATTGTGAGACATGTATCGTGATATGTGTCGTATCGCCAAACCCTTACCCTTACTAAAATGCCCCTTAGTGCAAAATGAATCAATGCAATAATCAAAATGTTTTTTTCTGATAGTTTATTAACTATAAATGCATTAGTTAGCAGTAAAATTAGTAATATTCTGTAAAAGAAATGTTCATCTTAATAAAAACAAAAAATTCTACAAGTCAAAAGGGCAAGAATTAGCTTCTGTCTTCATTTTGTGTCTGATGTTTTACCCCTCACATTTGTATTTTAATGGTAACCTCAAAAGTTTCTCGCCAAGTTCATTAGAATACAAATTTTAACAAAAGAAGTTTCACGTAGAGCTGCTTTTGCATCAGCTGATAAATAGATAAACAAGAATAAATCACTGTGAGGTGATGGATGAATAAGTAAAATGCCCCGTAGTCATTTGTCTTCTCGTATTCAGGCTTCATATTTTATCCCTAATCTACAAATAAAGATGAGGGTGAGGTTGTAAACTGCTTGTGCAATCTTTGGCCACAGAGTAGGCTGTGTGCGCTTTTGTTGTCTGTTTTTTTTTGTTGTAATAAGATACAGCGATGCCGGGCTGCTTGGTTACCAGCAGAAAATAATAACAGAAGAAACAAAGCAAGCTCCTAAATCTGTCTGCCATTTGCGCTCACATACTGTACACACATGTCATGAGTATTCTGGCACAGTTACTGGGCCAGGGAAGTACTGGTCTGAGGCCTGGCCCATTCTCCAGAGACCGCCCTCCTCCCTCTCCGATCCCTTCCCCCTTCCTTTGCACGTCTGTGGACACAGTCTGAGGCGACAAGGTTGCACAACAGCTCTCCAAAAACCTTAACTTTATAAGCACCATCATAAAAAGCACAGTCTGCCATTAGGAATCTGTTAAAGAGGGAAAAATAATTAGAACTACTGTGATAATTGTGTCAAGGGGGAAATAGATCAGACAAATTATTGGATGAAGCAGAAAATCTCGCCATGGCTACGTTACTTTACTGTTGGTTCACTTCAGCATTGATCCACCCTTCCATCTGTCATCTTTTCCTGCGCTCCTTCGTCAGCTTTCCATTTCCTTCTATCTTTCTGTCTCCCTCTCTTGGATTTGAGTGCGGAGGAGCCTTCTGGCTCTCACAGAGAAGGGATGAAGATGTTTATTCATCTGGAGGGTATTAGACATGATTAAGGAGGGGAGGGAGGAATAAGGCTGATGCGACGACTGTATTGCTCGTTTGTGGGCTGCCTTCAGGACTGCGGCCAACACGCAAGTAAAAACAACAAAAAAAAAAGGAGGAGAATGAAAAAAAAAAAAAGTTTCAGTGAATTTCTACTCTCCGGGGAAAGGACAGAAGTTTAAATTTTAGCTGCCGAGTAGCACTCTCCTATTTTATCTCTCACTTCCTGTCCTCGCGGCTCGGCTAATTATTAATGAATGCCGTTTCTGTTGAACCTCGGAGAGGTGTCAGCGCCGCAGTCACGGAGGGTTAAGAAATCTTGACATTTAAGACAGGGATGCATGAAAATACATCGTCTTGCTTGAGTTGATGCTTGTTTTTCTTCCCCTCCCGCTCCCTTCTACACAATGCATGTTTTCTTCTCCCTCCTGGGCTGTCTCTCGTTGTTTTAACACTGACAGGCTGGAAAAGTATTGATGAGATATCAAATAAAGCCACAGTGTATTAATCAAGGGAGCCAAAGGTCACAAGTCAGGAGGCTCGAGTCCGGGCTTTCTGACTCTGGCTAATGCTAATGCTAACCCTCATTTTTTTAGGTTTTAGTATGTAAACTCTGGTTTTATTTAAACATAATTTGCCAATTTAAACCCTTCATTTGAAATCATGTGTTTTATTCTTAAAGATAAAACACAAGTTTTATTGGTAGTTCAAGTAAATATACTTCCAAAAGCCTCGAGTGACGTTGTTTGGTTGCCCACCCCCACCCTCCTGGCTGAGCGACTACATGTCCTTCACTCTCCCCTTCTGCCACCCTTGGCAGAGTTGTAACAAATTCATTAAAAAAAAAACCCACAACACTTTTTTTTTTTTCAAAATGGCAGCTCTTCTAGTGGTTTGTCTCCATAGCAACCATTGTATGTTTTGGTTGCCTGGTGGTATCGAACAGGTCTATGTCATTTTCAGAAGAATCAGCAAATGTAAGTTTTTGAATTTCCATAGCAACTGAGGGTTTTTGTTAACCACGCCCACATTTCAAATACATTTATAGATCGTATGTTATGTTGTTTTGCTCAATTTGGACCGTTGACTCATGTATCCAATTTTCACAATGTTCCAGTAAAATATAAGAACAACAGGGAAACGCCACTTTTGCGAAACTAGCTATTATTTTTTTTTACCAAGTAGCTTCCCAATTATGTTCAAGGTGACAGGAGGCAATAAATGAAAATCCCTAGGAGGAGTTTAAATACACGGAAGGTAATTTTTTAGAATACAAGATGGTGGCCTCTTTCAAAGGTCAAGGAAAATGTGGATGTGTTTGTAGACTTAGGCTATGCCTGAATTACTACATTAATCCCTAAAAACTAAAAAAATATATAGCGTCTTGGATTATTGTTTTTAAAATTCGGACAACATGCTCACTACTTTTTCTTTTCAATAAAAAATATGATCTTGCCGATTTCTCAAATTGAAAATCTAATCAATATAGCATTTTACGACATTGATAGTTTATCTAAAATTACTTTTAAACACATTTTTTCTTTTGCAAAAATCATTCAAACGCAATGCATTGTGGTCTATATTTGCTAATGTAGTAAGCATCAATGAACACTGTTTTCATAGTTTATTTTTGCCAATTTTTTAAGTAAAAAGGCTACATGGACATATTTAGGGACCAAAAATAAATAGAAAAATTGCCAAATTTACACACTTTGCCACAACATGCCTGCCAAGTTGTAGGTACTGGGGTCATCGCAGAATAATTTCAAAACTTCCTTCTGATATCCTCGATATGTGTATTTTTGGTCCCATAACTTGACTTTGAAGTTGTTTTTTTTTTATCTTATGGAGGGTCATTCTAATAGCCTAAAATTCGTTTTCAACTGTGCTAGTTGTGTGCAGATTTTGGTAAGATTTTGAGAATGTGGCAGGAATCAAAATTTAACTCAAATGAGTGAATTAATTGCAAAAACAATCTTGTCCTGGTGCAGGACTTTATACGGCTGGAATCTGGTGTAGCAGCAAATACATGTTTATTTATGCACAACGGGTGGACATAGAAAACCTATTTCTTGGCGTAACTCATAGTTTTGGTAAATATAGAGCGCGAGCATCTAAGTAAATGATGAGATAATATAGTAGCAGCTTATGCTGCAGGATCCCTCACCGTGGCTGACTGACTGGCTGAGCTTTCACTGGGCCCTCAGTCTGGTCTGCCGCAGTGTTGAGGCAACAGCATACAATCCCAAACTCTCCAAGGCACCCCTTCCCGTGGAAGCCCAGCCCAAGCCGGTCCCGCCTGGCGCAGCGGTCCCTCAGAGCCGGTGCAGTGAGGCAGGCGGTGAAGAGTCCCGCTGGGGGACAGATTGTCATCCTCCTCTTTCCCCCTGGGAAGGCCACTGTGCCTTTGGCTCCAGCCAAGATCTCAGGACGGCCTCCTTCCTGTTTGTGCTAAAGTCCACCTGAAGAGCTCAACTGTTCCTCCCCACGACACCAGCCACCCGGTGGTACAAGGGATGGCACCGTAGCCACCACCCTACTCCCACACACAGACTGCTCTATGTCCTCATAGTACCTGATTTAGAAAAACAATCATTTGTCAACAAAGCAGAACAGACATATTTAAACTTAAAGTAAATGTTTGTATTCATACATATTTATCAGCTCATAACTTTGGGATCAATCCATCAATTTTCTAGACTTTATTATTTATGTATGGTGATACTTTGAGCATCATTTAAGCTTGTTTTTAAAAAAGGAATAACCAAAAACTTAAAGTAACTCAATAGATTTTATTTTCTGGATCCAGAAAAGTCTGTAAAATATATATATTTTTATTTTGTTCAAGTGTGATCTCATTTTTTTTAATTAAGTTAATTTCAGTCCAAAGAAATCAAAAGTATTTTTTCCAAATTATGTCCATTTACTGCATTCACAAAAAGAATGATTAAATACACTCCAGAAACAATAATAGTATAATAATAAACAATAACCATTAATATTAATATTTTTATGACTGACTGTGTGATTAAATATGTATTTTCTTGTTTTTGCTCATTATTTTTTGCCATTATTGAAATAAAAATATGCAGCTCAGTGAGTTGTTCCTGAATATTAATTTTTTTTCATTGTTTTTAATTATTTCCTGATTTTGTTTGTAACAAAAAAAAGCAGAATTTTGAGTCGGAATCCTTAAATAAAAAAATAGGTGTGTGTATCTTAACACTTGAGCTTTTTCAGAAGAACAAAAAGAAAATCTATGCATATTATTTTTAATTTAACACAATTATTAAACAAGCTAACAGGCTTTGCAGGTGTGCAGTGACAGGTGTGGAATAACACCTTTTCCTGCACAGCTGTCTTATGGAACTAAAATGGTATTTTGCTCAACTTGAGGTCAGGACTTTGACTTTCACACCATGACTGCTTTCTATTTTTGGTCTTCAGTTGTTTATTTGATAAAAAACACTTTTATTTTGTTGTTTTACTGCTCCCCAGCTCCAACCAAACATCGATTATCCTCTAATTTTCAAATATTTACAAAAAAAAATACTAAAAGGAAGGGATTCCTGCATGTTTCCCAACATAACCAGCTCTTGCATGTTCTGATTGGTTGGACACAACTGAACCAGGTAATCAGTCACGATTAGGGCTTGAATTTTATGAAATCGTGCAGACACAGCGGCCCTCGAGTTCCCTATCCTTGCTATAAGGGATAGATTCCATGTTATTTTGTCCCTAAATTAATCAAAATCATCAGAACAACACCCAATGTTTGCTTTTTGATATGAAATTTGTAGTAAAAAAAAAAAAAATCATGTTTTTATTCTTGTGGGTGTTTTTTAAATACATTTTTCAAAGCCTGTTTTTTTTTTTTTTTGTATTTGATGAGCCACATTTGTGTCATCTTTTCTAGTTGCCCTTTAAAAAATATAAATGTTGTGAAAATGGTGTAGATAAGTATACACCATTTTCACATTTAACATGTTAACTGAAGCTCGTAAGATGCAGCTCCTCTGCAGCATTAACTGTTATAAGATTGCACTTTTAGATTATCGCTTAAATTCTTTAATAAATTGGCAAAAAGACTTGTATTAGTCTATAGAATATTAATCCCTATGATGAGAAAAACCTGCTTCTTTCAACTATTTTTGATCATTTTTTTCTGCCGTACACGTTGTTGCTCTGAACTAAGCGACTACCAACACGTCTGCTTTTATAGAGACGGTCACTTACCCTTTTAATTTTTATGGAAGCAGTAATGTTGGAGCATTGATTTTCTAAGTAGCATCGATTTCCATTTGTTTCTTCCAGCCGACGTTGCAGACACACATACTTGAAATTAAATTCTACTTTTTCTATCGTTTCTCACTATCACAGAAAAAGAATAATAAGAAAAAAAAACAGCCGAGTAAAGGATGACTGGTCGCCCTACTTTTCTCCCTCTAAGCCTTCCATTTGTCTAACTCTCCCAGGATGCCACTGGGGCGCTGTGATTTCTGGGACAGTGACCAAGTGCTGCTGTCTGAGCTGGGGGACATGGGTAATGTGGACAAAGTAGTTGACAGTTTGCTGCTTCCCCATGGTGGAGAGACAAAGCCACGAGGGCTGGAATAATGGACATGCAGACCATTGAGTCAGGACAGTGCTTGATGTCCCAACCCTTTGTGGCATGAACAAAAAAACTTCAATTTGGGAGCCGAGAGCCATATAGTTCAATGTTCTTTAGGAGTATTTGAATTGGATTGTGCATAGAGGTTTTTTGATAAAAAGTCTGAATTTCACTTCTATTTCTCTAGAAAAGACAGCGTCCTTGTTCTCTGAGTCTCCAGTCGTCCCACAAACCCCCACTCCTCCAGCATTTGATTGATCTGTAGCAAGGGGCAGAGGGACCTGATATTTCTCAGTGATCTGTAAAACTATATTGTGTTTGCTAAGAAGAAGAGAAAAAAAAACTACAGAGCAACTCAATGGAAATTTGCTGTTAGATTATCATCAGCAATCTAAATTAATATTTCCAACTAGAAAAGTTGCATGACCTGCAATAATGCTAGTGAAGGCTTTTTGTAGTAGTAGTCGCTTGTTTTTTTGCTGAAAATGTTGACGCAATTTAATTAAGGGATTTGCTGAAAATGCAAAAGCTGTTTGCAAAATGTTAAATTTGCTAAAAGACTGGAAATTTCTATGAGCTATGAAAAAGCGCTAAAGTTGCCCTAAATTTCTGAAACTTGTAGTAAAATTGCTTAAAAATCCCTAATGCATGCCAATTTTGCAAAAAATATTTAGTGTGTTGCTTAAATATTAGCTAAACTCCAAATTAGCCTTAAAAAAAACCCTTAGTAGAAGCCAATATAGCCATAACAGCTAGCTCATTGCATAATTGCTAGCTAAACTCCAAAATAGCCTAAAATTCCTCAGTTAACTAAATTAGCCAAAAACGTTAGCATGGTGCTAAAAGATTAGCTTTCAATGAAAATACAGAAACCTCATTAGATGCCAAATTATCCTTAAAAGCTAGCTCGTTGCTTAAATACTAGCTAAACTCCAACACTGCCTAAAGATCTTCAGTAAACTAAATAATTCAAAAACGTTAGCCTGCAGCTAAAATACAAGATAACTCTAATTTAGCCTAAAAAACTCCAGTAGATAACAAATTAGCCAAAAATGTTAGCATGTTGCTTGACCTGAGGCATCACCGGTGACACTTAAACACAAATCTTTAACATACTATAACTTTTTACCCGTTAACATGATCAACATAATTCCAGCAGTATTATGTTGATCATGTTAACAATTGAAAAACTGCAGTAAATCAAGGAACATAAACACTGGAGCTCCGGTGTTAAAGGGTTAAATAAATCTCATAATGTGGACCGTTTCAATTAACGATTGCAGGTAATGTAATGAAAAAATGTATTTCACCTCCTGCAATATTAGATCCTAAGTGATTTTGTCATAATGAGGGCTGTACATGATAATTTGTTATTCAGACAAACTTTCCTATTTGGGCATCAGAGCAGGAGAAGTGGCGAGATGACACATGCGTCGTCTCCTGGGAAGGGGCTCACTACTTTTCCCAGTAACTGTAAGAAGAAAAAAAAAATCCCCTTTTTCTGAGTACGAGCAGAGGTCACGGTGTTACATCAGACAAGTTGTCAGCTTTTTGTTTATTCAATGAATCCTCAATCCCCAAAGTGCCACAAATACACGTGCACAAAACACATCTTTCATGACAACCGAAACGTACAGATCTCTGCTGTAACACAGAGGATGACGATCACAAAGATATTGTAGCTTCATTACTTTAATCATTGGCTCTTTGGGACATTTACTACAATTTTATGATAAACATTTTGAACTAAATTAGTCTTATTTTTATACAAAACTGTCATTTTATTTAATTTTAAACGGCTGCTTTTAAGAGTTCACATTTCTAGCAACTAATAAATCCAAACTCAGCAAATGAAATTATTCGAACCACAAAAACTTGCAGATAAAATATCAAATGTAGAATTTAATGAAAAAAAATAGAAAAGGCTTTGAAACACTAAAAAAAATGAAACATTGGATCAATTACCAAAAGTTTTGTTAATTTTTACATTTAAAATGATTAGCTTTCATCAAATTAAAATTATGAGTATATGGTTTACTTAACATGGAAATGTAATTAAATAAAAACAAATCTTTTTAAATGTAACAAATTGCATCGCTTTTGCTTATTGATCCAATATTTCGCTTTTTACAGTGAAGGTACATTTCTGATAACCAGGTGAATTATTTTACCGTCTTCCTTCATATTTTGCTAATGAACAAAAAAAAATTATGAAAAAAACTTAATAACTTTTCTGGGAGTATTTCAGATATATTTGGTTGCAAAATGATTTAGCTTACAGTAACGATGTAATGATTCTAGGTGAATCAGTAAAAAAAATAAAAAATTCAATCTCGTCAACGTGTTCATCGTTGCAGAAAATTAAAAAAATGGTTTGTCAAGGTCTGTGCCTAAATTTAGAAAAATGCCGGGCAGATGACATTTCTCTTTGCAGGCTCACTGTGAGTTTGCGTGCGCACCTGTGAGTGTGCTGGCGCGCCTGTGAGTGTGCAAGTGCGCCTGTTAATGTGAGGGAATGTATGGGCAAGCATACGCACAGGCGCGCCTGTATATGTGCAGACGTGCCTGCTAGTGTGGGTGCACCTGTGAGTGAGTGTGCACATGCCTTGGAGTGTGCGCGTACCTGTGAGTGTTTGGGCACGCCTGATAGTGTGCGGACACGCCTGTGAGCGTGCGGGCGCACCTGTGAGTATGTGTGCACGCCTGTTAGTGTGCGGGCATCATTGTGAGCTTGTGGGCTTGCCTGTGAGCGTGTGGGCGCCATTGTAAGCGTGCTGGCGCGCCCGTTTGTGCGTAGTGGACTAAATGATGTGCTCTCTAACTGCACTCCCTCCTGGGAAATTCCCGAAACTCCTTCAGATTTAAAAGTTTCACATAAGTCAGTCCTTCCAGGAGTTTGCAATGTTGCAATCGCAATTATTAACGTAATTTCAAGGGTTGCGCGGAACGAGTGCGGGGCAGGATTTGTGATCATTTCAGTATTATGTATAATAGCTTATTTGTATTGAATCCTTTCTGTTTGACAGACAGTTTGATTTAAGGGACAAAAATAAAACATGCTTGCGTGACTTGAAAACTGTGAATCAAATTGAATTGTGGCTTGACCGAACTGTTACATCCCTAGCTTACAGCATAACTAAGTGTCACACAAATGCAATAATACCATGTTAAGGCCTGTGCACATATTTTATTATCTTGGGGAAAAAAGCAGATTTACTTATAATTTTGCTGCAGTAAAATGTATGTTAACTTTCTTTTTTTCATGTATCTCTTTTACCCATTTACATAAGACATATAAAAACATATTTATAAGTTATACTTTAGATCAACACTTGCCATTCTGTCTGGAACTTTATTGGATTTTGAATCTGAATTACCATCGAATGTTTTATTCAAACGGCGCCCATATAGAAAATGTTTCTATATTTTTAACCATTCACTCTAATCTTTTATGAAAAGACACAAAAATCTGTCTTTGTTTTTAATTCGACAGATCATTAACATTTCAACTGTAGGAAAATAATGACTTTCTTGAAGATTTTTTTTTTTCTTAATCTCATTTACTTTAAACAAATTCTTCAGGGGGATGAGGTCTGCTGTGTACATGAAGGGCAAACGTACCTGTTTCCAGCATTAAAGGTCTCACTTAGAGCAACAGTATTTACTCTAGAAGACAGAACTATTTCTGTACGTAGAGGAAGTCCAGCACAAAGAGGAGTTCAGACCGGCTCAAAGGGAGGTGAGACCTGGGGAGTTTTTTGTGGATACTTTCTCCGTTTGTGAATCCAATTTAAAAAAAAATAAATAATTGCTTTCCTCCTGTGGGTGTCTTTTAATATTTGGCATGACTCAACTTATAGAATTTAAAGAAAATGTGTTATTTGTGTAGCTTGCAGGTAAAGTTTTTGTTCCTATAATGAATCTAGAGTGGCTCCTTTATACCTCCAGCAACACTCCAGATGAGGTTTTTTGGGTTACATATAGAAAATGTTTTAAAAGAAATAGGGAGGGGGTTTAGGGACAGACAGAACTCCCAGACAGGGACAAGCCTTAAGATGGAGGTCTTCCTCCCAGGACGTGACAGGCTGTTGGCTGGAGGACGCTCAGGAAGGCCTTGGCAGACTAACAAAGACAGCCCTTCAGCTGCAGGGTGTAGTTTTTCAGGCCCCAGCATCCCCTTTGGCAGCAGCACAGAGAGCGCTGGCGTGCATAGACCCCCGGCCCGAGAGACAGGGAAGTAAGGTCCGTTCTTTTATTTACTCAGGCTGCTGCTGAGGCCTGGGCATTTCTTGTCAGGGTGAAGAAGGAAAAAAAACAAGTCTTTCTCTTTTCTTTCCTCTTGCGGTCTCCAGAGGAACACTGCACTTTCATCTACTGTTGTTCACACACTTGTTTCGGCCATTGCTCTTGCATGGTATGTGTGCACATGTGTACGTTTGTTCCTGTGTGTGAGTGGGAGTGCACTACGTGGACCCGTGTTCTCTTGTGTATTACAAAGTCTGCACAAGTATATGTGTCTTGAACGAGTGTGCTGGGGGGGTAATAGATCCAGTTTTGAAATGTAGTTTCAGCTTACTATAAAGCTGGACCTTTTTTTCCCATCAGAATGATGAGTTTTAAGGCTTTTACAGAAAGAAAATTACTTGTAGCAGCTAAAGAACCAAATGCCAAAAGTAACCCAGTCTGTGAAGAACTGAAAATGTCTAAGAATGATCGACTTTATAAAGATGGATAAAGAAAACACATAGTTTTTTACTTTCCATCTTTATTAAAAAAAAAAAAAAGATTAAAAGCCCCTTTTCTCAATTTAAGAATCTGTAAACATTTGGGATGCCACTAATCTTGGTTTAAAATTAAATCATTTGTTACACCAATGGGAATCAATGCATCCCTACAGCATACCAATGTGTTTACATTGAAAGTGTCAAACATGGCTTGTGCTAAATTATTTTTTAAAAATAATTAAAGATGTCAACCTCAACGCTTTAATTCATGCAATTAATTAAAAAAACTTACACTTTAATTAATAATTAATTACACGTCGCAAAGTAACCGACAATTCAGGTTTCCATGGCACGCATTAATTTCTGATAATGCACACTTTGTCGGGCATTATCCCACTTATACCATGGTCACTTACAAAAAAGTAAAGACTCAATAAGTTTTTAGTACTAACTCTTGTTACTTTTTCGGTTTAGACAGAAAAAATGGTGGACTATTTGATATATGGTGTGGCCCGTTGTCACGGTAACACGACGACATGTCACTGAGTCAGAATCGACCGCGAATGTAGCGGCAAAGGAAAACGATATAAATGTGATTGATTTTTTTTTTATTTTTTATAAATCATCAGTATAGAGAGAAAGTTAACCTTTTACGCTTTTTTTTCGTCCAGAAGATGAAGCAAAGAGTTTTTTTAAGAAGCCTGAACAGTGATATAGAACATTTGGGCTATTTGACCGGAACCCAGCAGTCAATCAGAAAGGAGTATTCACCTGGACCATGGTATAAGTTAATGTTTCTTATGGCTGTATATCAGCGTCTTTGTTTCTTGGACTAATACTGCGGACATGAAGGTCTGTAGATTTCATCTTATTTTACGCACAAACTTCTGGGATATACGAGTTAACATTTTATAAATTAAAAACGTTCAAGGAAAAATCTTCTTTTTGGATTTTTTTGTTCAAAAGTTGGATATTGTCATATAAAATTTAGCTAGTAAAACATTGTGATCAATCACTTGGCCTGCACAATAAATTGAAAATGTATTGATATCACGATATATTAGCTTGTGCGATACGCATTTAAATTGTTGTCCACTTAAATTTCTCTGACACCGCCTACTATTGAGATAACATGCATTGTGAAGTTAGGTTGAATTTTATTTGATTAAAACTGTTGTAGTGAAGTGAAAATGATGTATTAGTTGTTATTTTTTTGTTTTCGCATCAGATCGTTATATACGGATCACTAATATCGCACATTGCAAGTTTTCCTCATATCGTGCAACACCCAAAAGTGTGATTAATAGTGTTAATACATTACAGCAGGTTTTGTATAATCCAACTGAAAAGTTGGCTAATAATATAAAAACTGTTTTTTCTTTTTTTGTTGTTTTGTGATCCACAAATATCAAATTGATACAAAAAAAAAAAAATGAGGTTTAAACCTGAGGAAAGGGAATCATGCATCCCTATTCAGCATGTCCTGAAAACAATCCTTAGTTAGTGGTCAAACCAACCTTTCCTCTCACCAATGAGATCATGTCTGGATCTCTGGTCATAAAAAAGCAGGTCAGGAAAAATCAAATTTGCTTTACAGTTTAAAAAAGGCTCTTTTTCCACATATATTCTCTTGTCCAATTACATTTGAACATTCATCTATAAACATGTTCTAATAGTCAGTTAGAAGTGTTTTTTTTTTTTTTTTTTTTTTGAGTTTTTGTCTACAAAGGTTTGTAATTTGGTTAATTTGGTTCTGTATTCACAAAAAGTATTTTTTTAAATGGTGAAAATAAAGAAATTATTTTAATTTGACAGCATTTGTGCTCCACTCTGTTTCCTTTTTGTAAAGAAAAACGTATTTTGACTATTGCTGTCATGAGAGTTTTTAATAATATTAAGAATTAAATCTATTACATTAATTGACATGGATTCAACTGATAGCGATCACATTTCTCAAAAAAGGCGGATAAATGCTTGTTCTACATGTCCCTTCTGTGTAGAAATTTTTAAACTACAGTTTATACATCTCCCACAGATATAACTTAATGTTTGTGTGTTATTAGAGCAATACACCAAACAAATAATAAACATCAAGTAAACAAACGTAACAGTGAAATGAGGTTATGCTGACAGCTTGGTAATGTCTCTTGGCAAAGGCTTCCTCATTTAAGACGGTGGAATTTCATTTAGCCTTGTATATAGGCCCATTTATTTGTTTGTTTTATACTGTTGTCTCCAAGCCAATATGTTTGACTGTAAGGCACTAGCTGAGGTCATTCTTCTTGCACTGTCTTCTTCTCTTATACCCTGGGAGGCAGTACGAGATAGGGCAGATCCGCCCCCTCTGTGGAGGAGGGCATAGCACTGAGTCACTCATCCTCCCTCGAACCAGAAAGAGAGAAAACACTGAGACGTGGAGGAGAGATAAAGCAAGTAAATAAGGCAAGGTTCACTTCTTGAATGAGATGTGTGTGCAGAGCGGGCGCCTTGCCAGGGGTGGGAGGTTTTCGGGAGGGCCGCGATGTGGAGGTGGGCTCTCAATGTGCCGCTTTCAGCAATTTGGAGGGGCAAGGGAATGGCCTCCGACCCCATCTGTTTCCTGAAGATAGGCCCTGATGGGGGTGAGTGCTCAGAGAGGGCATGATATCCTGACAAAGGGCAGATCTTCCAGCAAAAACAACAGACAGGGGGAAGAGAGAAAGACACTTAGATTTGTCAGCTGAAGGAGAGTACAGAGGTTGGTTCCTGGAAAGAGCTCTTGCTTTTCCTCTGTCCCTCTCATAAATCTTTGCAGTTTCCTCTTGTTTTTCCCATTCCCCGTAGTGGCCTTTTGACACAGATTTTTTTTCTTTCAAAAGGGAACGAGATTACGTTGTTATTTAGCTAAGGAAGTGCAAAGCACTTGGAGTTCAGCGATGGGAAGAAGTGGCCTGTAACCCTTTGAACCTGTGGAAACAGTTGTTCTGTGTTTTCCATTCTTATCATTGTACAGTGAACCAATGGACTGGAATGCAACAATTTACACAGGCGCTGTTTAAATCTGACCTCTCAAAGGACGGGGGTTGTTTCCTGGTTTGCCTTTTTACCGCGATCGTCTCGCCTTGAAATTAAAGACTTGGATGATAATTGTGTTTTTAACATATCTTGTTGCATTTTTCTGATGATGACAAAGATATATAAAGAAAAGTTCAATTCAAATTGTGTTTATGAGGATTTCTTTATTCAATTCAATACAGTTGGAAAAAGATTGCATTTGCTTCGTAGAAGAAAAACAATGGATAGGCGACAAGCTCCCTGCCTTGATGACTAGATCCATGTTTATTTTTATTTTTCTCATCTAGTGTACAAATACAACTGTCACCGTGTGAAGGGGAGGCATAAACACAATCTTCAAGATTTTTCCCAGTTTAAAAAATTCATTGTTACCGTGGTCATAAATGTAGATGACGGTGGCAGTCAGGTGGCAGTAAGGTGGCAATTAGGTGACACTCTGGCGGCTTTCAGAGGACAGTCAGGCGGCAGTCAGACGGCTTTCAGATGACAGTCAAGCAGCAGTCAGGTGGCAGTCAGGTGGCAGTTAGGTGACGGTCTGGCGACTTTTAGAGGACAGTCAGGCAGCAGTCAGGCGGCAGTTAGGTGGCAGTTAGGTGACGGTCTGGCGACTTTTAGAGACAGTCAGGCGGCAGTCAGGTGGCTGTCAGGTGTGTGGAATGGCCTTTAATACCAGGTAGCCAGTGGCACTCGATATGGACAGCCGCCTCCCGGAGACATTTAAAACTATCTTATCTTATAATCTATCTATCTATCTTATCAACTTTTAGTTGCCGTAAAATTTGAACTTTTTCTGAAAACCTCCGCAGCCACACGTCAATTTTGCTGAAAAACTAGCATTTAGGTCGCCGCCCAGTGGCATTTTGGAATATGTGACTGCAGTTTGAGCTGGCGTTTGGCTCCAAACTGTACGGCTCGATGGTTCCAATATTGCTTGCCATTTTTGTTGCACCCGTAAGTTCAGGTTGAGGAGTGTGATGGGCTGTAAGCTAGCAGGAGAGCATGTACACAAATAGCTCAGTTATGGGTGATGGTATGTGGGGGTGGTGTTGCTCCACTCAAACAATCCCGCCCACAACTAAGAGTAAACTTTCTGATTAATTATGTCCTAGAAAACGACAGGGCTTGCGATTTTGGCTAAAAACAACATGATCATAATTGGAAAATCCCCGGGAACGCTTTTAAAGTAGATCAAAACATGATCAGAAAGGGACTTTATTAGTTAGTTGAAAGCCTTCCTCTGTTCATTGTGTCCTCTCCCCCTGACACCTTCATCCATCCACATTACGATTCCTTACAGCTTATCAAACAATATTCAGACAGAAATGGTAAATATGCATATTTTATAACCTATTGACTAATGTTCTGAAAGGCGCACGTTTCATAGAAATAATCAATTTTGCAGCCGAGTTCCCAACAGCTATGTATAGCTGTGGTCTAAGTTGTAATTGAATCTTCTCTGTCTTTCTAGATTCTCTTCTTTTCTTTCCTTTTCTTAATGTATTCAGCTCCACAAAGTGTTCAGGACTAAGAGAAATGTTCTAATTTACCTCATGCCGGGCTTACATCCTAAGTACACCCATTGTCTTGTGTTGGCTTTAAATGTCACAGAGACTGTGTTTTGAGTCACAGTGGGCTAAGCCATTACACGGCCACATACAAGGTTAATTGTGGTAAAAGTATTTTCACTTTTTCTTTTCTCTAATTATGCTTTAAACTGCATATTTAAATGCAACTTTTCATATAACACCTAAGGAGAGGTATTGTTTCCGCTGAAACTGATGAAGAAAAAGAAAGACCTAAACCACACAGAAATATAAATTCACACACCACAAACTTACAATAACTATGACAAATAACACCACAGTGGTCTTTTTTTTAATGAAATAAGACGCTAAATATTTTTTTATATTTGAGTTCTGTAGCTTTTTGCACTAACAAACCATTTCTTTTGTGTGTCTTTTGAAATAGGTGTTGCTGATCTGGAGGATGACCCATCGTGTTCCTGGCCTGCATCATCTCCCTCCAGTAAGGATCAAACTTCCCCCGGACACTGTGAAGACTATGATTTTGGCGAGGAAGAGGGAGGACCTGGTCTGCCGTACCCGTGTCAGTTTTGTGACAAGTCCTTCAGTCGCTTGAGCTTCCTGAAGCGGCACGAACAGAGCCACGGCGACAAACTCCCTTTCAGCTGCACCTTCTGCAGCCGCTTGTTCAAACACAAGCGCAGCCGAGATCGTCACGTCAAGCTTCACACCGGCGACAAGAAGTACCACTGCGGAGAGTGTGACTCCGCCTTCTCACGCAGCGACCACCTCAAAATCCACATGAAAACCCACGCCTCCAACAAGCCCCACAAGTGCCCCGTGTGTCGCCGCGGCTTCCTCTCCTCCAGCTCCCTCCACGGTCACATGCAAGTGCATGAGAGAGGCAAAGATGGCAGCAGCTCCAGCTTTTCCCGCGGCGAGGATTGGAAACTGAAAGAAACCCGGAAGTGCAGCCGTTGCGAGGAAGGATTTGATGTTCCGGAGGAGCTTCAGAGACACATCGCAGAGTGCCACCCCGAGTGCTCTCCGTCCGAGGATGGTGGTCTGGGCGCCACCTTGCAGTGCATCTATTGTCACGAGCCCTTCAGTGACGAGGGCACCCTGTTGACCCACATTGACCAGGCCCACAGCAGAGATAGGAAGGGGCACATCTGTGCTATCTGCTCCGAGCACTTTCTGTCCGTCGAGGACCTCTATGCTCACATGGACATTCACCAGCTCCCTGAATCTAGTAACCATAGTAACAGCCCTTCTTTGCTTACAGTAGGCTACACCTCTGTATCCAGCACCACTCCTGACTCTAACCTCTCCGTCGACAGCTCTACAATGGTGGAGACAGCACCGCCTGTTCCCAAGACTAGGGGAAGGAGGAAAAGAGCAGCTCAAAACACGTCGGACATTGGGGGACGATCCTCCAAACAACCGAAAGTCTCCTACAGTTGCATCTATTGCAATAAACAAGTATTCTCCAGCCTGGCTGTTCTGCAGATTCACCTTAGAACCATGCACATGGATAAGCCAGAGCAAGCTCACACGTGCCAGTTTTGTTTGGAGGTTCTGCCCTCTTTACTAAATTTAAACGAACATCTCAAGCAGGTTCACAACGCAGAAGACCATGCTGCCCTGTTAGCCAGTCTGCCGGACGCCCTGCTTCAGTGCAACTTCTGCCCTGAAGTGTTAAGCGACCTGAACGCTCTCCAGGAACACATCCGCTGCTCCCATGGCTTCCCCAGCCCTGTCGCTAAAGAAAGCAACGCCTTCTTCTGCCCCCAGTGCTTCATGGGGTTCTTGACAGAGGCGACCTTGGAGGAGCATGTTCGTCAGACGCATTGTGATGGCGGAAGCCTCCGATTTGACTCTCCTTTGGCCGTGACTCCCAAGGAGCCCATAGTGGAGGTGTACTCCTGCTCGTACTGCACTAACTCCCCGATATTCAACAGCGTCCTGAAGCTTAACAAGCACATTAAGGAAAACCACAAGAACATTCCTTTGGCTCTAAACTACATCAACAACGGGAAGAAATCCCTGCGGACTCTCAGTCCGTCCTCGCCAATATCCGTGGAGCAAACGACCATCCTGAAACAAGGCAGCTCAGCTTCACGCACGACCAGCGAGTTCATATGCAACCAGTGTGGAGCCAAGTACACAAGTCTAGACCTTTTCCAGACCCACCTGAAGACTCACCTGGATGGTCTGCAGCCTCAGCTCACGTGCCCACAGTGCAACAAAGAGTTCCCCAACCAGGAGTCCTTGCTGAAGCACGTGACGATTCACTTCACCATTACCTCCACCTATTATATCTGTGAAAGCTGTGACAAGCAGTTTACGTCCGTGACGACCTGCAGAAGCACCTGCTCGACATGCACACGTTTGTGTTTTTCCGCTGCACCCTTTGCCAGGAAGTGTTCGATTCCAAGGTCTCCACCCAGCTCCACCTGGCCGTGAAGCACAGCAACGAGAAGAAGGTGTACCGTTGTACGTCCTGCAACTGGGACTTCCGGCACGAGACGGATCTCCAGCTGCACGTCAAGCACAGCCATCTGGAGAACCAAGGCCGCGCCCATCGCTGCATATTCTGCGGGGAGTCCTTCGGGACAGAGGTGGAGCTGCAGTGCCACATTACCACCCACAGCAAGAAGTACAACTGTCGCTTCTGCAGCAAAGCCTTCCACGCCATCGTCCTCCTGGAGAAGCACTTGAGAGAGAAGCATTGTGTGTTTGAAGGAAAGACGCCAAACTGTGGTGCAAACGGCTCCGCTGTCAACAGCGGAGACGGCCAACCTAAAGAGGACGCGGAACTGCAAGGCCTTCTAACCAACAGCCATGGATCGGGAGCAGCTGGCGGATCCGTGGTGGAGTCTCAAAACAGCCACGACGGAAGCGAGGAAGAGGTGGACTCTGCAGAGCCGATGTATGGCTGTGACATATGCGGAGCGTCTTACACAATGGAGTCGCTCCTCACCAACCACCAACTGAGAGATCACAACATCCGGCCCGGTGAGAGTGCAATGATAAAGAGGAAAGCTGAAATGATCAAAGGCAATCACAAGTGCAATGTTTGTTCCCGCACCTTCTTTTCCGAGGCCGGACTGAGGGAACATATGCAGACCCACCTTGGGCCAGTCAAACACTACATGTGTCCCATCTGTGGGGAGCGATTCCCTTCCTTGCTCACTTTGACGGAGCACAAGGTCACTCACAGCAAGAGTCTGGACACAGGCAGCTGCCGGATTTGTAAGATGCCTCTGCAGAGCGAAGAGGACTTCCTGGAGCACTGCCAGATGCACCCCGACCTGAGGAACTCCTTAACGGGTTTCCGTTGCGTGGTGTGCATGCAGACCGTCACCTCCACGCTCGAGCTCAAGATCCACGGCACTTTTCATATGCAGAAGACCGGCACCATGTCCGCCAACCAGCCAATGGTTCGCACCAACGCCCTCTCCCAAAACCAGCAGCCGCACCTCGCCCAAAAGTTTTTCAAGTGTGCCTCGTGCCTGAAAGATTTCAGGTCCAAGCAAGACCTAGTCAAACTGGACATCAACGGACTGCCTTACGGACTGTGTGCGTCCTGTGTGACAGCCGCCGGCTCCACGAGCTCCAGTCCAACGGTGAACGGAGGAAGGCCGCAGCAACACGGGGGAGCCATCACTCCGGCGACAACCACTGCTGCGTGGGTGCAAGGAGACAGCCTCAGCCCCGGTGACGGAAAAGGCAAAGCTGTCTCCTCCACGTCCTCGTCCTCGTCCACGACTTCATCGTCTGCAGCCAAGACTCGCTGTTCCAGCTGCAATGTGAAGTTCGAGTCCGAGGCGGAGCTGCAGAACCACGTTCAGACGGTGCATCGGGAGCAATCGGCGGACAGCAACAGCGGGCAGCTCAAGACTCCCCAGGTGTCCCCCATGCCCCGATCCAGTCCCTCGCAAACCGAAGAGGTAGGATTTGATTCCAATTCAAGAAGTAACAGTCCAATGTTGGTGTCATTTGATCCCTCTGTTTCTCCTATTTGTAGAAGAAGACATACCAGTGCATCAAATGCCAGATGGTTTTCTACAGTGAATGGGACATCCAAGTTCATGTGGCCAACCACATGCTGGGTAAGAGTCAACCTTTTTTTTATTTATTTATTCTGGTTTCTGTGCAACAAACTCAGCGCTTCTGTAATTTGCCAACATTTCAGTAAAATTGAGCTTTAATTGTGCGTGTCATGGAAACAGCACAGAAATCCTTTATTACACTATTACTGATTTTTTTTTCTTCTTCCCCGTTTTTTATGGGATGAATCACATTTCAAAGATTTCAGTGATACAGTGTATATAATAACGTATTTGACCCTGTCTCACTCAGGCTCACAAGTTTCTGGATCACATCACCAAATAGGTGGAATTATTTGAGTATTTTAACCATTAAATGCATCCCCAGTGTTGTGCTTTCATAAACCGACCAGTTTCATTTCTACATGCATGTGAATGGTTTATTACTGTGTGTGTGCATGCTCGCAACACAGAACCTCTGCTCCAAGAGAATTTTTAAGATGAAAGTTGTTTAAAAAAAAACAAAAACAATTTTTTTTCTTTGAATTTAGTAAAAATTCAAATCAATTTTGCCAAAAAAAAATCCTCTTTATTTGTTTTTTTCATTTTCTTCTGTTTGCAGACATATTTTTGACATTTAGAGGTGTCAAATCAAGTGAAATATCAAGTTTCCATTGAAGCTATAAATACTTTTTCTTGGATTTTTAAGCAGAGGGTGTAAATGTAAGGCCACGCTTCCAAACGTCCTCATTTTTGGTTGCCAAGAATAATTTATAGAGAGGAGACAATAGAAAAACAGGTTTTCCTGCCTGCAGTAAGTAGGCATCTGAATTCCGCTCTCACGTTCCTTTCTTCATTCATTTATTCAGCTCGTTTGGCGGCTCTTTCATTACACTGCATTATCTGTTGTCTTCAGTGGGAGAGAGACTCATTGATCTGGAACCAAACCGCCTCTCTGTTTGGGACACGCTTCTAGGCACAGGTGAATTTAAACACGGTAGGCAATTCTATCAGGACCGGTAGGCAATTCTATCAGGGACCCACTGTTTGTGCATAAGCAGTCAGAAGCATGTGATTTGTGATTTTGATTCTGTGGCGTATTTGCAAAAGAGGGAGATGAGCTGAGAGTGTGTAGGTGTGTGTTTTGTATTCATCTTTGCGATCTGCTCACCCACTAGTCTACTGGGGGTGCCTAATACAGTACCATGCCAGCATTAGTCCTTTCTCTAGCAAAGGCAGGCACGGAGCACACTGGGAGGGTAGAAAACAAACCCCCCTACTGGTTATTTTATGTCTTTCAGCCGCACAAGCACACAGTTCCTTCATAATAGTGGAATTCAGACAGCTTAAGATAACAGGAGGATAGGTGATTGGGTTATTGTCTGATGTTTTACTTCTCTGATATGCTGTTGCTTAGTATTCAAGATGAGAATGGTTTTCATTTGACTTTCTTTTGTGATCTTAAAAATGGGGAGAAAACAAAACTAATCAGGATGTGATGTCGAGCTGAAGAAATTGTAACTGAAAAGGGAAAAAAAGACACGTGTGTTGTATTCATTTGTGTCCTCCTAAAATCTTAAAGTCCCCCTATGAACAATTTTTTTATTTAAATAAAACGTTCCCAGTAGTGTTTTAATTATGATTTTGACGTTTTTAGCCAAAATCTCACAACCTAAATCTAAATGTGTTAAAAAAAACAAATTTTCATGTTGATCTGAAGCCTCTGCTTCCAAAATCTCCTCTGAGAGGGCGTGGCTTTTGGAGCTCCACCCCTGATTCCCCCATGTCTGATTATGATAGCTCTGTGTCTCGCTAGCGTAAATCTTCACCCTTGCTACATAAAAATGTCCAGCAATATCGGTAACGCCCAGCCGTAACGTTTTGATCCAGATGTTAGATCGGACGAGGAAGTGAAGATCTTCATGGACCGAACTTCCTCCAAAATCCTGATTCTTTAGGTCTTTAGGATTCTTTATTTAGCTCATTCTCCAATATTTATTGACATTGCTGTGACCAATACATTCAGTCTATTGGTTTCTCAGAGCAGAGTTCTTGGTAAAATAATGAAAGGTAACATCAAAATGGCCTTTCAATTCTTTACAATCCTTTCTAACTGCGGTCAAATAAGCCGCCGTTCTCATTTTCGTGGTCACATCAAGAAGCTCCGTGGAGTTTTCAAGTGTTCTCACCCCTTCTACCATAAATACTGTATGAAACTCACACAAATAATCCAGTGAATTCTAATTTGACCACGGAAATGCGAACGGTGGCTCATTGGACTGCAGTGATTGGGAAGATGTCATCCTCTCTTGTCCGGCTCCTGAGCGAGACACGCTAGCCGGACCAGATGAGGGTTTAGCACATGTATGGATGTAAAGAATCTCCATTAATTAGAACAGAGCCCATCTGTGACACTTTGATTCACAGCAATTTAAAAGGGGAAATACTCGGAAACGCAGAAACAAAATGATTTCTCATTACATTTGCTCTCTTTCATAAGAAAAACGCCACATATACATGTTAAAAACTCAAAAAACATGATTTACATCGGAGGGGGACTTTTAGATCAAATCAATACCAGCTTTTGATGGCCAATTTGAGCCAAAAATTTCCCCTCCAAAAGCAAAAAAAAAACCCCCAAAACTTCCTTCCAGAAAAAGGGGACACTTTCTCCTTTTAATGGCCATCTGCACAGGAGAGGGGAAACAGGGGGTCGGGGTCATCTCCGCTCAGCTGTCAGCATTATTAGCGTAGGTAATGGAGCAGACGCTGGATTCATAGGGGTGTTGTTTTCATCCAAGCCCCACTCCGCGGTGTCAGCTGACACTGATAACTCTATATATAGTGATGTGCCATGACATAACTATAGTGCTAAGAGTATGGAACAACAAAACCTGAGCCCCGCTCACCCAGACCAGTCCTTATTAGCCACGCTGGTAATACAATAGTCTCTCCACACCAAGTTCAGCCAGCTTCCACCTTCACCTCCTCCCATCTGGCTGGAGTCGCCATTCCTGCCTCTTCTGTAAGGCTGCCAGCGGATGTTAACGCATTGATATTGGTTCAAACATAATAAAGCAGCTTTGGTGGCTGAGCTATTCCACATTTGCGATCATAACGGCGGTAAATGAAAGAAAAGAAAGGTGGCGTGTTGCAGGCCAGCCCGTGAACGGCCCCACGTGTCTTAAGATGGAGGCTGCAGCCTGCTAGGGCCCAGATGGATCAGTACACATTTGCTGTACAGCTGGCCGCTCTGTTTGGGGACCTGGTGTGATACTCCTATGGAGAAAAAAATGTTATCGCCACCATCCAAGGAGCAATTTAATAGCAGGCCAGAAGACAGCTGGCCACTCTTTAGTTTAGAGTTTTTTTGGCATGGCACACTTACAGAAATGAGGGTGTCCGATTTTTCTCCAGAGACACACAGATTTATACAGCTTTCAGCTGTTGAGGTCACTATTAGTCCTTTAATTCTTTTTTCCACTGGATTACGAAATTTCCCTTTACTTACTCTAATCCGTGGAAAGTAGAAAGGAAATATGTGCACTTTTAAAAATTCTTTTTTTTCTTTTATTTTTTTTAAAGAGGACCTTTGAAGGTCTTTCAGTGACACAAAAGCCTGTTTGGTTTTACCAGCATGCCATCATGCCACCCCATTGCTTCACTTTGACCCCAGTGTAAACTATGACATTTGGAGCCTCATGGGGGGGCCACGTTTGGCCCATTTATCGCTCTGTTTCAAAAGTCCCTGTGTGGAGTTTCAGAACCCTGACATGTTTTGAAGCGTTTTTGAAGGTGAAAAGGGATTTTGATTTCCTGTTATGCCGGTTTTGAATCTAACTCTCAAAGAGAAGGACAACCCAAAAATAAATAAATAAATAGCTAACCAGACTACATCTCAGACGAGTCTTTCTGGGGTCACCTCTACGGATTTTTTTTTGGCCAGTGACAGCGCCGAACTTGAAGCCAAATCAGGGAGGAGCCTTCTCTCTCAGAGAGGAGCCGGTGGCCCGGTCGGCCCAGGCAAAGGGGGGCACCGGAGGGGTGGAAAGGTTTGGGGGCGGAGAGGGAAAGGCACATTTGCTGTACAGCTGGCCGCTCTGTGTGAAGCGAGCACTGTGGGCCGGAGCAGAGCCGGAGAAAAGAGCGGGTGAGGACTGGAGGCCTTAAGCTCTCCTTTTTCCTCCTGCTCCATGTGCCCCTTGTCTACCATCCCCTTTTCCTTTGTCTTGATATCTGCATTTTCATATTAACGGAAAAAGGAAAAAAAGCATGCTGTGCTGCCTGTTAGAGGAGAAACCAACAGGAGGCACAGTGTAACTGTATTAGGAGCTGTAAGCATTGTTTTGTCTCCCACTAAAAGCCGAAATTATCCTTGACACATACCCTCTTGTCTTGAGCCCCATGAGTAACCTCCTAGTGCACGTGTGTCAAAGCCGGATTCGGCCCCCCGAGTAATTAAATCCGGCCCTCCAGATCATTTTATTTTATTGTTATTAATGGCCCGATGTTATCTTGCACTTATTTCTAACTTGTATAATTTTGACGAAATACATTTTAATAGAGAGCAAAATATAACTATATCTAATAAGTTTTTAAGGTTTAAGTTGATTTATTCTGGAATAATATTCCTGCCTTTTTGTTATTCATAATTATGTAAAAAATGTACATTTTTTAAAGTTTTAAAAATTGGCATTCTGCTTGCATTTTAGACTATTTTGCAATTTACAAAAATTTATTAGGCCATTTTAGAGTTTATGTAAAATTTCAGCTACATGGTAGCTGTTTGGCTAATTTTGGCTTTTATTTTAAAAATGGCTATTTTTGAGTTTAGCTAATATTACAGCAACATGCTAGCAAGTGTGGCTAATTTCTGCTTTTCTTTTTAGTTTTTTAGGCTGTTCTGAAGTTCATCAAATATTTCCGCTACATGTTAGCTGTTTGGCTAAATTTAGGCTTTTTTATGCTGTTTTCAGTTTAGCTGATATTTCAACTACATGCTAGCTGCTTTGGCTAATTTAGGCTTTACTTTTAATTTTTTTGGCTTTTTTGGAGTTAGGCTAATATTTACATGCTAGCTGTTTTGGTTTATTTAGGCTTTTTTCTGTTTTTTAGGATATTTTGAAGTTTTGCAATTTTTCAGCTACATTCTAGCTGTTTTGGCTTACCAATTTTTTTTTGTTAGTTTTTTAGGCTAATTTGGCTTTAAGCTAATATTTTAGCTGGCTATCGGCTACAGCATTTTAGCTATCAGCTTCATCATTTTTAGCTATCAATTTCAGGATCTTCAGCTATCAGCACTTCTGCACGTCTGCGGCCAAATTCAGCTTATAGCATTCACACTAGCATTATAGCAGAAAATGCTACATTTCTAGTTTATAATCATGTTAAAAAGTTAAAAGGTTTTTTTTTTAGGGTTTTTAATAAATGTTTGGTCCACAACAAACGCTAAGGTGTTTTTTGGATTTTGTGCGACTGAGTTTGACATCCCTGTCATAGTATATGTTGATTATATGGTCTGTCCAGGTGGAAACACTTTTTATTTCCAAATTCTTTGTCTTTTCCCCTATAATCCTCTTCGATGAGGGATCCTTGATGGTGTTCCCACAGTTTGGAGGACAGAATGCGCACACATGTAATCTGTTAACAAACATGACCAAACGTTCCTCATTTGACTCCTAGGGGGCTGGATCAGAGTCAGAACTCAATAAACAACATGGCGCAGGAACAAGATCAATCTTATGAAATAAATAAAAAGAACAGATTTGGACCAGCCACTGGAAATAAAAGAATCCATGTGTGCCATGAACAGAGTGTGATATCTGCCTGCTTGTATTAATTGGTGATTAATAACGCCTCTCTGTTCGTTAGCATAGTCACCTCCCGTGCAGCCAAGTGTGTTGCTGCTAATATGCAATTATGCGCACCTTACTGCTCGTTACATTATACCTCTCCCTGACTAATGCGCGGTCCATGAGGAGAATAGAAATCAGAGCAAGCTGCAAAAAAAAAAAAAAAAAACACCCATCAATAAGATCCTCACATTCTTTGTGTTACTTGGCAGTCTGGGTGGAGAATCAAAAAAAAAAAAGAAGTTTCTTACAAATTCCTGGATGTAACCAGGAGACTGCATTAAAAGTTTTACAGCTTCGCAGAGGCTGCTTTGCTCTTCCTGGTGTTTTTTTGTTGTAAAGCAGAGGTAATTGACATCACCATGGGGATGGTCTGTTGCTAGGCCAGACAAGCTCAGTCTGATGTGGTCCTTATCTATTGATTTTCCTGACATTTCCCCACACCTCACAGAGTAGGCCAACATGTGTGAAAATATCTGATGCTCTCAGTTCATACAGCCTGCTTGTACAAACTCCGGGCGAGCTCCTGCTGCCCCTCATTGCATTGCAATTGGCTGGCTGGAGCAAAGCTCCCTTCGACGATCAGTTGTTGACTTAGCCGCGGAAATCTGGAAAACAGTCGTTTGGATGTAAAACTTCTAGAGAGTTCTGAGAGTAACCTGGATAAAAGGAAGTCTCTGCCGCTATGTTTTATTGATATACAGGAGGGATGTCTCATTTAGTGTTAATGCCAACCCTTGTTCTAAAGCGAAACCCATAAATACTGGATGATCAGAATTAACCTCTTCAATACTCCGCCTCCCCGGCGGTCACAAAGGCTGGAGGTGCACGTGCACCCCTGGTCTTCTGGGGTTGCTTAGCAGTCTAACTGGAGGGTGGTGGTGGTGCTGGTGGGGGGGCTTATGGGAGAAGTGCAAACAGACAATCCTGCCTTAGTAAAGGTCAGAGCTCCAACCTACACCTCTCAAATCCCAGTCTCGCTCTCCTGGGTCCGAAGTTTCAGGCGTGCCTGGAGATGCTTGCGGTAAGCGAGACTTGCAGTGAGAATAAAGTGCTGCCCCGCTGCTGAACCGCGTTGCTTTTAGAGGTTGTCAGCACCAAAGTAGTCGTGTGACAAATCTGATCTAACTTTCTGTAGTGGCTTTTACACGCCGTGTATTCGGGACGACAAGCGCGTCGCAACGCTACTTATTTGCAGCTGACCTGGAAAGACTTCCTCGTGTTATTCTCAAAGCAAAGGTGTTAAAGTCCCCCATGACGTTTTTTATTTATTTAAAAAACATTCCCTGTAGCGTTTTAATTATGATTAAGAAGTTTTTAACCCCAATCCCACAATCTAAATGTCTTTAAAAGCCATTATTCATGTTGATCTGAAGCCTCTGTTTCCAAAATCTCCTCTGAGGGGGCGTGGCTTTTGGAGCTCCACCCCTGATTATGATAGCTCTGTGTCTCGCTAGCGTAAATCTTCACCCCTGATACATAAAAACATCAAGCAATATCGGTAATTTCCAGCCTTATGGTTTTGATCTGGATCGTGAATATTAATTAACGATGCTTTGACCAATGCATTCAATCCATTGGTTACTCAAAGCAGAAAAATAAGAAAAGCTAACATCAAAGTGGTCTTACACTTTGCACTTTTTACAATCTTTTACAGCTGCGGTCAAATGAGCCGCCGTTCACACTTCCGTGGTCAAATCAAGATGCATGGTGGAGTCTTGCGGAGATTTTCTAGCATTCTCAACCCTGCTAACATAAGAAACTCGCACAAAAAAATCCAGTGACAACTCATTTGACTGGAGTCAATAGGAAGATGCAATATTCTCTGCTCCGGCACCTGAGCTAGGAGCGCTAGCCGGGCCAGATGAGGGGTTTAGCGTATGTGCCGTAATGTAAAGAAGACTCATTAATTCCGAGTGCATCTGCGATAGTTTGATTGACAACAATATAAAAGGAGAAATAAAAATACAAAAACAAAATGATTTCTTATTACATTTGTTCTCTTTCATAAGAAAAACGCCTCACATACATGTTTAAAATAAAAAAAAAAACAGGATTTTCATGGGAGGGGGACTTTGAGAAACTTGTTTTAGTCTCTTTATGGAGCGTCTTTCTAAACTATCATGTTACGATTGACCATCCTCATCAAACTTTGGCTGCGTGAATGGCAGGCGGGGGAGGAGAAGGGAGCGGGAATACGGTTCTGAAAGGGCCCCCCAGCGTCAAAGCCTTAATAATCATGTGAGCAGCGCTGGACTTCATTACCCTCCTGTTCGACAGGCCGAGTGCCAGCGTGGATTGCTGGCTGGCTGTGGCAAGGTCAACGGCGGAGGAAAAACCAGTTACTGTGTTACTCTGGAGCGGAATGGAGAGGGGCGGCCATCTGTCAGCTCGGGCCTGCCATACCCGCAGAGCAAATGGACACGGGCGGCCAGAGGAGAGGCCACAGACACCCATAGAGCTAAACCCAGTGAGCCTAACACTGAGGCACGGACAGAAAGCCAGCCAAAGGGATGAGCTTTGATACCACTAAAGCACATATATGTGCACACAAAGAGAGGAGATAATGCGTTCCCTACGAAAAAAAAAAAAAATTGGCAGCTGGATCTGTTTATGTTTATGCCTTCTTTTAACTGTTGGACTCCAACAGGGTTTAGTCCAGATGGCAAACTATTTTACAAAATATTGGTTAAAAAAAGTTTACTCTCCCATAATAAATGCTTTGGGTCAAAGTTCTTAAAATCCCTTTCCTGCTGAAGATATGGTGGCATTCCTGAAGATGCTTATGGAGAGTCAAACTCTTTTGATCTTTTATCTTACTGCATATTTGTCAGCATCCAACCCTTTTTTTTTTCTTTAAATGCCCTCTGGCTAAAGTGAAGGAACTTTGCGGAATGTTCCAAAACTCTTTTAATGGGTTTCAGGTGTTGCGGGCCACCAGCCAGCCAGCCGGCACCCCCTACCAACTCCATGCTCGTTGTGTGATAGGACTCCCTGTTCTGCAGTTAAATTTGTTTATTGCACTCTTTTTTTTTTCTTGATTACATGCAAGATTTGCTCTTTTATCCAAAAAAAAAAATCTATTTCTCTAATATTGTTGTTTTTCTTAAAAATATTGCCTCATTGAGTCTTTAACATTTATAAAAGCAAAGCCATCCACACACGCGTTTAAAGATCAGTCGCAGCACTCATTTGCATCCAACAACTCAGCTCCTCTAAAAGTTCCTGTTTGTTTTCCTCCCGCTTCCAAAAAGCACCGGGCCCCCCGGCTTCGACATCAACAGCACTCCGGAAAAAAAACAGGGAGATGGTCTTGGGCGATTCCCCTCGCGTTAATGAAAATCACACAGGAACCCCCGTGGATGAGCGTCCTATTAGTTTTTAGGGTTTTAATGTTGATATCGGGGGCTTATATATTTAATGTAGAATCGTCAGAATGGAGCAGAGTTAGAGAGGAATTAGAGTACACCCAGGATTTAATTAAAGGGATCTATTTTCATCTTGTTAGAAAGAGATAATGCAAGCACTGCATGCATCATGAGCAACCAGAATAAATGCAGCTTCCTGTAAACTGCTGAATATCCAACTATAGGAAAAAAAAAAAATTCAATATTGTGTCTTCATGTTGACGATTTTAACACGTTTTTGTATCGATTACTAGGAAAAATCGATTTGGCTATATATTGCGATACTTCATTTGACAATACTTGCGTCGATTTAAAATGCTGACAGGGCGATATTTAATGAATTCATTATTTATGGGGGTCCTTCAGGGTCATACTTTTGTTTTCCACTTTTTTATACAATTTTTTTATATGAGATGGATATTTCTGTGGAACAAATAATTTCCCAAAAAAACGCACCATAATTTATTTTGGTAATAATGACATACAATTGCAGTGCTTAAAGGGTAACCAAACCTTAAATCTTTTTTTTTTTGTCTGTTGACCTCTATAGAGCTTTAAAAGTGCTGTCTGTCGGTCATTGCCAAATTTTTGACAAATTAGGATAAACTTGTTTTTTTCTTGAAAATGTATTTAAAAATATATGTGTGCTGCCCCCTATAGGTTAAATCGGGGTGTTGCATTTGAATTTTGGAAATAGTCAAACTATTTAAGTCTCGCGTCATTTCAGAAGTCGCACGTCATGACCTGTAGCTCCAGTAATGATAACAGTGCTGTTCCCCAGTACCTCTGACTGGATTTTCAAATTTCAGCTGTGGGCGGAGTCAGCCTCCAACTTCCCTGTTTGGTAGCCCTTTAATATCCACTGTAGTGAAAAAAAACAGCATAAAAACTGCAAAATTTTGTCTTTGTGTTGACGATTTTAACACATTTTTGTATCAGTGACTAAGAAAAACTCAATTGCTATATTTTATTTGGCAACACTTGTATCGATTAAAAATGCTGACATGGCGATATTTAACCAACTAATTGTTTATTGGGGTCCTTCTGTGCCTTACTTTTGTTCCCCACTTTTTTCTTACAAACTACTAAAAATCATGGTTAAAAACCGTCTTTTTGCTGCCCCCTACAGGTTGAATTGAGGAATTTTGTGATTGGTCAAACCATTTAAGTCTCGCATCATTTCAGAAGTCATGATCTGCTTCTCCAGTAATTATAACAGCCCCACCCCTCTGACTGGATTTTTAAATTTTGACTGTGGGTGGAGTCAGCCTCCAACTTTCCTGTTTGGTTACCCTTTAATATCAACTATAGGAAAAAGTAGCATATAATCTGTGCAATATTTTGTCTCCATGTAGACGTTTTAAACATACTTTTGTGTCATTGACTTGGAAAAATCGATTTGCCGTCATGTCCCGATACTTCATTGGCAATACATGTATTGATTAAAAATGCTGCATGATGATGTCTATTCAGTTCATTATTTATGGCGGTCCTTCAGCGTCTTACTTGTGTTTCCATTTTTTTTTTTCTTAAAAATATTTTATCGTGGAAGCAGATATTCCTGTACAACAAATATTTCTTAATTTACCAAAATAAAAACACCATAAATTGTATTGGGTAAAAACAACTTATGTGTTACATACAGGTTTAGTACTTAATGTCATACTCTTTAAAAAAAATTGTTTAAGTACAGTCTTGGGATATATCGTGATACGTATCGTGGTTCAGATATCACGATACGTATCGTCAGACCTTTGAGGTGAAAATAAAGAAGCAGAAGTCGGTTGAAACAAAAGAAAGCCACTTCCACGTCTTCCTTGTGCCCCGTTCCACTTCCAGCGTGACGGGACAGTGTGAACGCCAAAGTGACACGGCCTCTTTGTCTCTCCATTTGTCCCACCGCTGCCTGGAGACGCAAACCTTAAGCCACTCACTTTCTGATTAATCTTTTAACATTTATAATTACTAATTAAGTTAGTAAGAGACTTTTAATGTAGTCCTCCTTCAATGGGGAGCAGAGAGGACAACAGATCATTAGCTTCAATAATGAACGCGGATGAGATAGATAATGGCCTATGATAGGTGAATACTGACAGTTGCATTAAATGAGGCGAGTATTTGGGAAATGCTGCATGCAGGAGCACTCTGCTGATGGAAAAGCAGAGGCAAAGAAAAAAAAAAAAAAAGCTACTGTATATGTATGTGGATCAAAGTTCGTTTTAGGTGCCGTTAAACCCGACTGGTTTTCTGGAGATTGTGCTCTCCCTGATGTGGCCGGCGGATCTCATTATCGCGGCAGAACATTAGCGTCTGCATTATCCCGGTGGCTGTGAGTTGCTGCCCATTAAAGCAGTCATTCTGTCTCCCTTTATTTATTGTAATTTATTTATTATTTTACCTGCACGGCGATGCTGCCCTGGCACCGTCGACGAGCCTCCCCACTTTGGGGAAGGTGCTTATGCCATAATGATTATTATCATTAAGAAGATATTAATGTGCTTAGCGTTTGTGACCCAGCTGCTCATCGTGATCCGAGCGGCCGCGGGGACGAGGGCCGCTGCCAAAACGAAGGCCGCCGCCCACCTGTCCAGAGGTTTTCGGGGTTCACGGAAGTTCCTGAACTGACGGAGGGGGGGGGCGGGCTCGCAAATGGAAGGAAATGAATCTCGCGATGCGGAGTGATGTTGAACAGTGCCGCTGAATGGAGGAATGTTCCTGCCGCACCATTTCTGCGCACATGTTAATTATAGTTATGTGACTCTTCCGTGTGGGGAAAAGCATGTTTCCCCGCAGAGATCCAAGCCACATAATTATTCATTGGACTGGAATCTTGCTATTATTTCATGCCATTCCAGCAGCCGAGCACAGAAGTAATACTCCAAGCATTTGCATTGAATTACAATTTTTATGAATAAGTTGTTTAATTGTGTTAATACGGCCTCTTTTTTTGGGGTGGGGATCAAACTCACAGAGATAGATGGCTCCGTGCTGGAAGCACCACCTCTCACTTTCAAATTGCTGCTTCATTAGGGCTTGGAAAAGAAAGCCATAGTTACATTTAATCAAATGAATTGGTATGGCAGACCAGCATAATCAATCACAATCCTTATCCAATATGTTACATTCTGTAACTACCAAGCTGGCTTGGGGAAAAGTCAATTACGGCGCCTCTCTCTGCTCCTCTGCCAGGCTAGCTGTGATGCTCACACTCTTTTTCTAGCTTCCCACTTATTTTTCCTTTTTGTTCCACCCGTTATTGTATGAAACATGGGCTGGGGGTTTGTTGTAGAGCACAACGTGCCATATTTGGAATAATCAAATTAAGTATTAATGATTTTTTTGCTCTCAGACTAACATTTGTGTTACACAGTGGGCTGCAGTCAGCGATCTTGTTCATATTTCATATGTTTTGTGTCCGCATGGGCCTGTTCTCACTTCAGTATGAAACCATTTGCCTTGAAAGTCGAAAGTTCCTACAGTAAACTGCATTAACGCGCATATACGCACACTGCAGGCATGCTCACCGCCTCATCTGTCCGTGTTTCTCCCATTTCGCTTTATTTCTTTATCCCGCCCCGCACACAATCAGCATGCTCTCCGTAACATGGAAGTGAAGCACGCGCGCTGGCACACGCGCACAAGGTAGCTCGGTTGGTGGGGGCCACGGCTGCAGCTCTTCTGCGCGGTCCCTCAGTGGCTCTCGGGGCTCGGCTGCCAGTTGTTTGCCAGCGTCTCCGGGTGGAATTCATTCAAATTAAAGCGGTGGAATGAGGCCCGAGTCCCAGAATGCCTCGTCCCTCTCCTTCATCAGCATTCCGCCGATGAGAGTAATTAAAGCAGAAATTAATTCTGCTGTAAGCAGAGGAGCCACAGAATAACTGATATTAGAGGCTGGATGATGAATGCTTGGCATCAAGGGAAATCTCAGGAGAGAAGAGGAAAATTCACAGATCTTTCTTTTCTTTCTTTTTCTCTTGCTTTCTTTGTTTCTTTGTGATTGTATCGTTTGTGTTGCTTTACGTCTTTTTCATTTTTGTTTCTTATTTTTGCAATTCTCTCATCCTGTGTGGCGGCGTTTGTCCTCGCTACAAAGAGCCGGAGATGTTGGCTGTAAGCATGACAGAAGGCTTTGCCACTAAGCCCTCTTTGCTTCGTAACAGTATTTCACATTCTGTCAGCGCTGCTTCTTTGCTTTTCAGTTAACGGGCGTATTAGGATGATGCAAATGCTAGTTCTGCGAATGCTTAGTAAGCTTTCATACCAAAATCATCCTCCTGCTCCTTTCTGTACGTTTTTTTGGCACGTAAAAATTCAATCACACTTTCAGAGATTTCAGCAACGTTAGTATTAAAATGTTCAGCTTGTTCAGGACATCACTGCTTGTTTTTTTTTTTTTTTTTATTCATTTGTAGTTTTTTAAAAATTGAGCAAAATATGCCCCTTAGGAAATAAATAAGAGCGTCTTTAAATTTCAACAGTTTAAGTATATTAGCAACAAACCTTTCAATATGTTCAGGGACTATGTTTTCATCTTTTATTGTAACTTTCAAAAAATTTGGAGTTTAGCTTCTATTTTAGCAACAGGCTAACGTTTTTGACTAAGTTTACTGAGGAATTTGAGGCTATTTTAGACTTTAGGTTATATCTAAGCAATATGCTAGCTTTTCTTTTTTTTTGAAAAATTGGCATCTGCTGAGGTTTCTTATGTTAATTTGAAGTTTGGCTAATATTTTCTCAACATGCTAACATTTTTGACTGGCTGTTATCTACTGGGGTTTTAGGTTAATTTAAAGTTTAGCTAACGCTATTTTGACTTATTTCGTTAACTGAGGAATTTTAGGCTATTTTAAAGTTCAGCTAATATTTAAGCAATATGCTAGCTTTTCTTTTTTGCTAATTTGGCATCTGCTGAAGTTTTTTATGTATATTTGGAGTTTAGCTAATATTTTAATAACATGCTAATATTTTTGGCTAATTTGTTATCTACTGGCCTGTAAAATGCTAATTTAGAATTTAGCTTCTATTTTTAGCAACAGGCTAGCATTTTTGACTGACTGTTATCTACTGGGGTTTTAGGTTAATTTAAAGTTTAGCTTTTATTTTGGCAACAAG
Organism: Oryzias javanicus; assembly: GCA_003999625.1. Taxonomy (NCBI): domain Eukaryota; kingdom Metazoa; phylum Chordata; class Actinopteri; order Beloniformes; family Adrianichthyidae; genus Oryzias; species Oryzias javanicus. The sequence goes on along the minus strand of CM012453.1, from coordinate 28,562,254 downwards.
CTAACACGCTTTTGACTTGGAGTTTTGCTAGTATTTAAGCAACAAGCTAGCTCTTTTTTGCTAATTTGGCATCTGTTGAGGTTTTTTTGTCAATTTGGAGTTTAGCTAATATTTTATTAACATGCTGATGTTTTTGGCTATTTTTTTATCTACTGGGCTTTAATATGCTAATTTAGAATTTAACTTCTATTTTTAGCAACAGGCTAACATTTTTTACTTATTTAGTTCACTGAGGAATTTGAGGCTATTTTGGCTAATTTAGCTAGTATTTGAGCAACATGCTAGCTTTTTTGGCTAGTTTGGAGTCCACTGAGGTTTTTTTGGACTAATTTGGAGTTTATCTCATATTTAAGCAACATACTAAATATTTTTGCAAAATTGGCATGTATTAGAGATTTTTAAGCAATTTTACTACAATTTTTTTTTTAGAAATTTAGACCAATTTCAGCGCTCTTTCATAAATAGCTTTTGCATTTTCAGCAAATCCTTTCAGCAATTAAAGTAAACTGCGTCACAATTTTCTGCAAAAAGCTTCAGCATCTTCACCAACTACTTTTGGCAAAAAGCATTCACACCATTATTATTGCAGGTAATGCAACTTTTCTAGTTAACTGTTGTTTGTCAAAAAATTAAATCCCAAGAAAAATGACAAATTTGTCAAAAATCCAAATGAAATCTATAATCTAGCTTCTTTTTTTTTTAAATAGCGTGACTTAAAAAGCCCTGGCTTTTTTTCTCTCTAGCAAAGATTGAAGCTTAAAGCTCTCCAGATGATGCGATATTCAACCCAGGATGATTCAGTGATCCGCCGCGTCCCCTGACACTTTATTTTTGGAAGGCACATCTTAAGCAGGAGCAGTCACAAGACTGAAAGACAAACAAGTGAACTCTTGAAACAGAGGCTGGTTGAGACTGTCAGTGTTTTCCTCTCTTAGAATCAAATGGAACTGAGCAAAGGTTAGCTCTCTTTGGGGCTTTATGGTAATGTGATATATGATGCTGACATGGAATTTGCCAATGCATGTCTTAGCACTGTCTGACTGAAGTGAGTGAATGGTAATTATGGTGACCTCTGCCTCTCCCTTTCTTATTCTGCCCTCTGGGTAAAAATCCTTAGGAAGTAATAAACAATAGATAGATTTGTCTTGTTTGCATTGCAGCTTCTGCACTCCTAATGATGCACGGCATTGGCCTCTGTGTTGAAAAGAAAAAACAGCATGCCAAGGTCTGCAGTTGGCTACAACGCATTTCTAATTGGTTTTTGTGCAGGAACATTTCTGTCAGATGTAAATGAAAAGAAGCTCAACCTGAGAGATACTGACTGTTATTAAAAATGTAGAGAGGTGGCTCAAACCTTGAAACAGAAAAGTGAATTATAATGAAAAACAGCTCCAATTTATCTGACTGCAGAACATTTTAAATTGAAAAAAAAAGTACTGCAAAAAAGTCTTTCTCCGATTCTTGGACTTTGTAAAAGAATTTCCATGTCTTTGCAATTATTCAGTTACAGCTCTAATGGAAAAAAAAAAAAGTGCTTTTGTTTAATCATTCACAGTTACAGGGATCTCTTTAGAAATGTCAAATTCATAGAAAAATGAGAGTGGTCGCAATCAATAAGCATTTCCAATAAAATAGAAGACAAGCGATCACATTTCTTTAAAGACGATTATCTTGTTGCTGATAATGGAGGACAAATATATGGAAAAATAAACTGAAATTGCATTTATGACTATTTATTTAATCAAGTGTTGTAAATCAGGAGCAGAAAATGTCGCTTGTGATGTAGAAAGGAGAAAAGACCGTTCTCCGGGCTCTCATCAATGAGGAGGGGAAAAGGGGGCGGGGTTGCTCCACATAAAAGGTCTCGCCCATCACTATAATGTAAATTTCTAATGAACTAAACTGTAAAAAAAAATGTTTATCAAACAAGTTAAAAATATGGATTATAAGATGTTTTTTCCTTATTATTTATGAAAAAATCTCCATATAAAACTAGTAGAATTTGTCTTGAAAAGATTTCTTGAAATAGGTTGTCATGTTTGGAACTTTTAAGAAAAATTTTATTCTTGAAATTAGAAATAAACTCTCATATTTTAGGTAAAATAAAGATATTATATCTTATCCGATAAGAACCCATAACAGTAACATCAGTGTAACAGAAACATATCAAAAGGCTTTCTGTGGTCAACTTAGTTTGTGATATTTTCCTCATAATTTTATTTTATAAGGTAAAATGTGTCTACGACCTTTGATCTAATATAAGTGTATTGTTTTTATAAAAAGTTATATATCTTTAAAGTAGCTAAGACTAAGACTAACCTACATGCAAATACTTTTTTACCCAAAAATATTCTATTTTAAGCTCTAAAAAAGTCCAACCATTTTCATTTCTATACTAAATTTAAAAAGAGTAGAAAATTTGTCTTGAAAATGAAGTGGTAATTAGTAAAAAAAAACCCAAAACTTTATAATTTACCTAAAAAGAAGCAAGTGTGTTTTTGAAACAAAATCACCTCAGCGTTCACGAGCAAAATAAAATGATTTAATGTAAAATTTAAAAGAAACTACTTCCTGTGAAGATAAAAAAGTTTTCCAGAATCAAATGACTCAACAAATTATTTAAGATTCATTGTCTAAAAAACAAGTCATTAAATTTTTCCAAAAAGTTATTAATTAGTTAAGGTTGTTTGATATTAAACATAATAACAAATTTATACTAAAAAATAGACACAAATACTCTGTGAGATTTTGTGTTTTTGCAGTGTAGTACCGCTCTGCACCTCACAATACACAATACATGGCTCACGATATCGATAATATCGCGATAATTAGTTAAAATCATTTCTGATAACTCACAATATATAGAAAAACATATTTCTGGGAAAATATACAATACTTAAATGCAATAAAAGACTTGTGCCTTATTTTGTGCAATAAATCATAGAAACTGTTGTGCAAATCAGTAATACTATGCAAGCATTGACAACAATTGAATTGGAACTATTTGTAAGATTCAGTGAACGGTAAAGCCACTACTTGGTGCAAAGTTGTTGTAAACAACAGAACAAAAATTTAAAAATTCAAGATAATGGGCCATAGGAGGTAGATAGGGGCAACAAGCGCCTCTTATCTACCTCCAAAGGAATGTTTCACCAAAGGAGGACGAAAGTAACGTTTTACAGCCTCTTCAAACAAAAATAAAAGATCGATACTTGGTGAGAACCCACAGAGAACCACACTTAAAATAGTTGTACGTGCAAAGAAAATCTGGAAGTTTTCCTCTTTTTTACAGAAAACATCAAAGTTTTAATTCTATTGTCTTGTTTGTGTGATTCATGAAGCAGACATAGTAAACATACCGTAAACGCATTCTGCTCTAAATTATTCATCAATTTTCTTTTTATAGATTTGACGTTTACCTATAGACCTTACTAAAAGCTAGCTACTTAACAGTGGCAGTTGAGAGTATTTTCCTGGTGGATCATATTGCTGCAGCTGATATCTGCTTCTGTCTTTCACAAGCTGCCATTATGATCCATGAGGATGTCTCTGTGTGTCTGCCATCCCGGAAATGATGACGCCTCTGTTTATGTTTTTTTTTTTTTTTTTCGGTCCACGAACCAATAAAAATATACTCTAAATAAAACCTGGGTGTAACAATGACCTTAAACACAATGGCACTCCTTCCCATAACATTGTCCTGTCCAATAGTCCAGAACTCCCCTAAGAGGCCTTACAGCAAGTCTAGGAGGAACCAAATGAGAGAGAAATCGATTCTTCTCCTCTCTCCACTGTCTATGCCCTGGCTGAATTACTGAAACAAGATGCTGCACTTAGAGTCATCTTTGGAGAGGCAAGGGGAAAGAAAGCGAGGCGGGGGAGAGAGAAACACTTTTAGGGACATGGGTGCCATTTAGACGAGGACCATCTTCTCACAGAAAGCCACTAAAAGCAGCGAATGATCCTCTTCCTGTCCCTTGTTGGGAGGTGGTTAGCCTCCTGTGGTTAAGTGAATACTGAACTTACACTCAGGTTTGAGGTCAAAGCAGGGGCATTAAAAAAAAAAAGAAGCTTATTAATTTCTGAAATCCAAGAGTGCTGACGCCGTCCACGAGGAGCAGCTGCCTCATTTCCTCTCTGGCATATCACTGATACGCCGCGCTACATAATCCCACTCTGATGTTTGCAGATTTCCTGATGTCGAACCGGTGCTGTTTGCCGTCAACACCAGATTTATTGTCAAAACTATGAACACGGAATTGAGGCCCGCTCGTTTGGTAGACAGAACGCGGTGCTTAAGGGACCCAATCCCTGTAAGTGCCATTAAGTGAAAATTGCCGTTCACATATTCCAGTGGTTTGATTAATTACACTCTCTCGTGTGATTCTATAAAAGCCCAATGAAATATGGGGAACAAATTGCATTGTGTTTCTGTATCCTGTTATGTAAAAGCAGCTTAATTATTGACACATGTTTCACCACCTGGCAGGGGAAAGGATGGTCAGACATGAATAGAAATCGTACAATAGATTTCACGGAAGGGTAGTGGCAGCACTCGAGATGCCGTGCGTTTCTGTATCGTGACTCGGCTGACGTCTCCGCCTTTCCTTCACCTCCGCCGTCGGCTGCTGCTGTTAGACGGGAAGCTTTCTCCAGTCTCGCTTTTTATTTTTTTAATATTCAGTTAAAGAGATATTTCATGGAGCCTGAAAGGTTTCTCTGCCGATTTAAGGATCATTGGTGACGTTTGAGGAATATCTGAGGACACGTCTTCTTGATTAGCCACTTTGAGCTGAGAGGAGGCGGAGCCTGAGCAAACGCTCTTTTGTAGTGGTGTGTATCTTTATCTCTCACACGATTCGATACGCATCTCAATACATGTTCCACAAATCGACACATAAAGGGTTCAACTAACTTTTTGGCGATATAATACAGAACTAAAATCTAAATATTTCTTATTCTTATGGCATTTCAAGTTATAGATAATAAGGAAAGGCATTTGATAGAGAAATGTATTCAGGTATTGACTCTGAAGAAGAAGGCTTATGATTGGACGGTAGAAAAAACAACTTCACTTTGCCAGAAATCGATTATGTACATTTTGACTGATTTTATACCTTTTATACCATCTTATTCATATCTGTGGATTTCAAACGATACTGCAGTTGCTCGATCAATTTTAATACATATCTGTTTTTTTACATCCCTAACCAATACTGCTGTTACTCCCACTGCCCGCTTGATTATTAGATACGTATCTAATATTTTTATATTCCTACTTCTAAGAAAAAATACATTCAATTATGCTTGACTTCTTTAGACCTGAGCTAATATTTGAGTTAACCTTCTCACAGCCAAACAGTAGCCTAAGATAGGAAAAAGAAAACCCACAAATTTAGTAATAAATATCTAGAAAGTAGTAAAATTACCTGTCTACCAAGTAATTTCTATTTAGTCACAAATTTAATGATCGTTTTGAAAGGATTTCCACACAAGCATTCAAGAGGGAAAAATAAGCAAAAACAGCTAACGATTAAATAGAAAACATTAAAAGTATTTATTACTAGTTTTAAGCATCTTGTTTGTATTTTTTTTTGTGTGTATCTAAGTTTAGTTTAATTTGGTTACAATGACAAAAAAATATGTAAAAAGTAGAAATGATTCATTTTAGAACTAAATGTGAACAAAATGAGCTCATAGAAGTTTATCCATTTTATTAAATCCTCATAAAATCAAAAATTCTTAGAACATAAATCAATTTTTTGTTCAAAATAATGATGATAAATGTTTACTATGACTAGTAAACATTTATTTAACTTTAAAATAAAATCATTAAACTGAAATCAAAGAAATCAAATTAAAATTACAGTTCAATTTTTTTTGTGTGTGTCCTAAATTAGTTTTTTTCTATTGCTAACAATTTTAATTTGATTAATAATTTCCTTATTTTCTCCTACTGAGAATATGTTGGTAGTGTTAATTTTTGAGAAAAGCTTGGAAAGGTTTAGAGCAAAGATCAATTTAAAAACTTGCCAAAAATATCGTAAATGTCTAAAAACAAGGTTTTAAATCTTTGCAAGTAGCAAATAGTTTGCATTTTACACATGTATTTACAGAAAAATTAACTACTGCGGTAATATAGTCCAAAATGCGGTATCCACCTATGCCGACGGCAGCCTTTACGAGGTTAAAACCCTCTCTTTTTTTTTTTGTAAGAACAGCGGCCCCTAGTGACTTGGAGACAGACTAAAGCCTTCTGTCGTAGCCGCTACTTGGGCTGAGATCTCCTCTGCATTTGTCAGTGTATGTGGAGGTATTAGCTCATAAAACCCTCCTACTGTCATGTCAGCTGACTTCCATCCCTGAGTGTTATGTGAACAGCAGGGCTCCGATACTCCGTCCCAAGCTGTTCCTGTTTGCACCAAAACTTGTTCTTTCTACCTGATCTAGTTGACTGGGCTGTGTAAGTTAGGTAGGCAGTCCCCGTCTCCATCCCCCCTCCTCCCTCCCAATATGCACTTGGACCCGGGCTCAGGCTGCACCTTTTATGTTCCACAGGGAAAGGGGGGCCAGATGGAGGAATTTGATTAACCAGCAGTGGAGGACCAAATGTTCAATTGGATACAGAACCAGTTGGAAGACGGGAGGAAGCGAGAGATGAGGTGGGGGTAGAGGGAGAAATCTAAAATGGCTGGTCATGTGCGCCGGCCAACACTTTCCAAAGGGGAGCCCAAACAGACACTGAGGTGTAGTAATGCAGAAGCCCTTTTCCAAGTACCAGCTGGGCCTTTTAGGAGGCTCTATCCCCACAGCACACTCGGCAGCCTCCGAGCAGCTTGACTTTACCATATGTGGAACTTTTTTATGCTCCACCTGGTTTCCCCAGGAGACCCGTGCCTCTGGGACGCTGCAGGCAGGTGAATTGCTCTTAATGCAAAGCACTGAATCACTGGGCCAACAACATGAGGGAAGTGCCTAGGGAGAGGAAATGGATCTGTAGAAAGACTGGCGCGGACTGGCATGACCTTGGAGCCTGTGCCCGCTGTACGGCAGAATGGATGTGCCTCAAATGCACCTTTACTTAAATAATATTCACCTTCATGTAAGATGTTTTAAAGACCCACTCCAATAAAAAAGGTCTTTTTAGCATGTACTTATGGCATTTTTCTGATGATGGAGGACATATATATATATATATATATATATATATATATATATATATATATATATGAAAAATTAGGCTTTTTAAAAAAAAAATTCAAATCATTGTAAATCAGTAGCAGACAAACGAATATACAGCTGGAAAAAGCTGTTAGCGGCGACATAGATGCCCCAATCAATGGGTTCCATTCTGATGCATCCACTTGCAGACAAATTAATCATGTACGTTTTCCTTGTCCAATCTGGCATCTAGCTCAAAATTGTACTTATTTTTGATGCGGCTCATCATTCGTGTTGCAACGGTAATGCTAGGTTTGAGGTTTGCGGGACTGTAAGCTAGCGGGAGACTAAGGCTGAATCTGGATTCTTCCCCTACCCCTACGTCTCCAAACGGAGATTGTTTAAATTCACTCCTAACCCCTAACTACTGGATTTTAAAAGTAATTAGGACACCATGCTCACTACTTTTCTTTTGTTTTGCTAAACGCCAGATATGACGTCACAGATTTCACAAAGTGAAAATCGAATAAATACGAACATTTCACAACGCCGATTTGTGACTCGACTCTGTTCTGATGAGGAAAATGTAGGTTTATTAAAAAAATTATATCAAACATGTTTTTTTCCAAAAAATTGTTTGATCACAATGCATTGTGGTCTATATTTGCTAATGCAGTAAGTAGGGATGTCCCGATCCGATCACGTGGTTAATGATTACATCGAAAACGGACTTTATCCCCCAATCAGGATCGGATATTTAATGTATTCTTATTATGATTAGCGCTTTATATTTCAATGTTATTATTCCGGATAAATACTCCACTAAAAGTCTGTGAAAATATGGTACATTTGCTTCAATGCGCTTCTCCTCTGTGGCACAGTGGGACACAGTTCACGCGGGGGAGGGGTCGACAACCCTCCCTTCCCTTTAAAATGCTTTTACAATTGGAGGGGTAAGGAGAAGCCGTGGGGTTAGGGAAGAATTCGGATTCTGCCTATGTAAGCAGATGGATGACAGGAAGAGAATCCGGTCTTACTTTGCGTCAAAAGTTCCGCCCCAAAACTCAAAAGGTGAATTTCTAATGAACTCCTCCGCTCTGCAGAAAATGACACACATTTTTTGATAGATGAAAACAGCAAAATCATGATAAAAAAAATCACGGGGAACCATTTAAAAATAGTTAAAAAGATGTTTGGATGGGATTTATTTATCTAGAACATTTTACAATTTTTTTATTTTTTTAATATTAAAATCTATTTTTCACTGTTATGGTGGTAATTTGAACTCTTTAAAGTCCTACTCAAACTTTTTTTTCTTCTGTAAAATAGTTCCCAGTGATCTTTTAATAATAATAATAATAAATGTTAAGTTTTTAGCCAAAATCAAATGGCCCCTGTCATTTTTTAAGACACAGCGGCAGTAGCTCATTAGAAATACAATTCTGGGTTGTGGGCGGGACTGTTGACACAGAGTAACCCCTCCCCCTCGCGAAGAGCTCTGTTTGCAAGCTATTTAGCCTCATAACTTAGGGCAAAAATAATGACAACAGTAAATCCAATCGTAGAGTTTCGACCAGAATCTCAACAGCATGAGGGTTAAATGCTTATAACTCAATCGTGAACGGGCCAGTGTGCACGAAAAAGACTTTGGGACGCATATTTCATTATCTGCGTCATTAGTCTGAGTATTTTCAAGCATCCGGTTTTCGGATCAGACACGATTTGAAATAAGAAATATTCAGTAGCTTTTATCTTAAATGGTTCTATCCTCTACTATGACAAAAATCCTACAAGAACATGTTAAAAACACAAAAGCCATGACTTACATTGGAGTTTGTCTTTATTTGGTTGGCTTACACAGTTAACACAAATCAAACCATCAGGACTCTTGCTGTAGGTCAAATAAATGAGATTTTAGCCAAGATGATCCGGGTGTGGCCACTCTCCTGCCTGCACCTGCCTGTGGCTTACAGCCAGAGGTCATGGGTCACCACCGGGGGCTGTCAAGGTCAAAGGTTTATCACTCTCCGGGGGGTCTTGGAGCCATCACTCAGACGCTGCAGTACACAGTCTCTCCACAGTTGAGTTTCTCTCTTCCCCCACTTTTTCTAATCCTTCCAAATGGCTCAGGCAAAACTCCTGACAGCAGCAAGAGAAACAAACTGTGGGGTGTTGAGCTCTAAGCCATCAGCTGGAGATTTCACTTTGAAAAGATTCCCTTTTACTCACTGCCCTTTCCACCAATTGGAGGGCACACCAGAGTGCAAGCACCCAGAGCAGCTGCCCTCTGACCCTGCCAGCGGTTGTTGGTTTATTTTGTTGGGGCATTTGAGAGTGAATCGGGTTGCTTTTGACAGGTCAGGCAGCAGGACTTGGATGAGGTCTTTAGCAAGCGATGGCCATAGAGGAAGAGAAAAGACACGCGGTTCCAGTACTGCACTCGTGTTGCTGGATCGGTTGTCATATTCATCGAGACATGTGGAAAATGGCCCATTCTCGCAAAGTCGGATCCACGGAAGAGGCAGAAATTCCACTGTTTATGCAGCTGCGGCTGCCGATCGGGTTACACCAACCCCCTTCTGCCCCCTTTCCTCCGGTCCCCCCGCAACCTCCTTCCAATGTGCCCAGACGGAGCCTCTCTCTGGGCTCCCAGTCGCCAGGGAGCGTGACACTGGTAAAGACACATTATCCAAGAGTTCTACCTATCCGTAGCAATAATTGAAGCAAAGCCAAAGATCTTCCACGGGTCAGTGGAGAGGCCTGTCATGTTAGGGGCACACAGGGCAAAGCGAAGAAGGTCCGTCCCCAGAGAAGGGGTAGTAACCGTGATGCCGTGGCGTCAATCCTGACAGACCAGAGGGAACAAGCCCGCTGCAGCCTGTCAGCTGCTCCTGCAGCAGCCAGCATCGGCGGAGCCCTCCACCGGGACTGTTTCACTGAAGTCTTTTCTTCTTTGCCTCTGTTTTATTTTTTGGGTGGGAAGGGCAAAGTTGCAAGCCTTGTGTGCGAGAAAGGGGAGTTGAGGGGTATAATTTAGAGCACAGAGGGAGCTTCATCTCTCCATCTTATGATTTGGAGGTGAAGACAAGCGCCCTCGGGGGCCCCCTGTCAGAGCTTTTGGGCGCACTCGATGCAGACTTCAATAAAAACACACAAAAAGAATTCCCCCACAAGGGCGCCTGGCTGAATTGCTGACGCTAATGTAAAAGATTCAGTTTTCTGTGAATCATTTAGTGCGCGACCCTGAACGCACTACTCAGTGTGACAATAACAGGAAACCCCCCCACCCCTCCTCACCAGCACCCCTCGCCACATAAAAAAAAAAAAAAAAAGCTCGACTGGCAACAAACCTAAAGAACGCCAAATTATTTCGTTCACACAAACATTTTCACACATCGATCACCTTCTGCCACTCCTCCATTTTCCTCTTCCCCTCCCAGCTCTCACTCCTCTTTTCTCCCTTTCTCTCAGTGTATTTCTGTCATGACAAATGTCAAGCACAGTCAGTTGGAAGAGAGTTTTTTTTCCCCTTTCTTTTCGGCAATCGAGAGCTTGCCAAGTCGAACGTGCGCTGGGACGAGACTGCTGCAGAAGCATCACGTTGGAGCATCAGCATCAGATATTTCTGTGAAAGTAACAGAAATGTTTGAAGGTGTTGTCACAAGCTCACAGGTTCCTGCTGTTTGCGTGTACCGGAGGGAAACGGCGCCTTCTCAGCCCTTTTGTCTCCTCCCTCCCTGTTGTTGCTTTTAAACTTATTTCTCTGTTTAGTTGTTATCACTTTTATTGTGGTTAAGAATCTCAGCATGGATGTTTTTTGTGGGTTTTGACAGATGGGGTCGGTGTTATAGTTTGAGTTAAAATTAGAGAAGTTGCTTTTCTGTGCGACTCGCAGACATGTCATCTTCTGGAAGCAGTGGGGAGTCTGTCAGTCACAGCCATGGTGTGTTTTAATCATCTCTGTCCCACTTGGTAAAGCGCTGACGGTTAGAGTGAGGGTTCCCTCCCCTGGACAATACCACTATGCCGCAATCTCATACGTTCCCGTGTCAGAAGCAGCCACCAGTTAAAGAAATGTGCGACACTTCTTCCTCGAGTTAATCCCGCAAATTCAATGGGGGAATCAAGCGACGTCTGGTAATTCCGGAGACGTATCCAAAGTAGGTTTGAAGGGTTTTGTGATCTTTCAAAAGATGTGACAGCTGGATAGAGATTGGCAACAAAATAGCAGGAGTTTGTCACTATAATAAGAAAATGAAACTGATGGAATAATCAAAACCCACAGTATGTTAGAAGCCTAATGAGCAGGGGCTGTCCCCAAGCGAGGAAAAAGATCAGTGTGTTTTGTAATTCTATAGCCATTGTAACAATACACTGAGGGGGTTTGTAATAGGCATTTCTTTGTAAACAGAAGTAGGTTAGACTGCAAATATTTTTTGGTTCGAGAATGACAAAAATGCTCTTTTTCTTGGAGGATCCCAAACCGTCCAGGGGCAATTCTCCCGAACACGAGGAGTGTAACGATTAATATTCCAACCAGATCGATCTGTCTTAATCGAATCGGTTTCTACCATTACAAAATCATTTACAAATAAATCGACTGCATCAAAATTGGAAAATTACTACTATTCTAAAACGACTAGCTCATAAGTGATTGCAGCAAAAGTTTATTAATCCTTCATAACAGTCCGATAGGCAGAGACATTTTGAATTTAGCAAAGACATGTGGTAGAATGTTCCAATAATGTTTCATTTGTAATATTTTATTGTGGAAAAACAATGTAAAAACAGTCCCCTCAGAAATAAGACAAATATTCTTTAAATAAGCAAAAATAAAGAAAGTTGGAAAAGTTGTCTTTATAAAAAAAAAAAAAAACAACATGTTTTCTCAAATTAAGATTATTTAGCTGTTGAAAAATGTATTTAATAATGTTTCTTCTTACAAGACAGAAAATAAGATCCTATTTACTTTCTTAAGAGTATATTCACGCTGGAAAAAGGTTTTGTTTCGGAAGTCCTAATCCTTGAGCTTGGTCTGTATAGTTTTCTGTTCCAGACCAAAGCTTGTAATCAAAACCATGTGACTAAAGATCTCTTCAGTCATTGGCCAGAAGTCATGGGGGTCAAAACAAAACAAGAAAGATGGAGATGCTGCAGTTCTGCCAGGTTCTATGTTTCTTACTGCTGCTTTGTTTGGAAGCATAGACAAGGCAGTTACTGGGGACGCTACGTGGTACGCTAATAAGTGTTTATGACATATACATTGTCGGGAAAACGGTGTGAGAAGCCATGAGTATCATGTTAAAAGTTGTTTTATAATGAGCCTGATAACCAGCTACGATGGCCGTTTTGGTTCAGTTATTTAACTCTCGGATCGCTTTGTATCCAGACTGAGGAATCTCAGTTCAGTTCGATCGGAATCGAACCGAGACTCCCCCAACAGATGGATCAGAGAGCAGTTCCTGGTCCCAGACCCGATTTTGTTTGTGCGTATTCAGACTGAAATTTTGTTCTGGGATATCTGGGAAAATGAACTCTGTGTCCAGCCTGAATCCACCCTAGGATTCTCTTTTGCAGTGTGGGTCGACTTTATGAAACAAAATATAAATGGATTTGTTATTAATTCTTGTTTGCATGGTTTCCCGGCAATAAATACTATGAATCCATAAAAGTCAGACTGGTTTAGATTTATGGCTAAAGATGTCCTAGATCGATTTTAGGTCAGTGAATTCGATTGTTTAAAATGAATCGATATCAATTGGTATCAAATTAAAATGAATCGTTTCATCCCCGATACTGCAAGCACATCCTCTGCCCGACTTTAATAGACCAGTCAGCTCCCTCCTAAAGGCTTCGCACCCAGCTGTTTCACCTCAGCTATATGGATTTGTTCAAGTGAAGGACTTGAAAAATAAAAGCGGTAAAAAGCATATTTTCTCTTCATTTCATGCCTTATTTTCCAATTACACATAAGGTTTGACGCTTTGCCGGAGTTGATGCACGGCACTAAACTGAGCTTTAAACAGAGGTGCTTAGAAAAATATTTCTACAAGCCCCCAAGCAATTAGTGCAGCTGCCTGCCTCGTCCACCTACCTATTGTGCTCTTTGTGAAAACCATTCTCTTACACCTCCACTTACTCCATCCTTTGAGACTCCATTGGAAATCCAGGGCTCTGAGTTGAACCCACAGTTGGTTTAAGTGTAATGAAATGTATGTCATGTCACCAGCTCTCTCCCTCCGGCTTCAACTCACCCCTGGCCCCCTGAATACGTTGCCTTTGACAGGAAGGTCTCTATGGCTTCTGCTGCAGTGATCTTTAGCCCCTTCAGGTCCCACTGACTATTTAGGATGTCCCTTCGATTCCAGGGTAGACTCAGCCGTTCAAACTTGCTCGGAGCATCAGTTAAGGAAAGGAACAGACAGATAGAGAATGATGCCAAACCAAAAAAAAAAAAAAAAAAAAGTGTTCTTTGCTTTTTTGTCGATGTTTTAGAGTTAGTTGTTCAACTGTTAACCTTTACTCTGTAGTTTCTTGTAGGGCTGGGTTAATAAAATCGATTAATTAATTGATTTGAATTGATCTAGGCTTAATAAATCAATAATCGATTCATACTAATAGAGATCAATCTAGCACACACGTGTCAAAGTCGAGGCCCTCAGGGTAATTATATCCGGCCCCCCAGGTCATCTGACATTATTATTATTAAGTTATCTTGTAATATCCCAATTTTGACTATATATATATTTTTTGGAAAGTTTTGAAAGTTATTTAAGGTTTAAGTTGATTTATTCTGTTTGTATTCATATCTATGCTAAGAAAAAAAAGACGTTTTTACAAATTTGAATTCTAATTTATTCAATAAATGTTTGTCCTGTTCGGCCCGTGACCTACTGTGTGTTCTGGATTGTGGCGATTGAGTTTGACACCCCTGATCTGGCGCCTAAAAGCTAAAGTTCGCTAGCTTGATGCTAACGTTTAATGTAATTTCCCATAGGACGGCTAATGCTAACGCTCAGTCGACCAAAACATACATTGCTGATTAGCTCAACATCTTTATCTACTAACAGGCATTAATTTTACATACTCTTAAAAAAAAAAAACAGTTTTTAAGTAATCATTTGTGGGCTAAAAGATCGTTTTTTTTTGTTCAATCTTTCTTCTTCTACTTCTGGATCGCCACCTACTGGCCAAACTGAAACCCCATCCAGGAAAATCAGAACAGTGTTTACAATGTTACACTTTATAGTCTTAATAATACATTATTATTAATTTATCAGTGAAATAACATTCATATTTTACAGTATGTGAAGTGTATCAGATGATTTGAATGTCTTCAAAACATATATAGTTTGTTAATACATTTCTAAATAAATGTGTCTAAATGTTTAAACTCAAAATCAAATCGCATTCAACTGAGTGGATCGAAAGAATAAAAAAAAAATTGTGAATTTAATCTATTCTGGAAATTACTATTGATAATTTCTAGTTTCTTATATTTATCAGCGATGCAGATTCTAATCTATAGCGTGCACTCAATAAAAAAGGACACAAAGGACACAAGCTGAGCCATTTGAGATGATGCTTATTTAACCCTTCCGCTCTCCTTGGGGTCCAGATGGCTCCAACCACATATTGTTATGCGATTTCTTCCATGACAAATGTGGACGAAGGGACAGGATTTATGTCTGTCATGGACATTAGTGAAACTCCGAAATCAGTGAAAAAAAAAAGTTCAGCGCACTGTCCTGTGGTGTCCAGATGACCCCACTTTTAATGTAAACAAGCTAAGGAGAACGGAAGGGTTAAATTTTACAATATACTCGGTTCAGTATCTGTTTTTTTTTTTTTTATCATACATTCAATCTGTATGCAGATGAGAGTGAACACATCACCCACAAAGCACCTCTGCTGCATGTGTATGTGTTTATGAGGCTGCGTATGTGATTTACCTGATGTATTTGAGTGCGTGACTGTATTTGTTCCCCGGTGCACATCTGTGCGTGGACGTGTGTCTCTGCATGGATATTGCAGCTTGGAACAAGTGTGCATGTCCACTATATTAGTCAGAGCATGTGAGGGGGCGTCTCAGCATGTGTGTGCTTCTGCCTGTTCGGAGCTTTCCGCGCCAGCAGGGTGCGCCATTCCAATTTACCCATCAGCCAAGGAGGCGGGGGGTAAAAGCGCGGGGCATCGCTGTCGGAGATTTCGCATTCGAGGGACGAGATTACCTGTCAGGAGACCCCTGCGTGGAGGTGATGAGGGAGGGCGACTGCCGCGGCACAGTGTGTGTGTGTGTGTGGTGTGTGTGTGGGTGGGGGGGGTGTCGGGATTGTTTGGGGTCGGAGGGAGTGCTGAAAGAAGGGGAGGGCAGAGCGACTCTGGAATCTGTAGGCTCTGTGTTTTCGGGGAAGCACAGCTGCCAAGCTGCACATCTGTTTGACACCAGGCACAGTGGTATGCCAGTCAGGGGCTGTCGGCCCTGATTCACATCTCGCCGCTTTGCTAGTTTGTTGTAAGAGTTTGGACAAAAGCTCCGTCTCTGTTGAGATCCAGGAAAAAAACGGAGAGACAAAGACGCTTGTGTGGCACGGTTCGTAGTTTTAGCATCATCCAGAACCAACCTAAATGTTTTGCTCTCATGAGTCCTGGCTTGGTTTTTGTTTGGGCCTCATCCAAGTCAGCTGCTCTAGAGACCCTTTCAGGGAGACGGGACATTCCAACCAGCATAACTCACTCTTTACACCCCTCTGCTGCCATTAGCTAATTATATGCAGGTGTTTTCCTTTATTCGTTTTTCCTTTTTTTTTTTAAGAAAAGATCTAATAAAAAATGTAACTGTAAGTACATCCAGCCAGAAAGGCGACGAAAAGAGAAGGTGGAGTCAGTGTGGAGAAAGTGGCTGAATGTGCTGCGTGAAGCAAATTATTGCCCCCATGTAGATTCATCAGTTCTCCCTGCTGGATTAAGGAAGGGCCTTTCTAATGAAGTTCGCCCCGTCAAAATGAAGGGACTAATTCTGATTTAGCTGAGGTAATGAACTTCCCCTCTCCTCGTGAGAGCAGCACCATGGGGTGAGAGAAAGAGGAGTGGCTGGGCCGGCGAGGAGGAGAAGAAGAGTGGCAGATCGAAGAGAAGACAGGGGTTAGGAGGGTTGTTAAAGAAAGCGGCTAATAGAAGAATGAGAGGGAAAAAAAAAAAAATATTCCAAAACTGCTGCCTTATATTTGCTGAGATGTATTAAATTTTCAGCGCGGGTGCCAGAGTTATATAAAATTATGTTAATGTCTCGCGGCCTGCTGTGAATGGCGGCTTGCTGGTCCTGAGCATGCGTGGCTGGCCGCTACATGGAGCGCGCTCAGTGGGACTCAGCTTTTCTATTAAGAAAAACCTCTAGACACCTGATGATGAATTCTCTCTCACCAAATGTTCCCCTTTTTTGTGTTGAAAATATGAGCGCTTTTCTAAATGACTTTGGAGAGCCTGGCATGGCGCGTGTAGTGGGGTGGGGGGGTTGAGAAGAAGGGGAGTCCCTCTGCAGCAGGCTATGGGAGTCAATTAAGGCAAGCACTGATAATTATAAGCTGGCAGAACGCAGGGACTGGCTAATTGTACGGTGTTCCATGCTGTGAGCCCAGCCAAGGGGCCTCTCCTCAACACCCGGCTCCTTTGTGTGGACCGCGAACCCCGTAGAGCCACATACCTCAGCTTGACAATCCCACAGTGAGTCGAACAAAAAAAAAAAAAGCAGGGCATGTGCCCATAATTAACTTTTTGCATCCAGGCTACTCACTCTTAGTGTCTGAAAAAGAGTCTGATCTTTGTTCACACTTCATTTTCCTCTTTTGCTCATTGTTCCATTTCTGTGCCAATTTTCAAGTTTGCAACACAACTGTCATTTAGATTTGTATGGTCGGCGCACGTGGGCTTGTCTTTTGCTTCCTTTAAGCCAAGAATAGCAGTTTACACTGGTGATGTATGGAGTCGTTCACAGGCTTTAAGAGTGGAGTGGTGCTTGCAGGGGGTCCGGCACTCTAAGCACTTCATCTTACCCCCTAAAACTGCTCATCCTCGGTAAATCTCTCCACCTAAATATCATTCTTTAACAGACCCTTTGTCACTTGGGTTTCTTTTAGTGCTGCCACTAACGATTATTTTAATAGTTGACTAATCACCCCTTTTTTTTATTTGAGTAATCGACTAATCGGGTCACACGCAAACTGGATGTAAAGCACACATCTTAACCACCATTAGCTTTAAACAAACTAAAATCTAGATATATAGCATTACCTGCGATAATGCTAGTGTGAATGTTGTGAGCTGAATTTGATCACTGAAGATGCTAGTGGTGATAGCTGAAAACGCTGAAGTTGATAGCTAGCTAAAATATTAGTTAGATGCCAAATTACCCTAAAAAACTGAAAAATCCTAAATTAGCCAAAATAGCTAGCATGCAGCTGAAATATTGGCTAAACTCCAAATTAGCTAAAAAAAACTGAAAAAATATCATAAATTAGCCAAAACAGCTAGCATGCAGTTCAAATATTAGCTAAGCTACGAAATAGCCTAAAAAACCTTAATAAATGCCAAAGTATTCCAAAAAGCTAGCTGAATCCATTATAACTTTAAACTTCACCACTCTCTGACTCCATATAATATAAAGTAACGTCTAATCGACTATTAAATTAGTCGTCTACTATTTTAAAAGTCGATTAGTCTTATATCATGAGTAAACATGGCCGCCCTAGTTTCTTTATCTAATGTTTCCTCCCTTTTACCCTGTGAGCCAAAGTGCTCCTCATTTGACTGAAGTCCTTAAGCTAAGGAGACACTAGGCATGTGACTCTAGTTCAAGAACTCGCATTCTTGAACACCAGTTTTTCCCATGATGTTTACTGGACAAACGCAGAAGAGACTCTTCTTCTTTTTCTACTGTTTACTACCACATGTCCACCACCTCCAGTTGGATAATAGACTGGTGATAAATGTCTGAAGTGGTGGAAATCTTGTGAATCGTGCTCCAGACTTTTTCCTCAAAGCTCCATTCCCATGTATGAAAGACTTGGAGTTGTATTGGCGGGGCACAAACTGCTAAAATGAATTCACTTCCGTGAATTGAGAGGGAGTACCAAATCTGAATCCCTGATTGGTCAAAGTTTCTAACTTGCAATACACGTTCAAGGGCCATTATACGTAGATCTCAAAAACGATCGTAGACACAAGTTTTAAATGCAGAAGCTTGAAAAGCCCGTCTACATAGACTAGGGATAGGCAACTCCAGGCCTCGAGGGCCGCAGTGTGAGCTCTACTCATGACTATTTACCTGGTTCAGGTGTTTCCAGAAAATTAGAACATGCCAGAGGAGAGGATGTTAAAACATTTCAGATTGTGGCCCTTGAGGCCTGGAGTTGCCTATCCCTGGGGCTGTGAAGTAGCTGGAGGACTATGGTCTCATATCCCAAAATGCCACGCTTGGTGCCCTAAATGCAAGTTTTTTTATTTTTTAAGTAGCCACAGAGTGACATTTGTAATTGGGAGGTGAAGTTGCATTTTTACAAACGTGTGGTGGCTACAAGGTTTAGAGAAGAAGTTCAAATTAAACTGTGACTGGACAATTTTTTTGACGTCAGTCATTGGCCAGTTGGGCGCATTTGGAGGTGGTGTGGTGGTAGTCCAGTGACAGGGAGGGGCAGTGCGATTGTTAACTTATAGAAGGGTCTCAAAGTTCCCCAAAATCGTCTGCTGATTGTCCAATTTCAGACTGCCACCTTCCTGCCCCTGTGCTGCCGTCACACTGCCACTGTCTGATTGTTAGAAATCATACGGTAGCAGTTTGGGCGCTCGACGAGGGCTGTTGACACGGGCCGGCGATGACCAGATGTCAACCTACCTTTTCCATCACGCAGTGGTAGTAGTATATGTGACCAAAGCAGATGACACAGTAATGCAAAAATGGCAGCCACAACAGCTTCATCTGCTGATACCAGCCAGTCTCTGCAGTTCAACCCAAACTTCAACAAGCCATCGGATCCAAAATTACACAGAGAATCTTCAATGTTTTTCTTATCTTCTAGCCTCTTTATAACATCTTGAGGTCTGATACATGCAAGATTAAAATGACCTTTGTCTATTAAAAATACACCTAAAATCCTTTAATCTGTATCCAATATAGCTGGAAGAAATGTGACTTGAAACAATATAAATTATGCAATCTTCAATTCAAACACCTAACTTCATCTTTTATGTGTGAATGAGTCACGGAGGCTCGTGAATGCCTAATGCCGACCAGCCAGAGATGAAACCAAAAGCTTTGAATAGTTTTTTATGTAAAGTGAGCTCCCTCTAGGAAGTCACACACCACTCAAGTTTCTTCTTATTTGTCTATTTTGTACCATGAACTCTCCTCTCTCCTTCATTATTCTGCCTGTGAGGCATTGGAAAATCATTTGCAGCGTGTCGTTTTAAAGATGTCTCAATTCCTAGAATGAACCTGTAGGAGGGTAGATGGGGGCTTTTGGAGCAGGGAGGTGCAGATGCATCAATGAGATACTTTGCTGTTGTTTTCAGAATCTGGAAATATTCCATCAAGCATAAAAAATATGCTACTCAAAACAAGTTAAATATATATAGAGAATACAAGATGTATTTCCTTGTTACATGCGAGAAAAATCTGCCAGTTGAACTAACTGAATTAGCAAGATTTCTTAAAATACGTCGTGATGTTATACTCTTTTACGTTAAAATTTAATCTTGAAATTGGCTTTAAGCACTGACATTTAGGTATAAATCCTCTGGTAATTAGAAATAAAATGTCTTAAATTAGGCGTCTATTGTTTTTATAAAAGATATATATCTTTAAAGTAGGTAAATTTACCACGCTTCTATTTTTTTTCCCCAAAAAAATCCTATTTTAATCACTTCAATGTCTTTATCTCTAGAACTATTCAGATAAGACTACAATTAAACATTTTAGAATAAAGATGTTAGAATTATATTTGAATTATCAGTAAAAAAAAAAAAAGTTTGTTTTAATTGAGATTTTACTTAGATTAATTGACTTAACAAGATATTTTAGGTTTATTGTCCCAAAACAAGTTTTTGCATCTTTCAGAAAGTTACTGTTAAGATCGTTTTATCTTGTATTAAGTATAAAAATATATTTAAGCTTCAAACTAGGCAAAAATACACGACAAATATTCTTTAGTGTTTTTACTTTGGTTATATGAAAAAATTGATTTATCGTGATATTTCCTTCAGCAATAATTGCAGCAATTTAAAATGCTGACAAAACAATATTTAATTAATTATTTATGAGCACCCTTCAACGTCTCGCTTTTGTTTTTCACCTAAACCTCCAACCACTAGTTGGCAACGCACTTAACCTCTTTGCTCTATAGCTTTACGCTACAACCAAAACAACGGCAAGATCTCACAAGATTCAGCTTGTGTTCCATGTTCAGTCAGCCATGCCGTATTCGTTATGAGATACTCAGTTTTTGGAATTAGTATGGAACCAAAACTCTGTGCCACGTCTCTGCCAGTATCAGCATACAGTGGCTGTCATTAAATAAAATTAATTTGACCGTTTTATTAAAATTAAAGACATATTAATATTTAGGTATCGTTTTTTTCTTTTTCATACTCTTAAAAAAAGTTACACATTTTTCTGGTATAGTCTTGGAATATATTGCAATACGTATGATATTGTGAGATATTTATCAGGATATGTATCGTATTGTTAGAAATATACCGAGTTACATATCATATTGTTAGTAATGTATCGTTATACGTATCATATTGTTAAAAATGTATCGGGATACGTATCGTATTGTGAGACATGTATCGGGATACGTATTGCATTGTTAGAAATGTATCGGGAAACATATCATATTATGAGACATGTATCGGGATACATATCATATTGTGAGGCATATATCGGGATACGTATTGTATTATTAGTCATCTATTGGGATACATATCATATTGTGAGACTTGTATCAGGATACGTATTGTACTGTGAGACATATATCGGGATACGTATTGTATTGTTAGACATGTATCGGGATACGTATCGAATCACCAAACTCTTGCCAATACACACCTCTACTTTTTATAGTATAACATGTTTCATTGAAGTTCAAAGAAGAGAAATAAAAAAAAAAACAGTTGGTTAAAATGATAGCTTTTATGCGCTGAAGCTAAATTTTTTTTCTTGTTTCTTTTTTCTTTGGTTTATTGTTTCTCATCTTCTCTTGTAAATGCTCGATACCGTGGACCCTCTTGAGACATCTCAAAGGATTTATCCTTGTCTTAAAAGAAATAAAATTTTAAAAAACACAATGCCCTCTCCACATCATTCAGAAGCAAACCGTAGCATCACGTTGCAAGTAAGTGTAAATAGGAACATGAGTACACACATCTTGTGTTCGATTCTTATTTATTTGGCAGAAATAAAGAAACAAAAACATATTTTAACATTGGTAACATGAGAAAAGTATGAGGATTTGATTCTAAAACTGATAAAGAAAATCAATTACATGGCCCCAAACCGCTATTGAGAATAAAATCAAGTAAAAAGAGATTCTAAACAACTTGGCAGCATCAACAGGGACAAAAATTGTGTTCTTTTCTTTTTGTCTTGCATGTTATTTCAGATCTGAAGGGGAGTTTCAGTTGGCTAAACCCTTTGTAGCACTCATCCAAGCGTTGCGCATGTTTATCTCGACACAAAAACCTGTCAGTTCAGTGTTTCTACGTCTGGCCTGGTGGCCAGGGGAGCCATGAAGCGGCTAATGCAGGCACAGAGTGGCTGATCCTAACAGGAGCTTTGCCCTGCTCTGATTAGCACCTCCAACGAGCCGCCATGCATCAGAGCTGACATTCTCCCAGTCATGTTCCCCCAGAATCCTTTGCTCTTGCAGCGCGAGGCTGTCGCCGCTCCCGACACGCCACCGCCTCGCCCTCTTTCTCCCTCTGCAAGTTGAAAACGCTTTAAATCGTGGACCCTAACATGAGGGCGTTGTTACCTTCATTTTCTTCCTTCAGACTGAATTTTATATTCCCACTTCCCTACCTGAGTAAAGCTTTTTCTTTCCTGCTGTGGCAGCTCTCCAATATTTTTGATTTTATTAGCTCTCACGCAACCACATTTCCTTCACTGTTTGTGCAATACTCTGATTTAGAGAAGAGACATTTTATCACGGTGGGATTAAATCTTATACTTCAGTTTCAACATTTTGCAGTTGATTCACTTCGTCTTTCTCAAACTGCGGAGACAGGAAATAGATATTAGGACCGTTTCCCCCAGGCGTCTGTTCTCCAATCAGCTATGGTCCGGGGGGAGTCCATCCCTCTGTGCTCCCACCTTCCTACCCCTGTACACCGCATTCTCCGGTCCTTAATGGGCCTCATAGTACTTCGGAAATGAGCTTCTGCCTTATGAGCAGTGCTTCTACCTCAGGAGAGCACACCACACGGAGGTGGAGTCAATTTGTATTCACCCATAATTCCCTGGGCCTTAATCACTCTGATTTTCCCCCCATTATCTGTTAATGGATAGTTCCTGTGGTGTGAAGAGAGAAGTAAGCCCACCTACTGTTTACGGGCCTGAAGCTGTCTCCTCTCCCTCCTGCAGCAGCGGTTTGCTACATTTCAAATGACAAAAACTCCAAACCTCCTTTGACGTTTTGACTCAAAATGAGGCTAAAAGTCATGACAGATCCAGAACACTCCGCACACTTGAAGGCGAGTGCAATTCCTCGTCAATATTCACCGTCTGTAGAAGCTGCACTTCGTACAATTTCTGCCACCGCTTCTGGAAAGCAACCTGCCCCCGACTACCGCACATACGCGGCTCGCTCTCCCGCTTGTTTACTCATTACCCCGGCAAAGTAGAGCCCTGATTGATGTCCTTAATATCATATACTCCAGCGACTCAGGCAGCCTGGGTGAGCTTCAGAGAAGAATTCAGCGCGCCCCAGAGACGGGAGCAAATCTAAGTATCCGAACGTTTATTTGAAGAAACCAAATGTTCCAATTCCGACGGCTCTTCAGCCAAATTGTTTAAATAAAAAAAAAAAAAAAAAAAAAAACGGGGGCAAGAATATGAGCAGAATAAGCTGGGGGAGATTTTTTTTAATTAAACAAAGCCTAGCTTAGTGGTTAATCACACTTTTTTAGTGGCTCAGCTACATCAGATTTGACCAAACTCAGGTCAGACCGAGATCTGCAAACCCCCAAACACCACGTCGGGATGTTACAAAAGCAAAAGTAATGAAGACAATTTTTGTGTGAGAGTAGCTCCCTTCTTTTCCTCTAGACTCCTCCACATGGGATAGATATTAGGCATTTGTGTCTTAAGGAGCTGTGAAATACATAAACCATGATCCACAGGAACGCGCGCCCCTGTGGATATGCAGATGGGCTTACTTTGCTGGTGTCAGGGATGCTTAGAGGGAGCAGACGCAGGAGCAGTTTTCATCTAAAGGATTTTCTTTGGAGTGCAGAGGGACAGGGTGGTGGCAGTGGAGAACACTCGGGAGACTCAGAAACACAGAGTGGGAGAAAGGAGAGACGAGGATAGAGAAAGAGCTGACAGTCCCCCGTGGCCCTGTAACTATATCCAGAGTCTGCTTGGTGCTCGGAGAGGGGCGGGGGCCAACGCGGGGCCTCGCTGATTGGACAGCCCCGGAGAAGGGCTGGAGGAGCAACAGGAAGTGACCTCAGCCCAATGAGGCGGCTATTGGGGTTAGCAGACTGACTTCCTCCCTTGGCTCTCGCTAAGAAACAGGCTGCCAGGCTCATTCGGCCCCCTGTTCACTAAAGACAAAACCAGCAATGAGACTGAACCGAAAGAGCGAACAGAGGGCCATTTACTCTGTGTAGCCAAACCACCTCTGTTCTCATTATTTGCTCTTCATTTAATGCAGTTAAGGATTCTTGGAGCTGCTGCACCGTCTAATAAATCTAATAATTTCATTTACTGCTGCTTCAAACCAAAGGTCTTCAATTCAAACATCTTAAAGGGTGTAATTTTATATAATAAACGCACATAACTTATTTAAAACACTCCAACTTTATCTTTTTTTATGTTGTAAAATTATTCCCAGTGGTCTTTTAATTATGATTATGCAGTTTTCAGACAAAATCTTTAAAACATATTTTCAGCAGGAGGTCAGTGGAAATTCAGAGTTGTGGGCGGGACTTTTGGCACTATGGGCGTGGATCACTTCTTAGCTGGCGATCCAATTTGATTCATGAATTAACCACAATACTTAGTTTTTAATATACTATGTGTGTTTTTATTAGATGTATGAAAATTAGAATTTTCTGTATTAAATCATCATCATTTATAACCTTTGTTTTTGGTAAAGATTTAGATAGAAAATAATGATACTTGTCACCTTAAACATGTTTTTTTTTTTGTCAACTTTCTGGTTGAGTTTAGTAATAACATGAACAACGTCATCCATAAGATGTTTTGGATCATTTAAAAAATCCTGAAAATGTTCTCCACAATTTTCTATTCTTCTGCAACACTTTCTAACACGTTCTAAAGCAGGGCTGTCCAAATCCAGGCCTCGAGGCCCGTGTCCTACTGGCTTTTCAACCATTGAACCTCCTTGTTGGCAACCTGAGGCTGTGGAGCCACACACGGCTCTGTTATTCCTTCATCGTGGCTCTTTGACTTTAAAGAAGACTTAACTAATTAATTCATTCATGTTAGGCCAAACTGATTAAATGATGGTAAAAGGTTTAATCTACTGTCAGATGAGTTTATAATCAGTGACATTATTGCATTTACATGTATACATTTTAAAATAATTTGGATTTTACACAAATGTTGTTGTGTTTTTATTCAGTAGTAAAAGAAGAAAAATGATGAGGAAAACCAAAGTCAATAATAGAAAATCTCCTGTTTTTTGCATTTTTTTAATTAAAGTAAATGTGCTGCATCTTGAAGATTTGACTAAACACAGGATGTGTTTTATTTTGAAAGGAACTTGAATGTGCTACTGTCTAAAGTAAAAGAAGTTAAATTTGTTATATATAGAAAAACTCAGTAGTAGAGAATAATTCAAAGCTATATTTTATGAATGAATGGCTTAATGGCCTCAAAAACATAAATATAGTGCTTTTTTTTTTAAGTTGAGTTTGAGTTGAAACTCTGCGGCTTAGAGTTACTTAACCACAAGAATAAAGCTCCGGTGTTAAAGCTAATTTGTTTTTCATAGTTTATGTAATTTTTTACAACTGAAAAACAAGTTTTATTTTGCAAATGGGAAGCTTCACCTACTTTACTTCTGATTATTTTTTTGTTTACAAACATAAAATCTAATGTTATTCAGGATTTTTGAGCAATAAATACTAAAACATCATTCTCAAATCGTATTTTTACACACTCAATTATTTTAAAAGATTGCAAATCAGCAATCTTGGATGTCTCAAATATTTATAATCAAATTTTCGGGAGCAGATTGCAGATATCCGAGTACTCGGATACTCGTCACAATTAGTGGAAGCTAGCCTCCTAATTTCCCATCAATCCTTGTTTACACTCTAGCTTATAGCGCCTAAAAAACTCAAGCTATCATTAGCATAGCAAAAAAAAAAAAAAGGCGAGAAATACTGGAGCTATCCCGTTTTTAATCAGATTGAAGCTCAGATGAGAAGACGTTGATGGATCTATCTTGTCTGGAAGTGAATGCATCCGAATCGTAGCAGAGGAAGTAGACTTTGGCTCGCTCATGGCGTCATAAACCCGAGCTTTTCAAACCGTAGGTTTTCATCTGCTCCTGATCCAACGCAATTTGATTAAAGAAATACTGCAGTTTTGGTCCTAAATTATCTTATTTATGTCCTCCATCATGAGAAAATGCTACAAGAACATGTTAAAAACAACAAAACACCATTTTCATTGGAATGGGTAACTTTAACTTTCCATTTCTGCCCTGAAGCTCCACCTCAGACAGACAAAACACTCGCATGTGCTCACACAAGGTCAGTCAGGCAGGTGCAGCTATCTGCATAGCAAAGCAGGCCAAGTCTCCATAGGGACGGCATTGTGCAATAGGGTCAAATGAGGTCTGCACATATGGCAGAGGGACAGATCTTTGAGTACTGGAGCTATAGCTGCACCTTAGTGCACACACCCTTACGCAGATAAGCCAAGCTGAATGGGGATCAAAGAGGACAGTGATCCTCTTCCATGGCTGCGCGGCCCCCTCCTCCATCTTTGGCTGACGCCTGCTGCCACACTCAGATGCACATGCAGGCTGCGGAGGAGCTCATCTGTTTAATGCATGGCTGCAGATCACATGTTTTTTATTTATTTCAAAAAAATATTACAATGAACCGCTTTGATCGACTTTTAGCTTTGGTGGAACAATCGTGCAGGAATTTGTACTGTTGTGTTTGGCTTCTCCTTTTTGATCTATGTTGCAGTTTTAAAAAAAAGTTGGAGGAGGCTCAAAACTGGCACAAATATGTGGGAAAAAATTTGGTCGTCATTTTCACTCGACATTTTTTAATTTGTCGCATTTCACACATTTAACCCTTCCGCTCTCTTTGGGGTCCAGATGACTCCAACCACAAATTGTTATGCGATTTCTTCCATGACAAATGTGGACAGGATTTTATGTCTGCCATGGACATTAGTGGAACTCAAAAATCAGTAAAGAAAAAAAAAGTTCAGCGCACTGTCTTGTAGAGTCCAGATGACCCCACTTTTAATGTAAACAAGCTGAGGAGAGCGGAAGGGTTACAAAGTATTTCTAATATTGTTGGTATTGTTAAAAAAACTCTTGTGATACTGAGCAACTTCTACTGTCTTAAATGAGAACAGAAGGAATAAAATAGAGATTAACGTATTTGAAATGTGTAAAAAGGGAATACAAAAGGGTTTTCATATATATTATATATATATATATATATATATATTTTATTTATTTTTTTCTTTTAAGTGGTCATGTAGCTTTTTTTGTTGAATTTGGCATAGGTGGCCTCGTGTTAGGGTTTCTCTTCGCGGACCGTCAATTTTTTGGTAGGTAGTGACACAAAGACACATAAGAGAATCTGGTCAATTTTAGAAATATACACTATTTAAATCAATGTGTATGTGTAATTGTGTACATATATATATATATATATATATATATATGTGTATATATATATATTATATATATATATATGTATATATATATATGTGTGTGTACATATATATGTATATATATACATATACATATATATAAATATATACATATATGTATATATATATATGTGTACATATATATGTATATATATACATATACATATATATAATATATACATATATGTATATGTATATATATATATATATATATATATATATATATTATATGTACACAATTTTCTATCTAAACCAACTGTAGAGATGAAAATAAACAACAAACACCACACAAAAGGACAGACAGACACAGATTATTGTTGTGGGCCGACTATTTAGTGAGGGGTTGTGGTTTTAGGTGTCGTCTGATGGCAACATGAGTGTGTGTCTGGCATGAACTGGAGGTCAAAGCGGATACCGCGCGCTCTCCGCACGCACACTGCTTTGCAGCGCTTCCGCGTTTGCTATGAAGTTGGCGTAACCTGGCCACTTCTGGGCGAAGGCAGGGTTCACCCTAAAGAGGTCACTAGTCTTTGCAGAGTCCTAATCACACACCCGTACACACAAACATTCAGGTTGTATAACAAAATAAATAAAAAAGACATGAAAAATCATTAAAATCCAATCTAACGAGCATCGATGCACACTCGTTTTTTGCTTCTGGGACATTTCTAGGGGACTGAATTTTGGAGTTGTAGATTCAGACAGCACTACTAAATGCTGAGCGTACTTTATAGTGCATTAAATGAAGGTATTCCAACATGACCTTAGAGCTTGAAGGAGCCAATTCTGGGCCTGTAGCGCAGTTCAAAGGGCGTTTATTGACCCGCTGCAGATGTTCTGAGTCAGCGGGTTGCTGTAGTGATATTTAGTTAACTAAGTCTACAGCCAATGCAGACGTGAGGATTTCTGATGGCATCAAACCATTCATTGTCCTGGGAGGGTGGTATCCTTTCTGAGAGGTTTAACTCTAGTAGAGCGAAGGGAGGATTTCTGATTTTATATCAAATTTATGCCTTTTTTTTCTGAACAAATTTTATTTTTGGGATTTTTGATCACATGTATTACAGAGCCTTGAACAAAAGCCATGTGTTTTAATATAACTAGATCATACTTCATCCTGTTTTATGTTTGAGCTGGTTTTGCCGCTAATGTGCTAAATTTAAATTTCATGAGAAATGAGGGGAAAATAGGTGTGAGGGTGTTGGTAAAATTCCATTCATGCTCGGTTTATTTTTCTCACATGGCTTCCTGTGTGTTTGTGTTCCTTTTTTTTCTCCAGAGGAAGGACTGAACCATGAATGCAAGCTATGTAGTCAGTCGTTTGACTCTCCGGCGAAACTTCAATGCCACCTGATCGAGCACAGCTTCGAGGGCATGGGTGGAACGTTCAAGTGTCCGGTTTGCTTCACAGGTTCGTATTCTATTTTCCCCCAATTTTGAGCTACTTCCTGATAACTTTTTTTTTTGTATGTTTACACCAATCTGTCAAAAAACTTTTTTAAATGAGTCTGGAAGGGCCAGCAGTTTGCTGCATGCGGCTTTTTTCTGCAGTCAGATTGCTTCCAAATCAAAGCCAAAGTAGTGTCATAAGGTGAGACGGGAGGAACGAAGGAGTGCAGGGGGGGCAGACAGTGTGAGCTGAAGGGAGATGGGGGTTGTAGGAGTAGTGAAAGAAAAGGAGATGTGCTAATTGTGGATGGCAGTGGTGCTGATAGCTGTAATGATCTCATCTGTCTCTGAGCGTGGAGGTGGAAGGACCGGACTCCTCCTGAGAGGATAGCGCCCTCCTTCAGTGTCAACAGGGTTAACTATCTCTATAATGAAATCTGCAAAGTCGTTAACTTCAGCTCTTCACTCTTTCTCAGCTCTTTACTCTTCCTAGCACTTTTTGGATCCTCAGCTTATTTCTCCCTCATACATCCCAAACCGCACAGAAAGACTAATTTGCCTTTTTCCTCACGTGTTACATCAATTAACATCATTAGTTCAACTTTATCATCATCTTTTTTCTCTCAAACCTTCATTTATGTCTATTAACGCTTCTGTATTTGTTCCACAACCCTCAGTCTGCGTCGCCGACTCTCTTATAGAAAGAAGGCTATTGATATTTCCACGCCAAGCCTCCTCTCCCTCCCACCCCTCACAGGGGTCTGGGCATTTAATATACAGAGCATGCCTCCTTCATCTGAGGCTTCATTTTCCACCGTCGGCTTTGACGGACAGGTCCCTCCACTCCCTCTGCGTCCATATCGATCACGGAGTACGAGAGAGAGGGATGCTGGGAGGGAGGAGGGAGATGCAGAGTGCCCCCTCAGGACCGCCATCGCAGAGCAGACAGACAGATGGGCGAAGGCCTTTGGTAGTGGAGAGGGTGGTATGAACTGAAAGGCCTCCCTCTGTTGGGGATGCAAGGGACAAGCAGACCGAGCAGCACTTGGAGGAAACGGAGGGAATGGCTGACAGCTGTCCTTGAATGTATACCGTCAAGCTGAGTCTGGAATGCAGAGGAGAGAAGTTTATCACCCTAATGAAAAGTTCTTGTCGTTAAATCGTCTCCAGACGCCAAAAGATTTAACTGTGCTTTATATGTTTGAAGTGATAATAAAGAAGTCATCCATTTCAATGAGAAAACCGTCGCAGAATTTAAAAGATAAAGTTTTAACAGACAGAAATCCTCCCAGTTATTAGAACTTGACTCATTAAATACACAAAAAATCAGGAATCTTTAGAAGAAAATCACTTGGAAGTAATAAAGTTTTTAGTCTGTGCGTTTTTACGCAAGAAATATTAAATAATATTTTTACTACAAACTAGGAATTCCAAAATACGCTTAAAAAAGCTTAAAATGAATTTTTTTTCATTACTTTTTTTTTTAAAAGCGCCTTTAAAACACTAAAAAGAGACAAGATAAAAACTATTTGGTGCAAGACAGAAGACATTGATGGATTGATGGTTTTTCTTTTTTTTTAATAGGAAAGCTTTGAGTTGGGATTTGAAGCTTAATATAGAGTCCAAGACTCAATCCAAATTCTTCCCTTAGCCCTCCAAAAGGGAGAGCTCTGTCTCATAATTCCGACGTCACTTTCGCTCGATGATGTCACCAATAGTCGCCGGTCAGCTAGCGTTAGCGCGGAGCTTCCACTGCTCAAACACACATGACATTATATTTAAATGTAAACTTCTGTGCTTCAGAGCTCACACGCGTGAAGAAAAGCGCTTCGCCTCGCCGGTAGAGCGCGACGCGGAGGGTAGGATTTGGAAAAAAAACATTTTGACACCCCTCCCACTACGAATGCCCCTTCAAATTGAGGGGTAGGGAGAAGGGAAGAACTCTGATTGGGCTATATTTTCTAAAATCAGGGGGAAGAGAGTTCCAGAATCTGGAAGCATGAAGTGTTTTTTGCTGGTTCTAATCAGGTGATTTGCTGTTTTTATGTACCTAATTGTTGTTTATTTTATTTTAAAGTGAGATAAAAAAAAATAATAATACAAGAGGAAATTAATCATTTTAGATCAAAATTTGAAGCAAATGAGAATACAGTCTTTGTTCAAGTTGGTCAGTTCGCATAAATATTCATAAAATCTAAAATGGCAATTGTTCTTTGAACTTAAATCTAAATTAAAGAATCAGGCTCATGAATACTGTCAGAATGAGTTGGACATTGAACATCCATTTAAAAAAAGAGATTAAGGGCATGTGTTGCCAAGAATATTGAAAATGTTAAACAAAAAAATCTGGTAAATTGAGCTTTTTTTTAATAGAAAGTCAAGTTTTTCTTTTGTTAAGAAGATAGAACTGAAAGTTTTTGAATAACTTTATTAAGAATGTCCTTTTTTATAGATTCTAGCTCTCAATAAGACAACAAAATTTTGTCTGTTAATTTTTGGCATTCTGAGTTACTTATTTTTGCATTTAACTTTACAAACTATTTTTTTTAGATTTCTTGAATGTACAGATGTCATGTACTAGCAGGATTTAGAATGTTGTGTTAAAACATACACTTTGCATCTTCTCCCATGACAAAAACACAAGAAAAGAAAGAAGGTTTATGTCCAAATCAACAAACTCAATAAATTTAAGTAAAAATGTATATCCTCTGGAAATATTACAGTTTTACCTATATGTGAATCCTTGACTTGAGGCCTCCTGACATAAAATAGACGTCTGATTATAACACTTTCAGGCATCCAAAGTCTCACTGGAGAAGCTGTCTTTGTAAAATATTAAAAAAGAGACTTGAAGCAGAAAGTAGGAATCATTTTACTAATTTGTACCTAAAGCCAGACTATTTTTTTTTCTAAACCTTGAAGGAAAAAAGGTTTCTCTGTGCCTGAAGACATAAGTGTCTGGATCATAATGTCAGGGTTTTACCTCATTTCAACTCATATGTTTTTGGTACGTAAACATGATTTCTAGACAAAAGTGGAACAAGAACCTTTACTGCACAAATACTGTCCAGAAAATGCAAATATAGAAATAATAAATGCATGGGTTGTGTACGGATCGCTTATCTGGCCTGCTTATCTACTTTTGCTGCATCAGGTTTTTTAAAATTGTGCCAGCTCAGTGGCCTTGTGTTAGAGAGACTGGAAGTTCAAATCCATTCATACATTTATCAACTTTACAGTTTTTGAAATATTTAGCAAAATATGCAACATAGGAATGAATAAAAAGTTTTCAAATTTTAAAATCTTTAAACAAACATTTAAATATATTCATTGGCTGTTTTAATCTTTCTTTGTAATTAAAAAAAAAACTGGAGTTTGGCTAATATTTTAGAAGCATGCTAACATTTTTGGCTAATTTGTTTTCTACTGAGGTTTTTTTAGGCTAATTTAGAGTTTAGCTTCTATTTTAGCAACAGGCTAATGTTTTTGACTAATTTACTTTACTGAGGAATTTTAGGCTGTTTTTGAGTTCGGCTAGTATTTAAACAACATACTAGTTTTTTGGGCAAATTTGGCATCTACTGAGGTTTTTTTATGCTAATTTTGAGTTTAACTTCTATTTAGCATCATGCTAACGTTTTTGGCTTATTTGTTATCTATGGTACTGAGATTTTTAAAGGCTATTTTTGAGTTTAAGTTTTATTTTAGTTACAGGTTCATGTTTTTGACTAATGTAGTTGACTGAGGAATTTTGGCTATTTTTGAACCTGGTCAGTATTTAAGCAACAAGCTAGCTTTTTTGGCTAAGTAAGGATCTAAGGTTTGTTTGGGTTAATTTGGAGTTTAGCTCAAATTTAAGTAACACTCTAAATATTTATTGCAAAATTGGCATGTTTTAGGGATTTTTAAGCAATTTTACTACAAATTTTTCAAAAATTAAGTTCAACTTCAGCACTCTTTCATAGTTCTTTAACGAAATTTCGAGTCTTTTAGAAAAATTAACATTTTGCGAATAGCTTTTGCATTTTCATCAAAAAGCTTCAGCATCTTCAGCAACTACTTTCAGCAAAAGCATTCACACTAACTTTTCTAGTTTTAATTACATTTGCTTCATTAGCCAGTTTTGTCCTGTTTGTGCTTCATCTAGTTCTTGTGATGCTTAGATGCTGTTTTATTTGGTTGGAGAAACGTTTTGTGCAAATGAAAAATAAAGAATCTAAATCTGAAAATAACTTTCACCAAAAAAAAAATCATCTTTAAGTGATGTAAATCTTTTATGGTCCCACATCATTAAGGGCTCACATTTGTGTGAAAAAAAATCTTTGGATAACACTTAAATTCTAACAAGGTCCTGAAATCCAATTTAAGTTGTTACAATTAATGTCACCACTGTAGCTTTTTATTATTTTTTTTCTGAGAACCAGTTGTTAGGAAGTCACAGAGAACGCCTTTTACAAATGTCATGGGTCTGATCATGAAGCAAACCTTTGATCGAAGTAGGTGGTGGCAGTGATGGTGCCGGGATAGTTCCGTTTGCTCATTTAACAAGGTTAGTCTTTGTTTTAAAAAAAAAAAATTAAAAAGCATTTCCCCTCAGTGCCCGTGTTTCAGTTTGATCTCCCTCTCGTGACCCAAAACACAGTGGGAGGTGGAGAATGATTGTCGTTCTTTCACGCACCTGATTATCCTGAATCCCCGCTCAGAGGGAAAACGGAAAGAGGACGGATTGCTCGACAATATAAACACAACGGAAAAAAGTACGGGAAAAAGTAAGTTGTAGGTTTGGGATGAGGACGGAAAATAAAGGAGAAAAGAGAGAAAACTTAGAGGAAGCTGAGAAGGTTACAACTGGCAAGTTTGGATGTGAGATGAAAGGAGGGAAGTGGAGGAAGAAAAAGAGAGCTGTGCAGGGGAGGGAGGGTAAATGGAGAGAGGTCCATAAGCCCCTGGATGATGAGAGAGCGCCTGACTCTCCCAGGACAGATTTGACAGGTTTCAGAAGTGGGGGAGCCTGCAGCTAGAAGTGTCTGCCTGCACCCTTAGGAGCAGTAGGGAGGGCTGGTGTGGAAATTGTGATTGGGAATATGTGCTTAAAACAAACAAAACAGAACAAAAGTGCGCCTGATGAAAATCCTGTATGTTTGTGTGCGAGCGCTTTTCTTCTGCTTCCAACTCTGCATGAGGCGCAAACTTTTAACACCATACAGGATTTACTGCTTTCAAACCCACACAAGTCCCACAACTCTGGTTAAATGAGACGGTGCGCGGGGTTTGCTGAAAGTGTTAAAATATGACAGTTCACTAATGTGTTCAAAAAGGCACAAGTAGAGCGTTCCAAATAAAACAACTTATTTAAATACCGGAATCATCCTCTGTGTTGTTTGGATTTAAAGATCCACTCTGAGGAAAATGGTCTTTTTTAGCATGTTCTCGTTGCATTTTTCTCATAATATATGAAAAGATAATTAAGCTTAACATTGAATTCATGAGTATTTCTCTATTCAAATCATTCTGAATCAGGAGCAGACAAAAAAAAGCTTGCACACTGCAAAAACAATTCCAAGAACACTAAAAATACATATATATTTGTTAAATAAGGAAAGAAAAATAAGAACCTATGATAAAAGAAAAGTTTTCTGACCAAGAATTCTAATTTGAAGAGAAAAATTCTAGTCAAAAAGACATGTTTTCTTAAATACAGAAGAGGATTTGGGCCATGGAAAAAGATAAATAAAGGGTACAAAAACATTTCTGACTTTATTCTCAGAATTCTGATTTTTTTTTTTTTTTTAATCCAGAATTCTTCCCTTTATTTCAAAAAGTCTCAATTCTAAAATTGATGTCAAACTTATGAATAGTCAGAATTTTGTGAATAAAGTTTCAGAATTTTTAGAAAAAGGTCAAATCATGTGATCAAGGTCAGAATGTTGTGATTAGATTTAGAATTCTGAGGAAACAAATTCAGATTTCTAAGAAAAATGTCAGAATTTTGAGCCTTTGTTAGAATTATGTGAGAAAGTCAGAATTAAGAAGTTTAGTCGTTTAGATTTCTAAGATTAAAATCAGAATTCTAAGATAAAAGGAAAAATTGTGATTAAATTTAGAATTATGAGGTTAAATCAGAATAATGGTTAAAGTCAGATTTGTAGGATTTAATCAGAATTTTGTGTTTTATGTGAGAATTTTGGAGGAAAAAAATCAAAATTGTGTAATTTTGAATTCTTTGATTAAAGTCAGAATCTTTAGATAAAAGGCAAAATAATGTTTAATAAAGTCAGAATGTTTTGATGAAATTAGAATTCTGAGGAAAAAAGTTGGATTTCTAAGAAAAAAGATAAGAATGAGTTTAGTCAGAATTATGTGATAAAAATAAGGAAAAAGTCAGAATTTTGAGAAAAATGTAAAAAGTAAGGTTTAGTCATTAAAGTCAGATTCCTTAGAAAAAGCTCAGAATTACGAGGCTTTATTTAGAATTCTGTGATTAAATTTAAAAAAAGGGAGAATACTGCGGAAACTATTAGAATTACGAGTTTTCGTCACTCAAGTCAGAGTTCTGAGATAAAAGAGAAAATCATGTGATTAAATTTAGAATTATGAGGTTTAGTCAGAATTATAATTAAAATAAGATTTATAAGATTTAATCAGAATTATGTAATTAATCTCAAAATTCGGACATATGAGATTTAATCAGAATTCTTTTTGGCCTTTTTTCTCCATAGCTTCCATCCTTTTTTTTTTCCATAATTTTTTTTCTTGCACGACAGAAAATAGGACAGATGTTCTTGAAACAGTGTGACGTAGAAGGTTTAATCGACAGCAATGTCCTGCTCGTTTCCATGGCGATGTATCTACTTGTAGACAAATAGATTCATTAACGTCTTCATTTTTCTAGTCTGAGGCGCTATCGTCTGGAAACTGAACCGCTAGATAGTTCCAGTAATGATAGGTTGGGGGTTTGAGGGGCTGCAAGCTAGTGGGAGAGAGTGTAAACAAAAGGATGATGGGACTTACTCTACCCACAATTCTAAATAACTACAACCCAGAAAATCACAGGTTTTTTTTTAATTTTTTGGCTTAAAAACGACACAAAAATCATAAGATGTTAGGAGTTGGACTTTTGCTGAACTATATCGGCTAAAGGAATAAATCAAGAAAAAGGACAAAGCGGGTGAACTTCCTCTTCCTCCCTGCACAAACAGCTTAGCACTGGTGCAATGCAGCCTGCAGAGAGCACCACCCTGCCAAAATAAAGATGAGCTGGGGCCTGCAGTAAAGGAGACGTCTGCCATGGCGGCCCCTGAGATCTAATCAGAGGGCTTAATATCCCCCACAGCGAGGAGACCTTGGCCCCTCAGCCCCCTCAGCCCTGACACCCCTGACGCCCAACCAGGCTCAGCGCTCTGCTCGGCTCCGCTCCGGCTCCACGGCCAACAAAGTCCACAAAGTTCCCCTCTCTGTCTCTCCTGCTCGCAGTCTCAGCAGGGAGAGACACAATGGCCAGCCACTGATCCTGTTTGGATGTGGTTTTGGATTATTCCTTCACCCTGTGCTCATTTTAGGCCAGTTTATATGATTCTATCTTATTTATTTGTTTTTTTACTCCTGTTCTGCATGTTAGTTAATGCTCGTCTTTAAATTGATAACGGCATAGCTGATGAGATGCCCCGCCCACTGGCAGCAGTCCAGGAGCACACGTCAACAGCGAGCTAACTTGACGTCTCATTTGTGTTTTTGCCCCGTCGTACAGTATTTGAAGGCCCCCCCAAGTCTACAAATCCATTTTTATTTTTGCTGTATTGACTTTTTCCTATTCTAGTCAAAGACATAATGAAGGCTTCCTGCAGCTGCCGTGACCTGCTTCTGTACAGTACGCGCAGACCAAACAAAGCCCCAGAAAAAAGGCTGGTGTTTATCAGCACATTTGGACTTCTAGATCCCGTTTCCCCACAAACAGAAGGTCGGAGACAAATATGGATGACACCTGAGGGCCCGACCTGGTGTGAAAATGATGCTAACCGGTCATGTGTTTTAGCGGTCGTTAGCCTCAGAAATGGACCATGTGGTTTTGTTTGTTTGTTTGTTCATTACAGGAGGTTTGTTCGTTCCTGCTTAACATAGCGCCACGTTCCAGAGACAGCTGTCATCCCCGGCTTTAGCATTCCGACGACGTCCCCACTGAGTGTTTGCTTTAGATCTTAACTTTCGTTTCGGCTCAGGAACGTGACATTCAGAGGAGCCGAATGCGTCTGAACTCTATACAGCTCAATAATTAATAATCGTCCTCCGGGGTGAGCTCAAATTGGGACACTTTAAAGCTGCGGCGAAGCCTCGCCCGACAGACACCTCACCTTTTGTGGTTGTGCTTTTCTTCCTCCCTCTCCCCGTGGCCTCTCGGCGCATGCATTAGAAGAAAAGTTATTTCGAGCCGTAAGAAATTCAAATGAAGCCCCAACATGCTAACTTTTTTTTTTCCAGTGCATCCAGACCTTTGAGATTAGGGAGCCGTCCTTAAAGCACAAGGGTCTGGGATAACAAACGGCACGTTTGAAGTGCTCCTTGGAGAACACACACAAGCGGATGACACTCAAAATTCCTCCCCACTTAGCTTTTTTAGTGTGGACTATGGCTTAATTAAAGCACAAATGTACGGTATGTGTTTTAAGCTCCAGCGAGTTGTGTGTTTGCATGATGGCGAGCGTACTCCGAGTCTGCATGAATAAGTAGCGCAACACCATGAATATTTATATTGTCAATATAATTAGTGATGTAGACTAATGGAGGCCATGTTTTGCACTTGAAGCCATGCCAGTTTTAGTGGTTGTTGTTTATTTCCTGGCTCGTTGTCCCCGCAGCAGAGCTAAATAAAGAGGCACTAACATTATGCATTCACCGGCACCAAAGCCACAAGTCTGACCGTTCTAGTCACCGTTTACGTCTAAATGATTTCATCTCGACGTATATCGCACAACAATACGGCTTTGTGTGTTAACAGCGCGCTCGTTTGTTTCTAATTAAGCCATTTGACACGATTGGTTCATTAGCTAGTTTGCTTTTCAGGAAGACCGCACGGCCTTATTTCATTTAGCATCCACAGAGGTAGCCTAAAAATAGGAATCCTAAGAAAGAAATCACTAGAAAGTAGGAAAATGATCTGCCTGTGCAGCAAGAAATCTTATAATTAGTTATCAGAAGGGGTTCCACACTTAAAAATCAAATGTTACACAGTCCAATAATAAGTATTTTGTTTTCCAATAAATGTTTGTATTTTTTTTTTAGATTTTATGTACCTATTTGTAGCTTATTTTGATTACAATGACAAAAACTAGTGTAGCTGTCTTGCCTCACAGCAAGAAGGTCCCAGTTCAAGTCCCAGCTGGGACA
This sequence comes from Oryzias javanicus, assembly GCA_003999625.1. Taxonomy (NCBI): domain Eukaryota; kingdom Metazoa; phylum Chordata; class Actinopteri; order Beloniformes; family Adrianichthyidae; genus Oryzias; species Oryzias javanicus. The sequence continues at coordinate 28,524,177 of CM012453.1, read as the reverse complement.
CATGAAACAGAATCACTACCTGGGGACGTTCCTGCGTGGAGTTCCTGTTCTCCCCGTGCATGTGGGGTTTTCTCCGGGGACTCTGGCTTCCTCCCATCATCCAAAAATTTGCTTCAAAGGTTAAGTGGTTGCTCTAAATTGTCCCGTATGATTGTGGCCCTGCAGAGGCGACCTGTCCAGGGCGTATCCCGCCTTGGCCCACGAGTGGCCGGGTTAGGGTCCAGCAGCCTCGTGACCCGGAAAGGGTCCAGTTTAGAAAATGGTGTAGTGTAATGAGTGAAAAGGATTTATTTTAGAACAAAAATGAGAATTCGATCTTAATAGACCCTCATAAAACCAAAAATCTCATTCTTAGCAACAAAATAGTCGTCTATTCAAGTGTACTGCAATCATATTCATAGTCTGTACTAAAAGTGAAGTTGAAGTTAACTTTTCAAATGCAATTTATATATTTCAAGCTTAAAATGTTCTGATTTAGTTTTACTTCCGACACTACATGGCACATGTGTAAGAGTCAATCCTCCAGATTATTTTATTTTATTGTTATTAATGCCCCGATATTATCTTGAGCTCATTTCTAACTTGTAAAATTTTGACAAAATATATTTTTATGGAGAGTAAAATGTTGAAAGTTATTTAAGGTTTAAGTTGATTTATTGGGGAATAATATTCCTCCCTGTTTTTATTCCTAGTTATGATTAAAAGTTACGTTTTTTAAAGTTTTAAATTAGTTTTAGTGTGTTCAATAAGTGTTTATTCTGTTCGGCCTGCGACCTAGAGTGTGTTTTGGATTTTGGCCCCTTGTGTGATTGAGTTCGACACTCCTGATCTATAGCATAATTGCGATACTTACACTTATACTCAAGTGTATAAAAAAAAAGGACTTCAGGTGTACTACTTATATTTAAAGAGGTTTCTAACTTGTTAACATTTATTAAACTTAAAAAGAATCCTTAAAATTGAACCAAAAATTTGAATATTTCTTATTGCTTTCACTAAAAAAGAAACACAACTCAAAAGAAAAATAAAATGGCTTTGGGCTCTTTTTAAATCAAGAAACGTACATTTCTTTTCTCATAAATCAAGTTTTTCTTTTGTCAAGAATGTGGAGCAAGAATTTAGACACATTTTAGTAATAACTTCTAGATTTTAGCTTTTAATGAGATTAAAAAATCTGTGCTGAGAAAAAGTATAAAGATGAATTGAAAGCTGCAAAAATTTGTTGAATGTTTAAAAACAGCGTTGAGCCTTTAACAACGTTCTAGATAAATAAAGCTATAGAGATAAAGGAACCATCATGATATCATGTTTCAAATGATTTATAGTTATACCTACAAATTACCATTTCATTACATTGATGTTTGGTGGAAAGATACATTTATCTTTAAAGGATTTAAAGATATAACTTTTTTTTTAGAAAAAACAATATTCTGTAGCCCTAAAGATGAATAAAAACACTTAGTAAAAAAGATATTATAAATCATGCATGAAAAGGTTAATGAATCCTCATAAAATCTCAAATTACAACTTATTCTTATTTCCAAACTAATGACAATGAACGTCAGAATAAAAAAAAATAATTACAGTAAGATTTGATTTTTGTTTTGTTTTAAATCAAGTCTTTCTATGGTCTAGAGAATAGCAAAAGGATTTAGCCTCCTTTTTAATAATAATTTTCTAGACTTTAGCTCTTAATGAGACAGAAAATTCTCCATTGTGCTGAGAAAATCTTGGAAACATGGAAAGATAAATCAAAATCTGCTTAAATGTGTTGAAAAGGTTTGCAAGTATCATATAGTTTGCAGCGTAAAACTTGTTTTTTTTTTTATTTAACATTTCTTCCCCTCTTGTGTTTCTCCGCATGAACACAGTGTTCGTTCAGGCCAACAAACTCCAGCAGCACATCTTCTCCGCCCACGGCCAGGAGGACAAGATCTACGACTGCTCCCAGTGTCCACAGAAGTTCTTCTTTCAGACAGAGCTACAGGTGAGCCGTGGGGAGGGGATAGGTAAGCTGCGAGCTGCAAGAAGAAACAGTGAAAGCTTTAACAGCATAACAAAAAGTCAACACTGCCTCGGCGCACGCCGGCTATCCTTCTATCCCGGCTGGGACGAACGACTCAGAAGGAATTATTTCGGTCCGTTTTCAAAACTCATTTGTGATGTGCAGATATGATTTGATTTGCTTATTAGACCAACAGAGCACTAAAATATCTGGAATTAGAGGATTAGTGGAATGCTCGTTTTTGAAGAAGTAATTACATACAGTGCAGAGGCAAAAACAGGCTTGAGTCAATATGCCTGCATCTCTCCTCCTAATCACAGAGGAGGCCTCATGGCTAAATATGAGCTCCGTCCTGAGGGAAACCATATCTGCCCTTCAACAAAGTTACTAGTTGGACTTATGAACTCGCAATGTTACAGAGATAATCCATTTTCTTGCAATCTTTTTCCTCCGGTCCTTGGAGAACGTGAAAAAATGAAACAGACCTTATTATATTATTTCACTGTGGTGGTGTTTTCAAGCAGCTCTGTGTTGTTCTTGGGTATCTGTATCACACACACACACACACACGACACATTACTAATATCTAGATCCTTTTTCCGTAGCTGGTAAATCTGAATATTCTGGAGTTCAAAAGAACAATTCTTCATTTTCTTCTTAACTCTTAATTTTTGTTATTTTCCAATAAACATTGATCGTGCACTCTAGAACAAAATTTAAAAACTTTTTACCATAATTATGAACTAGAAACATAGCATTACCTGCTAGTGTGAATGCTGAAAGCTAAATTAGGCCGCTGCAGATGCTAGTGCTGATAGCTAATAACGTTGAAGCTAATAGCCAGCTAAAATATTGGATAAATATCAAATTAGCCTAAAAAACTATAAAAAAAATAAAAACCTAGTTTAGCCAAAGAGCTAGCATGTAGCTGAAAAAATAGCTAAAATTCAAAGTAGCCTTAAAAAATGAAATACTCTAAATTAGCCCAAACAGCTAGCGTGTAGATATAAGCCTAACTCCAAAATGCCTAAAAAGCTACAAAAGAAAGCCTAAATTAGACCAAACAGTTAGCATGTAGCTGAAATATTAGCTTAACTCTAAAATAGCCTAAATAATCTTAGTAAATGCCAAAATAGTCCTAAAAACTAGCAGAATGTCAATTTATAAAACTTTAAAACCGTAACTTTTTAATATAATTATGAATAATAAGAATATATATATTGTCAAAATTATACAAGTTAGAAATGAAAGCAAGATAACATCGGGTTATTAATAACAATAAAATAAAAGGATCTGGAGGGCCGGATAGAATTACCCAGAGGGCCGAATCCGGCCCCCGGGCCTTGACTTTGACACGTGCTTTAAAGGGTAACCAAACAGATTTGAAAAAGCCCCTTTCTCCTTCAGAATCTACTGGAATTACGTTGATCGTGCCAACTGATGAAAAGTTACAGTATGTTAGAGATTTTGTGCAGACCGAAGTGAGCGCGCCCGCCTTGTGCATTTAGCTGGTAGCCAGAGGAAGTCTGCATTGATTGGCAATGATTTTCATATTGAGATTCAGCTTGTAAGCGCAGGTGCGTAGCTGCCAGGAGGAAGGTGAACGTGATCATTATCTGCCGGTCATCTGAGCATCGTTAACATAAATAAAACAAGTCCTGATCCGCCAACGCACAACTCCGCCGCGGAAAGATTATTTAACAACCCTGACACGCCACCAAGCCTGCAAGTTTCCAGGCTTTTCATTCAAGTCCAACCTATTTGTCACATTTTCATCTCTCATTGGAACAAGTGTTTTCTATACAGAAAAGGTAGCAGAAGATACCTGTAAACAATCTCAAATAACCTGGGGATGTTTTCCTACTTTTTTTTTGCGTGTGTTTGACATTTTCTGAAATGAAGTGATCTCCACCTCCCCGAGGTGATGTTTCATGCATGATTATATTGTTTTACTCCATGTGAAAAAACAACAGCGCAACATGAAAGACCTATGGCACTCTGTTGTGAAACAGGGGGTTATGAAAGGAGAGCGGGAATGAGCTTGGGGAGAAGACGATCATTATCCTCAACCTGTTCCTCGCTCTGAAGACACTTCCATGCGAGCGCACGCTGACATGCTCTCAAATACATCTGCAATCGGCGAATAAAAGCAGTTTTCTTATTGGATTGCCACCAATCTTAAATCTTCAATACCCACTCCAGTGAAAATCATGTTTTTAACATGTTTTTTTCTTATAATGGAGAACATATATAAAACAATTTAAGGTCAAAACTTGCATTTTTGAGTATTTTTATATTCAAATCATGTTGGATCAGATGAAAAGTGGTTTGAAAAAGCTTGGGTTTGTGACGCAACAGTTGCCATGGGCGAGCCAAAATCTACCTCCTCCCCTCAAATTCAGAAGCATCCACTTGAAGACGAATAGATCCATGAACGTCTTATTTCCTCTCATCTGGATCAGAACTTTACGGCTGGAAAGTTGATATTGCTTTTTTTTTTTTTTGCTACGCTAATGTTAGCTTGTTCTTGTGAGGTGCTATAAGCTAGCAACAGGCAGTGTAAACATTTCACTAATACATTTTACAATATGTGAACTGTACCAGATTATTATAAATATATTCAAAACAAATAGTAGATTATTATTGTTTCTTAACAAATCTCAAAATCGAATTGAATTTAGGGGATCAAAAGAATTTTAAAAAATCTGCATCAAATCGATCCAGGCTTTTTTAAATTAAATCAAATCATTTTCTGGAAATTATCATTGATACCCAGCCCTAAACGTCACTGGCCTGTTTGCCATTTAAATAAAAAGAAAAAAATAGGGAGCATAGTGTCCGAATTGCTTTTAAAATCACCAAACTTAGATTTTCTTTTAGATAATTTAAAAATGTATTTCAAAATAGAGCGCAAACTCCAACAAAAACAAGACAATGAATTACTTATTTTAGCTTCCACAGCTTGAACAGAGCAGGAAAGAGGCTTGTTTTTTGTTGTTTTGTTGCCATTTCCCAGGTATCGTACATCAAAATGTCTTGCTGACACGGGGCAGTCGTTTTGCAGTCTGTCTGAAGTGGAGCTGTCTTCTTTCCACGCAGTCTTGAGTTTGGAGTTTCTCCTTATTTTCTCCCTGACACCGGTTCACTCGCCAGCTGCCTGGGCTCCTCATCTCTCACAGTAGTCGGAGGGGTCAAAGGGCCAGAGCAAGCTGGGAGAATGAGCGGCAAGAGGGAGAGCTGCCACGGCAGGTAAAGGGAAGCAGGAAAGATATTTTATTAATTTGCTGCTGAGATCCTGAAACGGACCAAAGGCTGTGACAGGTATCCGGTGCAGCACTCCGCATCCACCCCCACTGCCTCCCCCCGTGAACTCTACCCTGCAAGGGGCTAGCCAATTTTCGCCAGCCTGTCGAGATGGATGATGGGAGAGCATCCATCTAATCAGCCCTCACAGGACCCCCCGCCTGGGCACCCCCCTCAGACTGGCCGGTTTGACTGACTCCTGGGCCTGTGTGCCCTAGAATCCAGATTCCAGAGGAGAATAATCTCACTCTCTCTCTCTCTCTCTGCTTCTCTTTTTCCTCCACTTCTTTTCTTTATGCTACTTTCTCTCCCAGAAGAAAAATAAAATAAAACAAACTGTGAGATACCTCGACCACCGTTCCCTCCCGAAACTCTCCCGGGGACTCTCCTCTACCATTCCCCTTCCCCATTAAAATATGGAGCCCTGTCTAGATATTTCATGAGGGGCTGATCGGGAGGGCAACTAGGCTTGCTGTGGAGCAGTTTCTCTGACCCTCAATTACTGCCCACCCCTTTTGAGCAACTAGAACCCACAGATTCACTTTATATTTTCACGCAGCAGCCCGCTGTCCCCTCCAATCGTAAGTTGCTAGCCTACTTAAAACAAAGCAAACCTTGACCAATTATAGCCATTGAGAGCGTTGTGGAGCAACGCATGACTGAAATCTTAACATGATTTTGATTAGATATTTTTAAGATTCAATAACAATCCGAGAGCTCATTGTGGATCATTAGGCAGATGAGCCATGTACGGTGGTGGAATGTTGATTTTGTGGATTCATTACTGCAATCGGTAGACCGGCAATCTCCTTTCTAAACTCAGCTCGAAAATGATGCAGAAGCGATGATATTCAAATAACGTCTTTATTTTCCTTACTGCTGCCATCTGAAAAACGAAGAATGCAGGTTAGGTTTGAGACTTCGTAGCTTTTTATAAGCCATAGAATAAGCTAGCAGGAGAGATTTTAAACTTTGGAGAAATTTCCACCCTAATCCCTAACATCTAAAAATCTACATATCGCAGGACTATTTTTTTCTAAAGCTAATCGCTACAAGCATTTTATGAAGTCTATTGATAAATCCAATGTGTTCTGATGATGAAAACGTTGATGATTTGGTTAAAAATTACATTTAAACATATATATATATATATATTGCAAAATTGTTCAAACACAATGCATTGTGGTCTATATTCTCCAATGTCGTGAGAATCGATGCACACTGGTTTTTCACAAAGACTTCTGGGAAATTTCAAGGGTACTCTGACGATGTCTGAATTCCTTTCCTCGTCACTAAATACTGTGTTCGCCATTTTCTTTCCAAGTCTTTGAACTAGCATGTATCAATGCCCACTACATTAGTGAAAATAGACCACAATGCATTGCGGTTGAATAATCTTTTCCAAAAATTAATTTACTTAAGTATATTAATAAATCATCATTGTTTTCATCACCAGAAAACAGCTGAGTCACGAATAAACGACGTGAAACGTTTGTTTGATTTGATTTTCACTTCATTAAATCGGTGATGTTATTTTCCAGCGTTTTGAAAAACAAAATCAAAGTAGTGAGCATCGTGTCGGAATTGCTTTTAAAATCCAGAGCACTATATTGTCCAACACTTTATACTTTCTTTAGTAAAGGATTAGGCTGGGAATTCTGACATAGATACTATTTTGGAATTGTAGATTCAGACAAAACTACAAAATGGTGAACGCACTATATAGTGCACTATGTAGTGAGTAGTAAAAGAATTTGGACATCTCCTCAGTGGTGATTAAAGGCTAACTTCTGCGCCAAAAGCTAATGACCTCCTCTTGTTCTGCATAAATATGTCTTTTAAAAAAAATGACAGAAAACAACATAATCATAACCGAAAAAAGACTAGGAATGATTTTTACATAAGAAAAAAATTTAGTTAGAAAAGGACTTTAAGAAATTAATGATTCTTGTTTAGAGAAAAACTGTCTTACAAGCAATATAAAGCATGTCTTAGTGACTAGAAATCTTTTCTTAAAATGAAAATTATTGGAAAAACATTTTTGCTTACCACATTGGCAGATTAAAAAAAAAATCTCCCGGTGGTCTAAGATTATTTTTACCTGTTTTGCACTCCACTGTAAAGGCTGCTTTACACTGGTCCGTCTGCAGTGCGAGTTTGTTGTGTTAACACAGAAGAAAAATGTTCATTAATCAATCAGAATGTAGAAATCGCCTCAGTCATGTCTGCGTCTGACATCCACTCCTCTGTAACGAAAGCTTTACACACACAGGAGTACCACTTTCAGTTTAGTGACGCGTCCAAGTCATTAAACACCAAAAAACAAGTTTAAAGTCTCACTCCAGATCTATTTATCTTTATCTATTTATATTTTTTCAGTTGTAAAACCGCTTCCAGTAGTCTTTTGATTATGATTGTGTAGCTGTAATTCAGTTTTCCGGAATATATTTTTTGCAGAGCTGCAGAAGTTCATTAGAAATTTGATTCTGACTGTTTGCACGGGAGTTAGCTACACAATTTCTCATTGTTTACGGTTGCTTTTGCTAGCTTAATAGCTCCTCATGTGCTCAAGCTAACATTAGCATAGAAAACAAAAACGCCACCAATATCAGAGCCATCCAGCTGTACAATTTAAGCCAAATAACAGAACAGACGAGGAAAATGAAGACGTTAATGATCTATTCTTCTGCAAGTGGATGCTTTAGAATTATAGCAAAGAAGGGAGACTTCGCCCATGCTGTTTGCTGAGTCACGAACCCGGGCTTTTTCAAACGGCTGGTTTTCATCTGCTCTATTTTAAATAAAGAAATACTTATAAACACGGTTTTATTCATAATTTATTTTACAAGAACACAGAAAACACAATTTTCATTGGAACGGGTTTTTCAATTTACAAACTTCCTTTGTACTTTCAAAATAAAACTCAAAACAGTGATGTGTCCACGCAATAAATGCACGTTAGCATCACAGCTAACACCAGTGTCCATTTTTTCCATGGACGACAAAATCTTAATATGGGAAGTATGTAAACTTATCATCATTTATGACACAAAACATGCATTTTACACTAATTCAGTGATGAAGGAGAGGCCATGAGCCCAATATCTCAACTTTGAATCAAAGAAAAGAGCGGGATGAACTCCTGACACGAGGAGGGCAGGACATGTAGAAGCCAGAGGGAGTGGGGACATGGATAAGGGTAACAGGGTAACTCTGTAACCTGCACTTGGAGCTTAATTACCCAGCTCCATTAACTGATGCAGGCACAGTTTTAGTCGTATTTTTGAACAAACACGGGTTCAGCTCCAGGCCTCCATCCCTGCTTCCCTTTTGACCAAACATTGACAATGAAATTGCAAAACAGTGATAATGGCGTTTTCTGCACGAGGTTGGAATTCCCCCCTCTCCCATTTTTAAATTTGATTATCATTCCTCGGAAGTGACACGAGACTGTAACTCACGTGTTGAGCCGTGCTGCGATCAACTCAGGAGTGAAAAGGACCGGGGCAGTCGCCTGTATGACTTCTCCCTCGCCTCAGACACCCCCAGGACACGAACCTTAATTGGTGTGTCTTTTTTAAAAGGATTCTTTCAAAGACAATCTGAAGCCTCTGGCCTTAATGAGTGCTGAAAGTGACAAAAGCACATCTGCATCATGTTCTACTTCCCCTCACAAATGAGATCCTCCTCTCCCCTTGTGATAGCCATTATTGCCAAGCTGTGACCAATTCTACCGTTTTAATTAAGCATATTTATAGGCTTTGCGGTCACCGGGTCAGTGTAAACAGCTACGTTTGTCACAATGTCTGTCCAACCCGCAAAAGAGGGAACATTTTGAGAGATAACGAGGAGTAAAGGAAAAAGCTTTGGAGCTTTTGATTCTGAATCTGTCAATGACGGCTCTTAGAAATCATTTCATTCTTTTATATCACGCCGGAGACTTAATTCCCAGGAAGTGTTTCTGTCTTTTTTTTTTTTTTTTTTTTATGCATTTTAAAATATGCCCCCAAAAATGCCCGAACTGCCCCAAGTCCCAAATGTGTCATACAAAAGCAAAGCGTGGTGCGTTTGTCCCCATGTGGCTCTCAAACACCAAATTTCCTCTGAATGTCTTGATCTGCCAAGTGTGACAGCTCCTCACGCATTTGAAAGTTGCATATATATATTTATATTACCTTTTATATGACAACTTGTTTTCTTCTTCATCACCCCAGGTGCTTTGAATCCTGTCAAAAAAAAGTCGCACGGCGATATAAAACAACAATTAGAAAAGGAAATAATAGCGGCGCATCATTAATATTTAAGGGGTTTTTTTTATAATTACGTGCTGTGGACGGGGGTACCAACACTTTTAGATAACGTATCACAATAGTTGTGTTCCAGTTTTGTAGGTGGATCAGAATTAGACGGCATGACAGACCTAATGATCCAGGGAGACTTTTTTTTCTTTCTAAATGTGTGCTTGTGAGAATATGTTTGCTGGTATACATCTGTGTGCGTGCTCCATGTGTTTGTCTTTGTCTGCGACTCTCCCAGGGTCTGATATGTGCATGCAAACACATTGTCTGGAGGGAGACATGACAAAAACTCCCAGAAGCCTTTGAGCTCTCCTTTTTTTCTTTTTCCTCTGTTGCGCCACTGGGGAAAGTTAAATCCAAACAAAGAGGAGATGCTCGGCGTAGCGCGCTGGAATCCATCACCGGATCTCTTACTCAGAAATGTCTCTTTTACTTTTCTTAGTTGACTTTTTCTGCAACTTTGATAAACACCGTTGAAAGTGCTTCTCAGAAAACTTACTGCCAGTTTAATTTTTCCCTCTGTCGAGGGTTGATTTCTAGGCGCCTGGTGGGCTCTTGATGTTAACAAACAACAGCAGAGGCCAGAGTGAGCAGCGCTGCAACAATTATTCCCCCCGGAGTCGTGTATTCACCGAGGAACGCCAAAGTTCTGTCACTTTTTTGGATTACGTAAAACTAAAGAATTTTCTGTCGGAACACACTTTTAGCTTACTAGCACAAATACTAATAGTTGGTAGAGTTTTGACGCAAAATATCAAAGTGGTGCAAATCTGGTGAATCTTGCTCCAGGGTTTTTATTTCACAGTACTATACCAATTTATGACTGACTTGATGTTATATATTTAACTATTAATTTTTCCTTTGTGGTAAATTTTCAAACGGTTGAAAAGGACGTTAGCCATACGTCGCTACCAAATCGGAGTCCCTAATTATTCAAAGTTTGACCTGCTTTCAAGGAGCCAAAAAAAAAAAAAAAAAAACTTAAATTAATGCCAAAGTTTTAAAGACTGAAGCACGTTGAAGTACATTTACTTAGACTTTTCATTGGAAGCGATCACGCAAACGCATGATTTTGAAAGAAGTAGCTTAAAAATTGAAAAAAAGAAAGAAGAAAATCATTAGAAAATAGAACAATTACCTGTAGGTGGTTATTTAAGCAAGAAATCATAAAATAAGAAATAAAAATCTAGAAACAAAAGAAAAGCTGAAAGAATTCCTTCAAATTAAATGATATGCTCACTAATAATAAGTATTTTTTGCTACTTCCTTGCAATTTTATTATGCATGAATCTAATTGTAGTTTATTTTAATTCAGTGAGAAGTTTAATGACTAATTTTAGAACAAAACATGAACATATTGAGAATATTGGCTTAGTAAAGTAGTCCCATTTTAACCCTTTCATGCATGGAGGTCACTAGAGTGTACAGAATGCTTTAATACCAAATATATGATGTATAATCATACTGGGAGATAAGGAAAACATTATATGTCACAAAATAAATTAGTTTATATCACAATATAACAAAAGAAAGTATATTTTCTGTTTTTCTCTGAACAAAATGAACATAAATGTCTTTAGTTACTTTTCTTTAACTTTATTTTTTGAAGTAATGTGTAACTGAATAGTCACACATGATATTTTACAGTTTCTTAATAGGAAAATATATTTTTACAATAAAGTTCATTAACACAAATAAAAACGACAGACGAGAAATAGAACGATTTTATCGCCCAGCGCTAATGTATATCAGAAAATACTAAACAGAGAAGATGCTCAGTTCAGCTTGATCCTGTAATGATGGATGCTGAGTTCAGTCACTTTTTCTCAATTCAATCTTATCATGTTTAGATAAATAAAGCCACAGCGATAAAGGAACCACCATTACAATATGATGTCGTATTTGAAATTATTTACAGACAAATTAGCATATAATTATATTTATGTTGGTGGACAGATTAATATATCTTCATAGAATTTAAAGATGTATCTTTTTTTCCCTAAAAAAGTTCTCTATCCCTAAAGGAATAAAAACACTTAGTAAAAAAAAAAACTGTTTTTTATCATGCATAAAAAAATCCTCATAAAATCTAAAACTAGCATTTATTCTTATTTACAAACTAATGACAATGAATGCCAGAAGAGCTTGTCAGCATTTAATGAACTTTATAGTAACATCCTTTAAATTGAACCAAACGTTTTAGAGAAATTTGAGGTTTTTTGTGTTGAAAATAGTTTTTCTATTGTGAATAGTATGGAGCTAAAGAATTTTGACTCATTTTAAAAATAATTTCCTATTTCTAGATTCTATTTCTTACTACGAAAAAGAGAAAAACGTAGACGTCAAAGATAAGTCAAAACAACTTAAAACCTGATCAAAAACGAAGTTTTAAATATTTTGCATCATTTTCATCCATGTGATCCGTTAGAACAGATTAGCTAAAAGCTACATGTTGGCTTTGGGTGAACTCTTTTTGATGTTGACCCCGTCACGACTACATTGGGGATGGGGGGGGGGGTCCACGGTCGTCAGAGGCTGTACCCGACTGAAGTGGTTAAATGTGAAAGTAATTGTGTTTTGTTTCTGGGACTGACATGCAGAACCCCACGGACCCCATCTCCCTCCCAGTGACAGGCAGAGATCCTCCCCCCTCGCTCCGTCTAATTAGAGGATGTAGCCCAGGGCTCATGTCCCAGGAAGACCCATCCCCCTCCCAAGATGGCTCCCCTAAGAGAACCCCTTAATTGGGTTCTTTAGTCATAGTCTTCATTTGGGCTGGAGCGGCGTCTGCGTGTTGCGATCACCTCAGAACGCAGTTCGGTTCTTTCTTTTGTGTTTGGCTCGCCGGCCCCTCTCGCCATCGCCTTTCCTCCTTCCCTCCCACTCTCTCCCCTCACTTAATGAGGCCCCATAATAACACAGCAGTTGTGCAGTTGTTTTGCTACCTCTGTCAAACAGCAGGAACACTGTATAGTGTGTTTTTTAGTACCATTCACTTGTCTACTTAGACAGGGTAATGAGTATCATTTGGAGGTACACAAAAAAAAAAGGGTGGTCCATCGTCTCTGGTTACACTTTAGAAGTATTTCCATGGGGCGGGTAGACGTGTAAATCAAAGAATTTCAATCGGTATGGATTTAGAATATATTTTCGACAGCATTCTGTGCTAAGATGGGAAACTAGCTGTTGTTTTCTGCCTCCAAGCCCACTGCTGTTACAGAGTGACCACGGCTCCCAGGGCACTTTACCTCAAACAAGACGGTCTGTTACCAAGGAGACCGGGCTGGTTGTGGTACAACAGTGTTTGGGGTCGACCCTCCTATGCGGCCGGATAAGTGATGACTGTGGAGAATGCCAACTGCTGCTTTATTTATTTATTTATTTGGCTGTGTTCTTCGTCGGCCAAACTGGCCGGTAGTAAGCCTGGCCTGAGGTCAGAGCAGAAAGATGACTCCCCCGGTGGACCGGTCAACAGTGAGGAAAGCACAAAAGGAGTCGATACCAAACCGGGTTCGACACGTTGTCAAGGATCCAGGCTGAATGCAACACTTCTGTCCTTTTCCAGAGCGGGTTTAACCCTTTAACAACGGAGCTTTAGCTCCTGTGTTCTACAACCGTTTCGCGTGTAGATTCTGAAGCTAACATTTTACAGTATCGCATCAAAAATGTAATCTTTAGAAGTAATTTAGAAGTATGTTGTATGTATGGGGTTTTTGGGGTTTTTTTTTGTTGGAGTGTGTATTTGCAAGAGTTTGGCTATATTACCCACTTCTAAACTCAAAATATCACCTTCAAATATTGAACATGTGTACTAACTTATGTATAATAAGTTATGTGCAATATATTTAAACCTATCTTGACCATAAGACTAAGCTTCATACTTCCCATTCATTTTATGAACATGGACTATTATTTTTCTTCTTCCTTTTTTGTATTCTTTTTTACCTATGGTACTACTATTGTGTGTACAAGTACCTTTCCAAAATGGCGAGTTCACCGGCTTCAAGCATTTCACTGCACTACTGACCTGTGTTGACGAATAAAGACTCATTTCATTTCATACAATACATATCCAAATACACATGTATCGCGATACGTATCACGATAAATCCCAAGACTGTACCAGAACAATTTTTCACTTTTTTTCAAAGAGTATGACTTAGAAAAAACTCTACCTGAATATTAAAACATTAATACCAGGTCGCACGTAAATAATTATTAAATATCGTCATGTCAGCCTTTTAAATCGATACAAGGATCGGCAAACGAAATATTGCGATATATCGCTAAATCGATTTTTCCCCACACCCCTAGTTTATTTTGCCTTGCAAGAACATTTCTCAATGAAAAGATAATCTTAGTTTGAGAAAACACGTCTTAGTCACTACAATTTTTTTTTCTTCAAAGAAAATTTCTAAGTAAGACCTTTTGATTTTCTTTTTTGTTTATTGCCAATGAGGTAAACATTTTTGATGTATATCTACAGGGCCTGTTTTAAATTTTTTTACTTTAAGTCATTTTATGAAAAATTACACTTAAAAATATCACAAAAGATTGTAATAACAATGTATTTCCAGCAGAAGACAACATTGGAGCGTTAATAACAAAATTATAAAATTACCTGGCGGTCTGGATCCAGCCTTCAGTGTGATTTGCATTATGTCAAAGAGTGTGTTACTTAGGATGAACTTGTAGCATCTTCAGTGTTAAAGATCGAACCAGCAAGAAACAACACAAAACTAACTTATCAGATAGAATGATTGGTAAAATTAAGGAATTTCAGAACTTTGTTGTAATTGCCATAACAATATTTCAGCAATTAAAAAAAAAAAAATCTATTTATTAATATTGTTAGGTGATAACTACAGATGTTTACATTCAGTAAATAAGCTCCACACTCCTTCAAAAGGAGTCCCTACAAAAAATATTTGTGGTTTTTGTTTTATTTGTGGCTGACAATAATTGTTTTTTGTCTGCTTAGGCTACCATGAGACTTATCTGCATCTTAATCGTGAGAAAAACTGAAATTAGGGAATCAAAAATGTAGCTTTGCAATTATTTCCTTTTCTAACATAAATTCTTAAAGTCAAAATCCCATCACGTTTTGATCTATTTCAAAAGTGATCTTTTTATTATGATTATGGCGTTTATTAGCTGTTTTAGTGTTTTTGTCTGAGTTGTTGGTTTAAGGTAACTCCGCCCCCTTTCCTCTCCCCATTGTGGATTCGAGAGCTTGTGGCCCGACCAGCAGAATCTTTAAATCACATATTAGCTCTATTTCAAACACTCTTTCATCTGTTCCTGGTTCACAATGATTTAACTATAAATAGACAATTTTAAGCTTCATTTTCTTCATTTGTATCTTTTATCATCAGTAAAATGCTACAAAAACATGCTAAAAAACACATTTGTCATCGGAGTGGATCTTTAATATTTATTTTTGAATACTTTATTCCTCAAATTAATCCTACATTAAATGTAGTCTCTGGTGTGAAGTCAACAAATTGCAGCAATTTCAAAAACATAAATAATTTAGTTCTGGAGTTCTGGATCACATGACCCACCTGATCATTTCATTGGTGAAGCACGTGTTTGTGCACACGGCTTTATTTTCTGGGACTTAAAAAAGTCCTTATTGCTCACTCAGCTCTGTAAGTGCTCGACTTTAAAGTTCCACGCTCGATAACACCAGGTAGAAAATAACCCCGTCCACTTAGCATGTGCTCAGCAGGTTATTACCATTATGCTAATCAAACTTTGTTAGCGTAACCATTAAGCTTTACATCCTCCGCCTGTGATGTTGAACAATCTGAGGATTTTCTCTTAACGCGGCAAGATCTGATGAAAGAGAGGCCGTGCCCGCGAGTCCGCAGAGCTGATGTAAGACGCGGCCCCGCGTTACCTCACTGGAGACTGGGTGCTATCGATGGAAGCCAGAGCTACAGGGAGCGACATAAAGAATGATTAGTTTATGAATCAAATCCACAGCCAATTCGCCCCCTTTTTCCCCCTCATTTTTCCTCCAACCTTCTCAGCAGAAGTGGTAAACTCCAAAGACGTGTTGCACCTGTTTGCATGGGTACACAAGACCCCTGCCGGGTGTTCTCCCTCCTCTTCCACCACCCCCCGAAGGCGTTGCGGTGAGGTGATGTAATCAGATGAAAGCGGGGGTTTAACGGTGGCACATAGCCGGCGAGGAAGAGCAGAGGAGGAGAGTTTTTTTTTTTTTTTTTTCTCCCGTTCAGCCGGTCTTCATAACAGGGAAGTGGGTGTGAGTTATCGATCAGTGCGAAATTTAATTTAGTGGAGAATTGAGCGCGGTGGTTTACCTGAGCGCTGCTGGTAACCGGGCCCTGCAGCAGGTCTGTGCGGCCAGCAGGTGGTTGAAAGGATCGAGGAGGAGATTAAGGGTTGGATGGAAGGGAGGGAAACGGATGACACGGGGAAAGGCAGAGTTTCACTGGGAATAAAATTAGGATGAGAGCTAAAAGGCTTAATGGAGGGCATCTAATCCTAAATTGCAGTGATTTTACTGTGACACCATTAGTGGCGTCCTCCGTGTCCAGGCAGCGGACGTTCTCCTCGTGTGGAGAGAAATGATCGGTGCCGAATTCTTGATTTGTAACTCATATGATACGTTTTGTTGATTAGTTCAAAAATTAACAAAATTTATTCATGCACAAATTAAAATTACAACAACTTGAAACTAATTACACACGCAAATGTTTAAAAATTACGCTTGAATCACTTGTTACGCACTCTTTCACGTCTCCCAGATTCATCCCAGAGTGATGCGTTCAAAAACTGCTAGAATGATGGGCATTAGGGTTTTTTATTAGCCGTTTTGAACTTAATATTGTGAATAATATCCGGTAAAACTTGACATTTAAGAGAGAAATAATTCACTCCAATTTGTGCGTGTGTAATTCTTGATTTGTAACTCATATAATACATTACGTGCATAAGTACAACAATTATGAAATTAAAAAAAACTATTTACACGTGCACAAATTAAAATTTTAGCAGCTTGAAACTAATTACACACCCAAATCTTTAAAAATCACGCTTGAATCGCTTGTTTCACACACAAAACCTCAGTTGCGCACAAATCTGTGGTGAGATTTGTTTCATGTCTCAGAGATTCGTCCATCATTGATGCATTTAAATACTGCTAGAATGCTTGGTAATCAAAGTTTTCTTATCAGTTGTTTTGAATTTAATATCTGTACATTTTCCAACTTTCTTAAACAGAAATACTCGATAATTGATGTAAAAAAAAGCTAAACAAGCATTTAACTCATTGACTGTACAAAGGTCGGAGGTGGCGGCGGCCCGGGGGAGCTTCTCTGTGGCATTGCGAGGCCCTTCTAAACACCCACGGGGCGAGAGGCTTGATCAGCCCACCGACCGGCGCCGATCCACGGGTGTTTAGAAGGGTCCGGCGCCTGCCTGCTATCCCCGTGACTGACCAGCGCTCGGACAGAGCCCCGTGCTGCAGAGGGGGAAACGATCAGTTTTGGGAAATATTTTTAATTTTAAAGGGATAAACGTTTGGAAAAACCCTTGTTTAGACTTTTTTTAATAATAATTATTGGGCATACCGTTTAAAGGGTCACCAAACCCTAAATCAACTTTTTTTGTCTGTTGACTTCTATAAATGGAGCTTTAAAAGTGCTGTCTGTTGGTCACTGCCAAATTTTTAAGTAAAAATTTGAACTTGTTCAGTTCTTGAGATTATAGTCTGTGTGCTGCCCCCTACAGGTTGAATTGAAGTATTACAGTTGAATTTCATGATTGGTCAAACCACGTAAGTTTCAGAAGTCCCGCGTCATGATCTGCAGCTCCAGTTATGATAACAGTCCCGCCCCCCAGCCCCACCCCTCTGACTGGATTTTCACATTTCGGCTGTGGGTGGAGTCAGCCTCCAACTTCCTGGTTTGGTTACACTTTAAGAAAGTCAGAAAATGTCAAGTTTTACCAGATATTTTTCACAGATTATTATTCATTTTCATATTATATCTAAGTTTAAAACTTCTTATAAAAAAACTCTAATGACCCAGAATTCTAGTAGTATTTAAACGCATCACTGAGCCGTGAAAAGAGTCTCACCACAGATTCATGCGTAACAAGTGATTGAAGCGTAATTTTTAAAGATTTGCGTGTGTAATTAGTTTCAAGCCGTTTTTTTTTTTTTTTTTAATTTGTAATTTTTGTAATTATGCACAAAATGTGTTATTTGAGTCATAAATCGATATCTTGTGCGCCTTTATTATCAAATTTGTGGAGGCCAGTCGTACTTTACTCACCTCAGTTTTTGGAAGTTAATTTCCTCCCTTTTTATCCTCCACATTTAGCGAGTCTATCGCTGCTCTGCAGAGTTCAGCATCCACATAAGATAAAGGAATCCGTTTCCTTTTCTTTCAACATTCTTTTTTTTTGTCTATTTCCCTTTAGTCTGTGTGGCTGCAACAGCCACTGAAGTCGTTTTACACCGTCCTTGAGAAAGCCCTCAGTAAGAAAACTCCTGGCATGTTTAAGGAAAAGGTAGAATCCAGTGTGTGTCAGACAGAGCTGGGACATTCGGAGGGGGGAACTATTCCCTAGAGGGGTTATTTTCCCCTCTAATAGCTGTTACGAGCCCTACATTATATCCAAGGAGCTACATTCCTTTGGGGTCCAGACTAACGCACACACCGACTGGCAGACTCACACAAAGACGTGCACACTCAGTTGAGCACAAATTTTTTTCTCTGTGTTTCTCTCTTCTCCACACACACACACACACACACACAGGCATACACAGTTTTCGCCGCTTTGCTCTCCCCGTGTCAATATCCTGCCATTTGAAGTCACGTACTGCAGGGGCTTCTGGGAGTCGCCGAGGAGCCAGGCTGACGGGTAATGGGCCGCATTCATTAATAAGGTTGCAGTGCTCCTGTCCCTCCTCGGCAACACCAAGGATGTCTTCACTGGGGGGTTGGAGGGAGGGGGATGGGGGTGAGGTGAGGAAAAAAGAGCATCCCGTGGGGAGTCTCCTCCCAGACTCACTTAAAGGAGCTTTATTTCAGCAAGAGGGGGGAAGCTGTCCGCAGCCGCTTTCTTTATAAAAAAAAAAAGGGAAAGTGAGGCCCAGGTGAGCCACGCTAACCCGTGCAGGGGTCACAATTCTGCTCCCCGTCAAACAGCTTATTACCCCACCTGTCGGGGAGTAATCGCCCAAACTGAAGGGAAAGCTGTCAAGGTGTTTAAATGCTTTGTATGGAGGCAACCGAAAGGGTAAAGAGGGAAGGGATGGCTGCGAGAGGGGCTAATAGGCGTCTCGGCGCCGCCCGAGGGATTCTGCACCAACACGACTGAAGGTGACTGCCTCGCCGTGCCGTCCCACTCAGGTTGATTTTATTGCGCACGGCGAATTTAATCCCACATAGTGGGTCGTGTACCGCCCGTGTGCGGGACGAAAGGCCGAGGCACGTGCGTCTGTGCATGCGTGCGCGCCGATGACTCGGTGACAGGTGCGTCTAGTCCGTGCCAGTGTACAGAGTCCAAGGCCGTGTTTTAAGCGGAGCGCAGCAAGTGGGGCATGTAGTTTGCATTAAAGGGATTAGCAGTCACTTCAAAAGATGACCTGGATTCGACCCACCAGGGACACCAGTTACACACCCCCTGGTCCACACTCCCTTTAAAAAAAACCTGGCGCAGCTGCCCCACCACTACTACTCTGTGTGTGTGCCTGCGTAGATTCCAGGCAAACAGCAGATATTGTCAGTTTGATATCCTGTCAGAGTGAATTGTGCATCATTACATACTTATAAAATCGTCTCTGCCCTCACCTGCTTCCTCGTCTGCTCTGGCTGTTCAATAGATGTGGGGACCGCAGAAACTGGTCTCCAAAGATGAGATCCGGTCAGGTGCGTCCGTGCCTTGTTATGGATTTGTTGCCATGGATGCGGGCTTTGGTCGGTCGGCGGGATTTGGGGGAGAGCATCTATCAGCGGTTTTGTATCTGTGTTGTCAAATGCGCCCAGTGTTGTTGGGCTGTAAACATCAGGGGAGCGCAGGTGTGTCTTGGAGTTCCCTCGAGGGTTACCCGACCGCCTCAAGGAAGTTATGGAAATGGAACATACCCTTCCCATGGTAAACGTATCATGAAGTATATGTGAGGATAATGTAAATTATGGGTTGTGCCGTGATCCCTAACCACTAAAAAACTACACAGTGCAGGACTTTAAAGTACGCTGGATTTTAAAGGTAATTCAGAAATGACGCTCACTACTTTCACGATCATTTCAAGACGTTTATTTGACTCCACTGTGAAAATGTGGATGGTTTATTAAAAAATTACATTTAAACACGTTTTTTGTTTGAAATCGTTCGACCGCAATGCATTGTTGTCTATATTCGCTAATTTAGTGAGCATTGATGCACGCTAGTTTCTTGCAAAGACTTGTGGGAAATTTCGAGTGCACTCGATTTTGGAATGAATAGATTCGGACAGCACTAGAAAATGGCGAACGCACTATATAGTGATTGGGGGAGGGGGGGTACGGACACAACCATGGTGTACGAGTGATGTCTCACGGGGAGTGTGTGGAGTGCATTTACTTTGTACATGGAGTTTGATACATGCTCGTGGGAGAGTTTTGGTGGAAATTTTACTCCATACCACTACCCACTGACAATTGGAGGGGTGGGGGAAATAATTCCGCGGCAAGAAGCGCACACTTATCACGTAAAAATTACAAACAGGCTCTTTACGTGGTGTGTAGAATTTACAAAAAAAAAAAAAGAAAAATGTGTACCTCTTACCTACTTTAGTATGATTTAGCCATGTGTGTGGTTACAGTACGGCATATCACCTGCAGCATGCCCATAGAAAAAATATGGACTAAATGGAGCCGTTAAGCAGGACTGACTGATCCCATCACTGGCCCCCCCGTTGGTCGTAGGTCCACAGAAAAAAAGCCTTCAGAATCTACTGGAATTATCACATTAACGGGTGAAAAGTTACAGTAAATTAAAGAACATTTTAAGGATTAAATTGTGAATCTTTAGATAAATTTGAAATTTTTTTTTTTTTTTTGTAAAAGAATCTCAACAACATACCTGATCCGTGTAATAATCATGTTTCCACCGTGTCTTCTTATGTTCCTGCAGAACCACACGTTGACTCAGCACAGCAGCTAACGTGGCAGAGAGTTCAGCGCCGCGGCAGAGCAGAAGGATCACATGATGCCGAGAACAATGACCGACCGCCAATTACCATCAGGGCAGTTTTCACCCCCCGACTGTCTTGCACTGAAGTTTCAACTCCAAGAAACCATGTCACAGGAAGGAAAAAAAATAAAAAGGAACAAGGGAACGGACATAAAAGAAAACTGTGTTCTTTAAAACCATGATGACAAAAATAAAGAAAAGGCCAACTTGTGTGTACATAGACCTCTTCATGTGTTGCTTAACCTCAGCTCTATTGCAATCTTATACAGTATTTGCCAATGTACAGTTTAAAATGTTTGTTTGAAAACATTAAGGGAAAAAAAATGACTTTGTCAGTCAAACGTGATGGATCTTAAGCGAGAAAAGGAGAAACAGGGTGTCACTGAGAGCGAAGCGAAACTGCAGGAACTGACAATCGTTCCCAGAAGGACTCTTTTCATCAGTGGCACTCCCACTGCGCCAAAAGTCACTCCGTATCCAGACGTGGTCACTCATTATGGGAAGTTGGATTCACCAGGATAGACGGAAAAAAAGAAATCAACGGACCTGCACTGCCTGCGCCGGAGTTCATAGAAGAGGCATAAAAAAAAAAAAAAAAAACGCAGAGGAGGAAAAACAGGACAGAGGGAAGGGATGCTGATATATGCAAACGCAGTGACACAGATTTGAAAAGGCTAGTTCCTCTGGTTGGCTCGTGAACAGAGGCGTGAAGCTCCCATGTGGCTCTCAGAGCGTGGGGAAATCTCAAGCCCACTGATTCAACCTGTACATTTCTGTTATTAATGTTTACCATGTGGAGCCCGGAGATTACTGGAATTTGTGTTTTTTTTAATGCTTTATGTCACTATGTATTTTAAATTTGCAACATTTGAATTTCAGGGTCGCGAAGAACACAATTTGCGTCTCTCTTGTGAGATAAACTTATAAAAAAGCCCGATCTTTGGCTCTCCTGGAGAGTGCCCACACTCATATCCTGTGTTTTTTATTTTTTTTTTTTATTTGCAGCATCTTATTGTCCTTTACGAAAGCTGGAAGACCCTCATAACAAAACTTTAATCCATTTTGTTATGTAAATACTTGGAATTCATTGAACCTGAGATGCACTTTTGTATGAAACTTTAATGTTTTGACATTTTGATTGACAATTGTTCTTACCCAGTTTACAGGAAATCACCACCTCCTGCTGCAAAAAGACGGTTGTCTCCGATGTTATTAAAATGTATTGTACAAATATGGAGTTCTGTATTTGGCAGACCTCGTTTTTTTTTTTTTTTGTTTTTTTTTTTGTGTTGCACATGTGATGGAAATATTAAAAACTGTATAAGGAAAACGGTGTCGACGTCTCTCCGTCTAAAGGGATTCTAAAAAGCTCAATTAACCCATCAGAGAAGAGCCGTGACAGCACAAAGACAATCATCATCACAAGCTTACTCGGCTTTTTTCATTGGATCAAATTGCATTCTATTTTTCTTAACTCCCTCCTGACTCGCTAACGACATCTAAGCATCTTGAGGGAGGTCTGTGTTATTAATGACTCCATTACCCATCACCCTGTGCGGTCCCATTCCACACACCCCTGCGCGAGGTTCTATTTAGGGAGCCTCCAACACTCCGGGGGACTGTGGAAAAGAGTCCTCCGCCTTTGCCGAATGGGACATTAGCATCTGTCTGTCTCTGCAGATGATTCATCAGAGGTGACACACGACCAGGAGAAGAGTTGTGGAGATTTTAGATTTGGTTTAAAAACACCGACCTTTGTGCAAATGTATCACTGTAAGCAACAAAGCTACAGATTCCTTAAAGCACGTTTCAAGTCCAGATCAGTTTATTTTATTGTTATTAATGGCCCAATGTTATGTTGCACTTATTTTTAACTTGTATAATTTTAGCAAAATTTATTTTCATGGAGAGTAAAATATTAAAAGTTATTCAAGGTTTAAGTTTATTTATTCTGGAATAATATTCCTGCCTTTTATTATTCTTAATATGTAGGAAAGTTTTGGTTTTAATCTTTTGAAAGATTGGCATTCTGCTAGTTTTTTGGACTGTTTTGCCATTCACTAAGATTTTTTGGTGGTTTTGAAGTATTTTTTCAGCTACGTGAAAGCGAGCTTTGACTAAATTAGGCTTTTTGTTTTAGCTTTTTAGTCAGTTTTGGAGTTAAGCTAATATTTACAGCTAGCTAGCTGTTTTGGAAAACGTAGCTTTTTTTAAGGTTTTTTGTGCCTGTTTTGAAGTTTAGCTATTTCTTCAGCTACATGCTAGCTGTTTTAACAAACCTATGTTTTGTTTTAGGATAGTTTGTCATTTAGCTAACATTTTAGCTAGCTATCAACTTCAGTGTTTTTAACTATTAGCACTAGCATCTTCAGTGGTCAAATTCAGCTAACAGCATTCACCTTAGCATTATCACAGGTCATGTTATATATACAATTCCTAATTATGTTAAAAAGTTATGGTTTTAAAGTTTTACAAATTTTCTTTTATAGTGTTCAATAAATGTTTATCCTGTTCGGCCCGCGACCTAAGGTGTGTTTTGGATTTTGGCCCCCAGTGCGATTGAGTTTGATACCTCTGCCTTAAAGAAACAGCGCTTCTCCTTTCTACTTTATATACCTGTCATTTTTGCTGTAAAATAAAACAATTTCTCATTAAAATATATACATTTCTTGTTTGGCTAGGAACTGAGCAACATAAATCCTTTTTGAACAAAAACGAGAAGTACAAAAATCCAGAGCCTACATCTTCTAGACGAGCCGAGACACATGTTTAAATCAAACAAAAGCAGATTTTATGAGAAAAAACATTGACGCACCAGAACAAAAGAATGCTACAATAACCCAACAATTTTATGAAAAGATAGTATTTGTGTCTTTCTATTTTTTTCCTTTCATGAAGCATCAAAAACACAAAGTCATGTACAGATCACAGAAAAACCTACAATTGTACCAAACTGTAACTCAGTAGAATTTTTCTCTTTCTTTTTTACCCAAACGTACCCCGATTGATCATCCGACCTTGAAAAATAAGGTATAAGAACAAAGTGCCAAAACCTAAACTTTCACCTTCTCTGTAATGTTTTACTTATATGCGGGTTTTGGGGTTGCCAGGTCTGTGGAGGGTTGTAGAGACTCTACTAGAGAGTAAAGGAAGCGCAGATGTATCCTGCAGTTCGAGGACGTCTTAAGGGTGGAATGTACCATTGTCTTCTGTGTGGTCAAATAATTTAAATTGCACGCACCTGTGACATACAGGTGATGCTGACACTCGGTGATATTAATCATTAGTAAGTAATTGGCTCCATACTGACTGCACGCAGCTGATACATAAGAGCCTGTACGACACAAACTACACTCGGATTGTCTAGTTTCCTAATTTCTACGGTGTCCCACCCTTGTCAAGTGCGCAGGTTTCAGAGGGTTAAAAATAAAAATAAAAATCCTTGCGATACGCCTGCGTCTCATCTACGCCCCCCTAACTTACTCTTACATGTTGTTAACGTGTTCACCATGACCTGTCCTTGTATGCTCGCAGAAAAAAAAATTTGCATAAATATTTTTGCAAGATTTCAAAATTTCACATTTGACAGATAGCTTTTAAGTCAAGATTTTGCTTAGAGTCATTGAAGCGGGATTTTAAGGTGGATTCGTGGTTAGCACTCTTACCTCACTCTGAGAAAGTTCTGGGTTCTTCTTGCGTGGAGTTTGTGTGTTCTCCCCGTGCATGTATGGACTTTCTCCGGGCATTCCTCTCAACCCAAGAACATGCTTCATATGTTCATCTGTGACTCTAAATCAGGGGTGGGCAAAATTTTTGACTTGTGGGCCAGAAAGGGTTCTAAAATTTGGCATAAGGGCCGGACAAGAAGCAGATGGTAGGAGTGATTTGGTAATGAACCTCATAAACTAAAAAGATAATATGGAATTTAGAGAAAAACATGCTTTAATTTGGATTGAAATTCACATATATTGATTTAAAAACAGAAAATTTGGGAGTTTTAATTTCTAAATTTTGATTTTTGTTGATGTTCTTCAGAGGAAAATGCAAACTCAAAGAAATGCTGCATTTAAGTGGTGTAGGAATAATCCGAAAGACCATCTGACTC
Organism: Oryzias javanicus; assembly: GCA_003999625.1. Taxonomy (NCBI): domain Eukaryota; kingdom Metazoa; phylum Chordata; class Actinopteri; order Beloniformes; family Adrianichthyidae; genus Oryzias; species Oryzias javanicus. The sequence continues at coordinate 28,499,252 of CM012453.1, read as the reverse complement.
AGAAAGGAACACACACGAACGTCAGAGAAACAACACCATTCATGAGAAGAAACCAGAAATACGATGAAAATAAAACAATAATTAGGATTTTTGATTCAATGTACTTTAATTTGGAGGGCCAGATTACATAACTTAAGGGGCCGCATGTGGCCCCCGGGCCGTAGTTTGCCCACCCCTGCTCTAAATGATCCCTTAGGTGTAAATTCTGGTGTTTGTCTTCATGTGATCCAGTGATGGACCTCAAAACTGTCTATGGCGTACTTCACCCTACCGTGATTGGGATAGGCCCCAGCATCCCTCCACAGGAATTGGGGAGTATAGAAGTCAGTATACAACATGATTAAAAAATATTGTTATGCCAGGAAGGCTTGTGGAATGACTTGTTACGTGTTTACATTTCTCATTGATTAGAGATAAATAGGATTTGGGTGAATGTTAAAGACTAGAGAAAAGTATGAGGAAATTTTAATATCTGATCTATTTAGCTTAAATCTGTTAGTTAAAACGTGCAAAAAAGCACATTTAAAACTAAAATTGAGAATTTAATAGTTAGAATAGCTGCAGCTCAAGAGGTAAAGCAGCTGCATGTTAGTTATGAGGGGATTCAGCTGCTGTCCTTGATACCATCCACATGGCGTGACCTTGGGTGAGACAGATACTCCAGACTGCACTCAATGCTCTAATGACATAAGTCACTTTGAATAAAAACATCTATTACATGTAAATGCACCCCGCGATGCAACAAGTCAAAACGTCTGCAGATAAAGATCACAAAAATGTGAGAAAATTGGGATTTATTCGACAAAGGATGAAGACCAGATTTTCAAAATAAAACAAATAAAAGCCCTCAAAGGAACATTTCAGGAGTCAGCGCTCTGTCTCCTCCTCAGGTCACCCGTGGGAGACATCTCCAGAGTACCGACTGCACTACATCTCCCAGCAGCCCCATTGCACAGTTCCTGGATTCTGTCTTTCATTTGCCAAAAAGTTAGCCAGCAGGGTAAAAAAATTAGTTTGCTAAAAAGAGGTGAAAAATTTGGTGAAGGAAATACATTTTGACAGATGGCAAAAAAGATGGGAGGGTGATCCTACAGGAAGATGATATTCCAGAATCCAGAGGGTTGTTGGAAAGATGGGGTATGTTGGACGAAATAGACTGGAGAGTAGAATTGTGTCCAGACTTAGGTTTGGTCAGACACAATTTAATTATGATCTCTTTAAGATTAGGAAACATGCTACTGGTAAATGGGATTTTTGTGTTGCACAGGGAACGATAGAACATTTGTGGGAAGTTTCTGTCAGAGACAGTGGATGAAGAGAAAGGAATAAAATGGGGAATAAGAGATATTTTGAGCAACAGCAGCAGTAATCCTTTTTTTATTTCTTTTTTGAAACAGACGAAATTAATTGATACAAATTAATGACATTCTGACTCGCACTCCATACCAGTAGTTGGCGGAAATACACCTTAAAGCCGTGTGCCATCCGCCATTAAATCACACAAGAAGAAGACTTAGTGTGAAGTCTTGTTTGTACCACCCTGCCTGCATTACTGAGCGTTTCTATCTGGACCTGATCTTCTGTTTCTGACCCTGTTTTACCTCAGATTGCCTGCTGCCTGCCCTGACCCTCACCTGTGTCCTGACAACTCTAGTCTCTTCTTTGATGCTCCCATGTTCATGATTGACCTCTGCCTGTCTGACCCTGATTTAGCTCTGTGGATTGTTCTTAGTACTTGTCCAGTTTTGTTGCGCTGGTTTTGTTCTGCTCTTTTGCCCCTGTTTGACCTCAGCAGTCCTACACTGCTGGGTTTTGTTATTTTAGTTTGTGGTTGGACCTTGATTTATGGGCTTTATTTATTTGTTCTTGTAAGCTGTCTGCCCGTTTATGATAATTATATTTGTTAAAATAAAAGTCAAAAATGTATTAAATGTTTTAATCTATACTTTGTCCAAAAATACTTCACTTCCATGTGAAGGATCAGATGGAAAATATTGATACACTTCCCCTCAGTCATATCAGTCATGGTTCAGTCCAGCATTAACTGTCACACCAAATGCAAGCTGGGCATCCATTAAACAACTTTGCTAGCATCTTCTCGTGCCAGGCACTTTTAATAAGCTTCAAGGGCATTTGAACAGATCCAGAACTTCACTTTGCCAGAGATGGACTGGCCCACTTCATCCATTACATTAAATTGGGTGGTGGCCTCCAGCTCATATTTATGATTTAATTAAATTCACTTGTGAGGCGTATCAGAATCACCGCAGCCTTCCTTTTTAACGCCAGCCTAAGCAGCTTCACACACACACACGCAAAGCTGTGTTTCTGACTCTCGCCCAAGAGTGAGACTTTGTGGGCACTTTGGCAGGAGGTTCTCTGGGGTTCATTTAAAGCAATATAATTACACGGCCCCCAAGTATTCTTCCATCAGAAAGCACCAGAATGGATAGCTTGTTCAGAGATAACTTAGCATGGCTGGCTCTCTGAGGTGTCATCAGGCGAGCATAACCTTAATGCAAGTGGCACTCAATGCTGGTAAGAGCCTGGCTGGTCATTAGCGGAACAAAGCCGTTGAGCCAGATGTTTGGGAGTCGCTGAAACTGCATTGTTTTTGTCCAGGATTTGAGTTAAATGGCTTTTTTTTTCCCCCCTCCTTGTAAACCTGCGGTACTCTGGAGTAAAAGTGGTGCTAAAGCTATAGGAAAGACGTAAAAGCTCCTGCTAAACCTGAAGATATCATATTTCCTCCTGTTTGAACAACCTGCCCAAATACGCATTCAGGTTCCCGTCCCCTGTGTTCCACAGTCGCGCTATTGCTCTTCTTTGGTGCAAAATTTAGTTTGGTGAAAACTCCACATTGTTAGACTGCACATACCTCCCACTGAAGGAGACCTCCGAGACCTCTTATGGCATTCAATATGTGCGCTCAAGCGTGAGATCCAGCTCCATTTGGCTGGGAGATCCACTGGGAGCGTCTGAGGTAACCCAATCTCTCACACCGGCACTTCACATCCACAGAGCCATCTTTTCACTTCAGAACTGTGTCAGCAAAATGGACGCCTTAACCGGGGCGTGCAGCCATAGAGGGGAGGCGTTCGGGGCCCTTGTTTCTGTCATGTGAGTACTTCATGGGAAGTTAGTGATTTTTGTTTTCATATCTTTACAATACCATAAAACAGGAAGTTCTCGTTCACAATGCGTGATGGCTCAGACATTTATTGGCCAGCGACGGAAGACGAGAAATCGTCCTGCTTGTCAGGTGACTGATAACACCAGACTCTTTGAATCCCACCTCACGAGTTTCTGTGAAATATTCACGGCATGAAAATGTTTTTGTGTAGGCGGAAATGACTTCCAGCCATCATTTTGCAGTTCACAGCATGACTCTTGAAGCGATGTCTGTCATTCGGAAGCTTCTTTTGGGCGTTGGGTCGCCTTGTCACCCATTGAAAAGTTTAAAGAAATAAAAGGAATGTGTTTTTCTCTTTTTTTTTGCAGATGATAGATGGTTGTGTTTCTGCAGAAGCTCCTACAGATGGGAAAAGGAAAATGTCTAACAAAAAGTAAATAAAACATCAATGTAAAGTAGATGTTTGCCCAAAACGTAAGCAATAAAAAACATATGTAAGGATCAGATCGATTTGTAATTATTATCAATTTGTCACAAAGTCGGCATTTTTTCAGATTTCTTTAGCTCAAGTTGGTTTTTGCTTCTCCAAGAGACATAAAAACAAGTTATCAACTGACACTTTTTGCCTTCTTAAAGCTTCAAATGCAGTTAAAATTTGTGTTTGAGGGTGTTTTCGACTCAATTGATGATTCTTTCCTGTTAAGTCATCAAAAGAGCGTTTGAGATCAAAATAGAACGAACAGATTAAAGCTGGGAGTGTTTCAGCTCACACCCCCAACTTTTTTTCTGTCACTTCCTCAAAAAGGATTTATAAACACAAATCTACAAATTAAGGAAGACAAAGAACTCTAACTCAAAATTCTTTTTTAATGTTGTTCTTTGTTGAGATTTTGAGTTGTGTCAGGGGGCGGAGCTACAGGGGGGAAGAAAAGCCCCCCTCCATTTTTGAATCAATATTAGTATTACTGTATGGAGAGATGAAGAAATTATCAATACAAGTTAATTAAAATATTTTAAAAAATAACTCATGAAAAATCAACTTAAGTGTACTATAATGATCATTCCTCACTATAACAACCCCAAAGTGGTAATCCATTCACATATTTCTCCTCTAAAAATCTACATTCTGAGCACCAGCCCTTCCCATATCTCACAAGCTGATGTCACAAAGTAAGAACAGCCCCTTTCAGGAAGAGTCCAGCCCCGCCCCTAAACTAACACCTCTTGTGGCTTCTGCTAGCTAGTGGTGATCAGCTAGCTCTTGCAGACACCGGTTATCTGTGTTGTTATCCAGTGTAGCGATGGCCTAAAACACTCATTCGATTTAGCTATTAATCTTAGAGCGGTGGCATACGCCAAAGAAAACTCTGGTGAGGAATCTGCATGAAATTTCAGGTGGATGGTGGGGAGGACGGCTGGAGAATTAGGAGCTACGAGGAAAAAGCGAGCGACGGTTTAGAAGATCTGGTTTGAACATGGATTATTGAGCAAAGACGGAAAGGTGAGCATGTCTGTAGGAAAATGATCTTCATGAAAGTAAAGAGGGTTTTTGATATGGAGATTAATGAGGATTCAGAGAGAACAGAAACGTTCATAGCCGGTACTAATCAAAATACAATCTTCTCATAATTTAAATCAATCCTGACATGTTGTTTTCCTGCATTTTGTGACCAAATTTCACTACAAAATGAACACATTAGCCATCACCATTCTGTCCCTGAACGCCGGGGCTACGAAAGGCAGATACACAATGTGTACATCCATATTTGAAAAAATTTAGATCCTTGTTTTCGTGGGAGAAACGCTGCTGAGGCCGGCTCTAGACTGACGTCATGAAATGGGAGATTGAGGCGTTTTACTTTCGGGTATAAAAATATTTCACAAAAAACCTCATATTTCATATTAAATTCCTTCTTTAGTGTACTTAAGGTAAAATATGATCATATATATGGATATAGTTTACTCTTACACTTAAAAAAAGCATGGAATAGACCACTTAAATGACATTGTAACGTATTTTTACATATTTCTCATGTTTACATATTGTTGATCCTTTCATTTTTCTGCTTTTTCATTCTCTTTTGACTCCCTTTCAAAGTCTTCCGTCCCGCCACATTTTATTTCCATTTAATCTGAGTGTTTTAATGTTATGATGGAGAGTTTAATATTAACCCAGAAGGCCTTTATGTTCTGTCTTTCAGATTGTTTTGCATCAATTAATCATTTTTCGTCTACAGGAGACTATGTGAGGATTGTGTTTTTGGATTTTTATGTTTCTTTGGTTTTTGTTTTCTTGTTTTTCTTGTTTCTCTCACCTGGTTTAGATTAAAAATCACCCACACCTGTCTTGATTTATGTTAAAGATCCCCAGTGTATTTAAGTTTCATTTCTTCTCCTTTGTCGTGTTTCTTCTTGTATGTAACTCTTTTGTTGACCATCTCAGTTTTCTGTTCAGTTATGCTCAATTTAATTAATTAAATGTTTGAGAAAGTTTCTGCCACTACTTTGACCACATCTGAAAAAATTAGCTTTTGTTAAAACAACCAAATAAAGTCACATTTTCTGGTTATTGTGTTTAGATGACAAGTTTAAAAGTAAAAGTTTACGTGTTTTTCATGGAGTGGTTTGTGATGTAAACCAGATAAAGTTGATCTGACATGAACAGACGAAGGTTGAAATAAGCAAAAAGAAGAATAAATGATGCAAAATAAAGCACAAAATTGATTAAATAAAGTCGGTAACCTAAAAGTAGAAGTCGGTTGATTCACAGAAATTGTAATAAAAATCAAGTATAGAATAGAACTTTAATTTTTTCTCATCCATTAATGTGTTTCAGCTACTTTAACACCAAAAAAGAAGATGTAAATATCCTCCCTCCCATTTGTCTCTTTTCTAAATTCATTTTTTTCTCTAAAGCAGCTCTCATCCTTCACTTACACCCCTTCTCATCCACGCCAGTCTTCCTCTCTGCTGCTTCTCTTTAGCTTCTCCTTTTGCATCTTTTGTATTGTAAACAGCTCACAAAAGCATGACAAGGTCTCTGCACGCCTCCCTCCCTGCTCTCCCAGCTATTTGTTATTGTTTCTTCACAATCTTGCGCGTGTGTTTGTCTCTATCACAAGTTCTTTATTCTGTTTTTCCTCTGCGTCAGAAAAGCAAAAGTTAATTAAATATGGAACGAGATGGAGCAGCATCTCTTTAAACCATCATGTCATTAAAATGGCATCCCTGGGAGATCAGCTTAAAAGGAGTTGGAGAACAATGTCTCCTCAGTCAGATATTTATGGGCTTGGTTATGTAAACATGCTCTCTTTATTCTCCATGTATATTTCATGTAATTATCACTTTTTGTAGCTGTTCCCCCCCTGAGATTTGTAGAGGCAAGAAGTTACTGGGGGAATGTCATTAGAGGAGACTATTGTTGCAGCGCTGCTATGATACTGCACCACGAAAAAAAAAAAAAAAAAAGCTGAATTTCCATCCTTGAGAATCTATTATCTATATTTGACTTCATCATCTAAAAATATTAAATGTCTCATTACAGAGTATCTGCAGGTGAAAAAAAAGAAACTTTCTCTGAAGTTGCCTGCAGTGAAGCCTAGAAAATCTCTTGTTTGCACGGATTTAATTCGGATTTTAGAAAATTCTCAGATAATTAACATTTACATCCATCTGCTAAATTAGATCTGGAGTGATCTAGATGCTTCGGTGGTGGAGGCTGGTGACTGGCGTTTAAAAGGACGAAGTACCAGAAGAAGGAAGTGGCTAATTAAGAGAAAAGGAGTTAGTGGGATGCTTTTTAGGAAACAGGGAATCCAAATCATACATAGAAAAAAGTGAAACGTTAAACCAATTAACGAAGGTTTGTAACATTGAAATTATGAGTTTGTTTCAGATTGAAATTTTGAGTTGATTCAAATCAAAAATGTGTTTTGATATAAACTAATAATTAGGGCTATGAATGTTAACGCCATCATAAATAAAAAAATTAACACGTTCATATTTTAAAGTTTTCCAACTTAAAAAATAAATCAATATTTGATTGGATTTTAGCACTTCATTCTGTAATTTTTTTCAATTTAGATCACTTTATCTAAAAAAACCAGACTATTTGATTCGTGGTCCGGCGCGTTGTCACGGTAACCTGACAACGAGTCACTGAGCCTTGACTGCAGCGGCAAAGGAAAGCAATATAAATGCTGGTCGTCACGATAGGATCAATGAAGCATCAATTCAGAGAGAAAGTTCTCATCAGTGCGATCCTAAATATCAATATCATCAATCTCAAGTTGGTATCAGATCGATACCGGCCCACAGATACCGATATTTTCACTCTTGTTTGAAACTTTTCATTATCTGCAAGATGACATCTATTGAAATGATTTGTTTTTTACATCTTACTTTTCACCTGTTTTTATTGTTCCATGTAAAGGCTTACAAATAATTTATATTTCTACCAGTTGTTGTTGGGGTTTTTTTTTGTCATTGCAAATTTTGATTTATATTTGTATCATGGTTACTTACTTCTTTTGAGTTGTAGTCTGTTTTGAATTTACTTCCTCACTTGTTATTTAATATCGAGACGTTTTTATTTTAATAAAATGTTTTCAATTCAATTAAAAATATTTTCCTAATTCTGTTTTTATGTTTATAGTAAAAAAAAAATAAAAACTATCATGGTGGTGAAAGCAATGGAGATTTTAAGGTTCATGTCACACCCACGAAAAATACTGATATCGGTATCAATATCACAGTATCGGATACCCAAAAGCTCAATATCAGCCAGCCTTAGTTTACATCTTACTGCTTGTTTTTGTCCAGAAGATGAAGGAAAACCTTAAAGTAGCCTGTGCAGTGATATGGAGCATTTGTGTTATGTGAAAAACATATATATATTTTTTTTCTTTTTTTGGTGTGCAAGTTTGTTTCTCATGGCTGTATGTTAGTTTTATGGACACTATTTACACTTCTGGATAAACACTTGACAAATTTTACAATTTCAGACAAACATTTTCTCTCTTGCCATTTTTTTGTTTATTTAAAAAAATGCACATTGTCATATAAAAGTTACCTTAATGTGATTAATCGCAATCCAAAAGTGTGATTATTCTGATTAATTATTTTTATCGATTGACAGCATTATTTAAAAATAAAGGTTCTAAATGTAAAGTTTTTCATATTGCGATCATTTGCAGATAATTAGTTAATATTGCAGATAACAAAAAAATTAATGGCGATTAATTTTTTTTCCCAGGTTGCAATTAAGTCGTTGATTATTTTTAATTGTTTCCCAGTCTTAGTTATAATTTCAAATTTTGCAAATTACAAAACTTTTGTTAATTGATCCAACATTTCACTTTTTCAGTGTACATGGAAAAAAGTTTACATTTAAAATGATTAGTTTTCATCAAATAAAACTTTGAGTTGATGATTTACTTAACCTAAAAATGTAATTTTAATACAAATGAATATTTTTAATAAAAAAATTACAGAACTTCTTTTATTGATTCAATGTTTCACTTTTTATGGTGTATGTTTTGCAATACAGAAAGCTCAACGCTGCACCTCTTTTTCTGCTCCTTTCCTGCCTTAACAGATGGAGAAGTCCCTTTATGCTGGCACAAACATGCACATGTCAGTGTGCTTTTCCTTTAAGACAAATGCACTTCATTGCGGATGAATACAAAAGTGAGCGCACGCTCCCCCAGCATCCCAAACTCCCACGTGCACAACTTAATGCCGCTCTCCTTTCCATTCTTCAAAGCGTCTTCTTTGCTCTGGGGTCAAAATGTCTCCAAGTAATCTAAGTGGCTCTGAATTAAGAGTCCGTATAAGGTTTGCCATAAGTTCTGTCATTACACTTTCACACACCAGAGGCAGATAAAGCGCTCGACCACCACTGAACCTCCCGTATTGCTACACAACCCGGCGCCACAGATGCACTAAACCTGAGTGAACCGCAGTTTCCAAAGTCGACAGCAATAACCACTGCAGAATTGCTTTTAATCAACGTCTGAAATGAGGGTGATTTGAAGCGTCGCCCCATGCTGATTAAATGTAATTGTTTAATTGCCAAGTGCTGGGAACCCTTCCTAAGAGGATTCCAGTGGAATTATTTAATCTCTAGTCAGGAGGTGCACTGCAGGAAAAAGGAGAGAAGAGACCGGAAGGAGAGGAGAGGCAAAAATCATGCACTTTTTTTGAGTGCATGAAATATTAAAAGAGGTTTTTATTTAGTTTGCAGAAAACGTTATGAGTGGGCACTAAGTGAAGCTGCATCTGTTCAAGAGGTTACAGCTTTGACCTCTAAGTGGTTTGGTCTTTCTTTGATTTGTTTTAACAAACGCCATAAAAGTCAGTGGATAATCTTGTTTTTATTAGATTTGGTACCTTTGTAAAGTTAAACGAGGAGCAAATCCACCAGAAAATCACAAAGTGAACCTGAAATTATTTATTTTAAAAAATTAGAATATTATAAAGACATCCTTCGAATGTAGAGGTGCTAAATTATGATAAACACATGTTATTTAATCTCATTTGCATTGTCTAAACCGGGGGTCCGCACTCTTTTTCATGTTAGGGCCACAAAACTGTTTTCTTCTCTGATGTGGGGCCGGGGGTTGGTTTGTAGGCCAACAGGAAAAAATGTAACAAGCACAGCCAAATTATAAACATTTATGGTTTTCCAGAAAGCCAAACGTAGCCAAATTTTATTTCTGTAATCTTCATAGAAAAAAATACAACTAAAACATTTTGAAAACTAGCACCTGTGATAATGCTAGTGTGGATGCTGTAAGTTAAAAGTGGCTGCTGCAGATGCTGGAATTGATAACTAAAAACACTGAAGCTAATAGCTGCAAACGCTGAAGCTGATAGCTAGCTAAAATGTTAGTGAAATGCCAAATTAGCCTAAAAAAAAAAGAAAAAAAAAATCTGAATTAGCCAAAACAGCTACCATGTAGCTGAAATATTAGCTAAACTCCAAAATAGCCTAAAAAACTAAAAAAGAAAAACTTAGGTTAGCCAAAATAGCTAACATGTAACAGAAATATTAGCTAAACTCCCAAATAGCCTAAAAAACTTAAAAAGAAAAGCGTGAATCTTCCAAAACAGCTAGCATGAAGCTAAAGTATTAACTAAACTCCAAATTAGCCTAAAAAACTGAAAGAAATCGCCCAACTTAGCAAAAATAGCTAGCATGTAGCTAAAATATTAGCTAAACTCCAAATTAACCTGAAAAACTGTGTGCGGGGGGGCTACTTTTAGCCACAACAGCCAGCCTGTGGCTAAAATATTAGCTAAACTTCAAAATAGCCTTGAAATCCTTAGTAACTGCCAAAACATTTGAAAAAGCTAGCAAAGAGCTGAAGAACGTCGGATGTCCCAAAAGAAGGAAAATAATAATATTAAAGTGGTAGTGTGGTGGTGCCGGGCCGAACGTTGAGGTAGGCCTAATCTGGCCTGCGGGCTGTAGTTTGGGGACCCCTGTTCTAAAGCTGCATTTTTTTAACTTTAGAGAACTGGGACGGTCTTGATTCCAACCAGAGAAGCTCGGCGGCCAATCGGTTTGGCACACATACGATGACATTTCAATCCATCAACAAGATCAATAGCGGTATCCCACCTGATATAAGTGCACACAGTGCAAGGTCTCCACAGCGGAGCTGCTCTTTCTGTCACATTTGTGGCTGAACCCAGCCGGCTTTCTGCTGATAAATGCAGTTCTTTCGACCCCCCCAAGGGAAAATGTGCTTGCATCCCTATGGTCAGAAGTGTGCCTGTGTCCCCCCACCATGCCATAGGCAAAGTGGAAGTGTGGGAGGGGGGGGACCTTTTTCTCTGCAGCTGTGCCCTTATTCTCAGCACCTGACCGGGGGCCCAGATGTGAACAAAAGCTACAACCATAATTTGAGCATTGCAAGTCCCCGGTGGGACCGGAGCACCTGCAAACGCAGCCCCACTCTCCGATGTGACGGTATAATTGCAGGTCTAACAAGTTTAAATCTGCAAATAACTAATTTAATTGCAGCAAATAAAGACAGACAGAGAAATGGTGCAAAAATCGGTTTGTTTTTTTTCCGGAGCACACAAGACACAAAGAAGGGACGACAGTCAGTTGACAGTAAAACACAAATATTTCCTTTTGTTTGTATTCAAGTCCTTTCAAACCAAAAAATAATCAGTAGTTTACATATTTTCTCTGCTAATACTTTTTGCACAATGAACACTCCAAACACACCGACTGAATGCAAAAAGGTGAGAAAAACAGTAAAAGGAGCACCATCAATGACCTGCATTTGTTAATCAATAATATAAGAAGACAAAGAAAACAAAAAAATTAAGGATTTTTACAGAAAAATGGACAAATGAAAACCATGCATCAAAGAAACAAAAGGTTAATGGTGACATCTAGTGGTAAAAAAGGGTAAATACATCTGTTTGTAAACAGGCAACATTTAAAAAATGGGCTCCATGGAGCACAAACATTTATTTCTCATTCACTTTTTTACACTAAATCGGATGGATTTGATGACGCACTTTACTGAGTGTTATAACGCAATCATGTAAATAAACAGTCAACAGAAAAATGTTTTCGTCCTTCATGAGGTGAAATGTAACGGCACTTTGTGTCTTTATTTGACTGCACTTCCTCATTCTGACAAAAAGGATGAACAAAAGCCTTTGATTATTAGAATGAAAGATGGAATCACTTCTAATAAATATACACATAAACTATAATACAATTCTCCTGCTTTTATATCGCTACACGAAATATACAGTGAACACATTTACAATTTTTTTTTCTCTTGTAATGTAAAAATGTAATATTCTGAATATATTTAGATTATTAACATAAATTAATAGTTATTTAAGACTATTAGCTATGATCTACAATATGTGTCAAAGTATTCGAGTCTCCAGATCATTTTATTTATTGTTTTTTATGGCCCGATGTCATCTTGCGCTTATTTCTAATTTATTTAATGTTGACAAAATATATTTTTATGGAGAGTAAAATATTGAAAGTTATTCTAGAATAATATTTCTGCATGTTTTTATTCATAATTGTGTTAAGTTTTAAAAATGTAATTTTAGTGTGTTGAATAAATATTTATCTTGCTCGGCCTGCAACCTAAGGTGTGTTTTGGATTTCGGCCTCCTTTCTTTGACTTTTTTTACCCTCCTTGTGACACATTGCTCCAAACCGTCCATCCGCAGGTCTCTGCCGGTCACTGGCCCGAGCGGAGCACAGATGACGGCGGCGTCGTGTGCCGGTTTGGGCACAGGATCTTGCTAAAGGCCCTTCGAAAGCTACTGTGGCACAAGGGGTACAGGAAGGGGTTAATGGCGGAGTTGAGCCACAGGAGCCAGAAGGTGACCTCATACCAGTGATGCTGGATGCATCGCCCTCTGCAGGCGGCACGGATGATCATCAGTAGGGTGTACGGTGCCCAGCAGATGGCGAACACACAAACGATGATCGCCAGAGACTTAGCAATTTTCTTATCCCTGGACAGACGGCTGGGATGGGCGACCCTGCTGGGCGAGGGATCCGGTTTACCCAAACACGGCGAGGAGGTCTGGGAGTGGAAGGAGCCTCTTAACGGCAGTTTTATCCCGAACCCCCAGTTCTGGGAGAGGGGGTTGCTTTCCCCGTGGGCAGAAGCGGGTTCGCTGGCTTGGAGCTGAAGCTGGGCCTCCCTGTGGTGCTGTCTCCTCCTGCGTATGCTGAGGTAAATGCTGAGGTTGAAGAAAGCCACGGAGATGAAAGGAGAGAAAAACTCCAGCATAGAAGCACTCAGCAGGAAGTACCAGGAGTAATAGAACTCTGCAAAGCACTCATCCTTCGGCACGCGGCTTTTGCCCACCACCAGCTCCCAAAAAATGATCGCTGGGCCGTACAGGACAAAGGCGAGGACCCAGACGGCAATCATCTTGATTATAGCTTCATGAGTCATGCTCTGCCTGGCACGATAACTCACCTGGAGAAGAAAAACAGCAAGAAGGAGAATTTTACTTCAAGGATTCTTCCAGTGAGACGTTTATCATGGTGGAATGAGTTAATAGTAAAGGCAAAACATGAATTACAATTCTAATAATATAATAAACTGAATATGTTGAAAAAGGTAGCTAATTCACTGTAACACTTGAAAAAAAGAAGTTCTCAAAAATAATTGTTAGATTTGGGCAGCTCAAGTTTAAAAAAATGTACAGAGCTTGCTTATCATGCATTTTCTGTTCCAGATTTTCCACATTTGAATATTTCTGTGAATAAAAACAGCTAATTTTTTACGCATTCTTTGAAAAACATCCATTCAAAAATATGCAGTTAAGATCATCGTCTTTCTTCACGAAATTTGAATATACTAAAAAAGAAACAGATTTAAAAGATTTTCTCTGAAAGAGTTTTATGGGTGTAGAGCAGGGGTCCCCAAGTCCAGCCCACAAACACTATCAGAGATGCTTGATTTTTTATTATTGTTTATCTTATTTTTTCAGTCTGGCCATGCGATCATGACCTGCGTAGTATGACTTTTTATTCCACTCTGCTACAGTCTGTGTTCCTATCTGGTTATGTTTGGCTTTCTCTAAAATTTTAAATGTTTGAACCATTTTACACTTTAAGCCTACTAACTGACACCGGCCCCGCATCAGAGAAGAAAACTGGTATGTGGCCCCCACAAGAAAAAGTTTGAGGACCCCCGATGTAGAGGAATGGATTTCTATTCCTACAATCCAACCAGACCGATCTGTCTCAGGCAGTCAAGGCCCGGGGGCCGGATCTGGCCCTCCAAGTCATTTTATTTTATTGTTATTAATTCCCAATATTATCTTGCGCTGATTATATACTTGTATAATTTTGACAAAATATAATTTTAATGGAGAGTAATAATATTTAAAGTTATTTACTGTTTAGGTTGATTTATTCTGGAATAATATTCCTGCTTTTTTATTATTCATATTTATAATAAATTTTACGGTTTTAAAGTTTTAAAAACTGGCATTCTGCTAACTTTATGGACTATTTTTGCATTTACTAAGATTTTTTAGGCTATTTTGGAGTTTAGCTAATATTTCAGCTAAATGCTAGCAGTTTTGGCTAATTTAGTCTTTTCTTTTTTAGTTCTATATGCTGTTTTTGAGTAATGCTAATATTTCAGCCACATGCTAGCTGTTTTGGCTAACCTAAGATTTTTTTTTTTTTTTTTTAGGCTAATTTGGCATTTAGTTAGCATTCTAGCTAGCTATCAGCTTCAGCATTTTAAACTATACATTTCAACATCTATTAGCATCTTCAGCGGCCAGATTCAGCTTACAGCATTCACACTAGCATTATCGCAGGTAATGCTCTATATCTAGTTCATAATTACGTTAAAAGTTACAGTTTAAAATTTTTAAATGCGTTAGTGTGTTCAATAATTGTTTATCCTGTTCGGCCCCCAGCCTAAGGTGTGTTTTGGATTTTGGCCCCTTGTGCAATTGAGTTTGACTCCCCTGGCCAATACCATTAAAAAATGATTTACATTTTTTGACATATCAATATTTGAACTTGTCGAACAACACTCATAGGCTACGATGACAGCAAAAAAATGATTTATTTATTGACGTCTGACCATATTTTGTGGTGTAATGTTCTAAGAATGTTCCATTTGTATTGCTTTGATGTAGAAAAACAAAAAATGCAACTAACAAAATTCCCATTCAATCTTGTTTATTTGCTCGTTTGTTCACATATTTAATTGACACTTGATTATCTTGCAAGAAGTATAAAGAATCTGGAAGACTTAATCTGCACTATTCAGTACCAGATATTTAGTCACACTGGTTTAATTTTTGGCTAAAGATTTCCTGGATTCATTTTAGGTCGGTGAATCAGATTGAACAGGATTGTTCAGAATGAATCAAAAGTGAATTGAATTGGCAAACAAAAACGTCAAATTACATGTAATCAATGTTAAAATGAACTCTTAATGTGTTTGATTTTAGCTCTAGAAAAGTGAACATCTTAATCAAGCCTTTTGATGGAGGTGTTATGCAGGTAATTGGCAGCAGAGGGCGCCAAAACCGACTCAATTTGCCAGGCATCAACCTAGTTCCCCTAAATTCAGGGAGATTAAATAAAACATGACAATCTTATATTAATAAGATTAAAACAATAAATAAATAAAAAACGTTTTTGATTAAAATGTCTAAAATAGATTGAAATTTGAACCCAATCTCTCAATATTAATGCTTAAGAAGCTGTCTCTGCAACATCTGTGGATTGATCAGCCTCATGTAACAAAGATTCAAACAGACAACTGTCCTGAATATCCAGATTGGCACAGAATGACATGCATCCAGGAGGCAGATGACACCTTCCCACTGATCAGAGAGATGCAGCTCAGGTTGGCTGATTTTCTGGCTGTGAGTGCGCATGATAAACAGGAGGAATCAGGAGGAACAGAACAGAGAAATAACAAATGATAAATAGCTGAATCCATCCTAGATTAATACAATGAACAAAGACGGCCTTTCAAATGAATATTTGGTGCATAATTATGTTTGATATGGTGAAATATCAAATGAATAGACACAAAAATTTGCTTTTTTGAAAAAAATAGCATTAGATAGAAGGTAATAATTTCGACTTTAATTGTTTGTAGGTTTCTACTCTCTGCAGTCCGACTGCATAAACATCTAATTTACAGTCAATAACACTTCACAGTCCTGCCACTGCAGTCCTCTCATCTGAGTGCTACCTCTTTACAGTATGTTTTTCTGAATATTCAGCAGAACCTTTAGATCCGACCTCTACTCTCATTATGACTGGAACGCTGCTCTGTGTTGACAGGTTCCTACAGTCTGCTCTTCAGCCTGGACGACCTCTGAACTGTGTCCATCATCTCTGAGGTTTGAAGTCGGGGAGACTGTTAAGTGGCATTTTCCTGCTGCATCGTGAAGCTGTTAAATATATAGACATGTCAAACACAGCAGCAGGAAAAAAGGAAAGAAAATTTCAGCAAAAGGCACAAATCAAGTTTCTAATTGCACATTTTTCGAGGCCTTATTATTTATTAATTCTTTTCAATTTACTCTAATAATTTATCGTTTTTGTGGAAATGTTAGAGACCCACCTTTTTCGTGCAACCCCAGCTTTTTTTTCCCAGACATTTTTCATAATATTACACAATATGTCCACATAAACCTCGAAACTGTTTAAAAACATTCATTAATCACATTTTTTAAGGTTTTACAAAGATTTTAAGAGTATAAATACCAAAAAAACAAGTTAAAAACTATGGGAAAAATGTCTATCAATTTAGATAAAATGGGATTTATTCCCAGCAGTATCATCATCACAATTATCAACTTTATTTAAAAAGTGCTTTAACACAACTTAAATATTGAACAGAACATAATAACACAAATGTATATGCAAGTGAATAAAAAGATAAAAGGAAAATAAATGAGAGCATAAAGGAAGGAACATGAAAAACATCCAATAATATGAATCATAGCTCTTGTTATATTTGTTTAAAACATAAATATTTTAAAACTTTTACTTTTTTCAAAACAGTAAATTTTAAATGAAAACGATTCATATATAATTTAACCCTTTATCTACCTAACCAAAACAAAAGAAAAGAAGAAAAGTTTTTCAGTTGCTTATTGCTTTAAAGCAGGGTGTCAAACTTAACATCAGAAAGAGCAAAATCAAAAGTACACCTTAGGAAAAACATGTATTGAGCACTCTAAAACTTTAAAAGAGTAACTTTTTAATACAATTATAAACTAGATTTATAACATTACCTGCGATAATGCTAGTGTGAATGCTGTAAGCTGAATTTGGCTACTTAAGATGCTGACATGGATAACTAAAAATGCTGAAGCTAATCGCTGAAAACGATTAAGCTGATACCCAGCTAAAATATTAGCTAAATTCCAAATTAGCCTAAAAAAGCTCAGGTTAGTCAAAACAGCCAGCAGGTAGCTGAAAAAAAGCTAAACTTCTAAACAGCCTAAAAAACTTTTTAAAAAATGGCCTAAATTAGCCAAAACAGCTAGCATGTAGCTGAAATATTAGCTAAACTCCAGAACTGCCTAAAAATATCTTAGAAAATACCAAAATAGTCCAAAAGGCTTGCAGAATGACATTTTTTTTAAACTCTTAAACCGTAACTTTTAACACAATTATGAATAATAAAAAGGCAGTACTACAGAATAAATCAACTTAAACCTTGAATAAATTTTTTATATTTTACTCTCCATAGAAATATATTTTGTCAAATGTATACAGGTTAAAAATAAGCGCAAGATAACATTAATAACAATGAAATAAAAGGATCTGGAGGGCCAGATCCAGCCTCCGGGCCCGACTTTGACACATGAGCTTTAGGGTAATAATACATACAATTAATATATTTAGTAATATGTTCTCTATAGTGCTAGGCTCAGCGGAGAGTTAAAGGGTTAAACAGTCGATGTGATTGGTGAGTTCAGGGACTCCTGAAGGATAAATCCATTTTTATTCAATAAATGTTGTAGAAATGTTGAGACAAAAGCTGAAAGCGGTTGCATGACCAGTCTAGCTGGGGTTTGTCTATACTTGTGAAGAACTCCCGGGTTTTAACCGAGTTCCCTTTGAGTTCAAGTACCTTTGATTAGATTTTATTCCGATCTCACTTCAAACCACACAAGTTTTCTTGAGTTAATAACATGATGATGGTGCCACACAAATGAAGGTGAGGCTTCGACAAATAGATCCCATGTCTGACCCCTTGTGTCCTTTAGTTTCCAAACCAACACTTTTTACTTCTTTTCTTCTCTGTTATTAATTTTATTTAGTTATTGATGCTTCTGTTTGGTGCAGTGGAATTGTTCCTCTTTGGAGAGATTTCAGATTCCAGGTGCATCGCCTGTGCTCCTGCTCTTGGCCGTGGACCTCACCTCCGGCTCGTCGTGACTGTGAATCTCACCCCCACCCATCCCCCAGTTCATTCTGTACAAGATCTATTTAAGTATGTAGTTGGAGCAACCCACCGCAACAATTTTGAACCAGACGGCAGTAGGATGAGGAAAATAGAGACGTTCATGAATCTATTTGTCTAGTAGTGAATGCATCAGAATGGAGCTGGGAGCTTTTGGGTTGCCATAGTAACTTTTATGTCACAACTACAAGCATTTTACAAAAATTTAAATAAAGAAATACTCAGTGTGAAACTCATTTTGCTTCAGCCCGTCTGAACTGAAGTGGGCCGGACCAGTAACATAATAGCAAAATGACCTTCTGGTCAACTTGTTATCTGTATCTTTTTGTTTTGTTTTTGTTTTTTCTCAGTTGGAAAAACTTATTATTATCACTTGCTATAACGCATTCACTGTGAGGCCAAAAGATTTCAAATAAAATGTTTTGCCTTTTTTTTTTTTTTATTGTTCATTCAATTTAACCAAGACTGAATATTTTACATCTGACATTGAGGCGATTCCAATAGTAAACTCAAAAGGGGACTTCGAAAAAATAAATAAACACCCTGCCTAAATGTAAATGTGCAAGTCAACGAGAAGTTGAACTTGCAAACATCGGTGAACACAAGAATTTGGAGTCAACCGTCCTTTCTCTCCTGAAACTCTGCATCGTTTGGCCTTCACCAGGACGTCAATATTAGGATTCAAATTCTGTGTAGCAACACATTTCAAAATGTCACCCAAGTGTGCAAAATACAATGAAATGTCAAAAAATCTTTTCCTGTGTTGGATGCTTTTCCTTTACTTCCCCTAGTGGCGGAATTGGGCATTGCAGTCTTTTTTTTTCATTTACAGAACCATTACTTGCCACAGGAATGGGCAAGAAACTGTTTTTTTCCCAACAACCTTATATTTTTTTTCTCTTCATGTCTGGGCCGGATCAAACCATCTGGTGGTCTATATGTTTGATACCCCTGATATACAGTTGTAATATAGAGTATGTGAATAAGATAAGATAAGATAAGATAAGATAAGATAAGATAAGATAAGATAAGATAAGATAAGATAAGATAAGATAAGATAAGATAAGATAAGATAAGATAAGATAAGATTAGATAGTCCTTTATTCGTCCCACAGTGGGGAAATTTCAGGGCTACAGCAGCATTACAGATAGAAAAATTAGAAAAGTGAGGCAATTTACATATTTACAAAGAGAACAAAGTTGAGATTGCGCAACATTTTTTTAAAGTGACTTGGATTTAGTATAAAAAAAGAGAGGAAATCCAATTTCCTCTTTTGTTGAACTGAAATCCGGATGGCTTCCACCTCGCTTCACTTATTGCAGGAGGGGTTCACTTACTTTTTTTTTAAACAAATGTTATTTGTAATTCAGACAGTGTCTTATATATTTTAGTTACAGTTACATTTTCTTTTCAATTTCAGGGGGTTCACATACTTTTTCTGGCAACTGTATGTCATTTATGAGAAAAAAAACCCACTGTATCCGGACTGCGGGCCGCATGTTTGACACCCCTGATACATACAGTTGCAAGAAAAAGCATGTGAATCCATTGGATTTGCTACGATTTTCCTCTCTCGTCTCATTGATATCTCCATGATTTCTCCACTTATTGTAGGAAGGGTTCACTTACTTCGTCAACCACCACTGTGAATTTATATGTTGTGCTCAATAAAAACATTTTAGAAATGTTTATGGTTGTAATTAAAACATATCGTGTCTAATCTATTTTAGTGACGGTCACCTTTTTTTCCCTAAAATTCTAAGGGGTTCACTTACTTTTCCAGGCTGCACTGTGAATTTGTATATTTTGTGTGATCAAAACAAAGGTTTTAAAAATCTTTGTGGTTGTAATTGATTTAGCAACTGTCACATTTTCTTTTCTAGGGGTTCACATACTTTTTCTGGCAACTGTATGTTCTATATCATCAGATAAATGCCCCAAGAACATGTTAAAAACAGCATTTTCATCAGAGTGGGTCACTGAAGCAGAACTCTGTGCAGGAATGCATCCGTGTGAGCCTTACTGATGATTCTGTTTGAGTCGTATCTCTAACTTGAAGAAGACGCAGCCTGGAAGCGTGTAGCAGTGTTAGGTCAATGGAGAACCTTTCGAGGCCACTCGTCTTAATTAAAGCTAAATCCCACGTCCCCGTCCACCTGTCTGCTGAGAGGACAGCGTGCTTTATGAGCTCTGCAGTGACATCGAATCCTTGCCGCTGTTTTCATTTAACTGCAGCTCAGAGACGTTTGGACTTGTTTCCACTCATGTTTGCATAATGATTTTGTTCTGCAGCGTCTTGCTCAAATCCGGTTCTGGCTTCGTTTCGTTTTGCTCGATCCCCAATCGAAACTGGTGTTTCTGCATTTGATGTCACGTTAGCTGGTGTGTAATCTGACTCCATCGCTTCTTTTCAAAGACAAACTGCGTCTCTGACTGTTGACAGCCCTTTGTCTGCCGATGTTCAGAGAGAAATGCTTTTAGGAAAATGTTGCTTTGCTTCTGGCGGACTGCGTCTGAAACGATTGATCTCTCCGTGGTTGGAAAGACGGTGGCACCGAGAAGGACCTCTATGATGAAAGCTGTCTAATTAAAGAAAAGGTTCTCTCTCTCTCTGGAGTTATTTGTATTCATTGCTCTGATGTTAAGTGTTTGTCTCTTAAAGGAAATAGAGCACTCTCTTTGTGCGCCATGAGAAGCATCATCCCACCACCCACAGATGTGTGCGGGACACAAACATCTGTGGGAGGACGCCCAAAGTAAAGGAGTTTCCTGGAAATGTTCCACATAAAACAAGTTATTGAACACAGATGCACATTAGTTGAAAATACTTACTGAAAATCTAACCTCAATCCTCTTTTGACACATTTTAAAAGCATTCCAGCGGTATTTTAAGTATGATTTTTTTTATTTTTAGCCAAAATTTTAACAATCTGTGTCATTTTCTAGGATATTTTTTTCCTGCAGAGCAACAGGAGTTCATTAGAAATCTACCTGTGAGAAGGTTGGCGGAGAGTAGCCTTCACTTCCCATCATCCCTTTATTTACTCCCACTACCCAGCAATACCGGTGCAACAAAAATGGCGAGCAATGTTGGAGCTACCGGCTGTACAGCTTTGAACTAGATTCCAGCTTGGAAGAGGAAAACGAAGGATCTATTTGTCTGCAAGTGGATGCATTGGAATGGAGCAAAGCAGAGAGTCTGTGACCAGCTGACTCAGCATTTACTCTTAGTTTTAAAAGTTCTATGCCAGGTCAAATCAACTTTGTAATATTCATTCCTAAATATAAACAACACCAAAGTGGTATTTTGATTCATTCGCACATTTCTGAGCTTTCCTCTTAAAACCTCTGAGCACTAGCCCCTCCCAAACCCACAGAAACGAGTGGATTCTCATTTGCTGATGCCATAAATTGGGAACGGCCCCTTTCAGGAAAAGTCTGCTCTGCCAGAACTGTCCCCAGGCTAACACAAACACACACTATCTTTGCCAAGCTAGTTGTGCTCAGCAGCTAGCATCGTTACTCAGCTAGCGGTAATCAGCTGCTGATTATCTAGCGGTGCTCAGCCACTAGCTTCACTGCTTAGCTAGCAGTGATAAGTCATTAACTTTGCCACCAGCTTCCCCGCTCAGCTAGCGGTGAGTAGCCACTAACTTTGCCGCTAACTTCACAGCTCAGCTAGCAGTGATCAACCACTAGCTTTGCCATTCAGCTGGCAGGGATGAGCTGCTAACATCACAGCTAAGGTAGCAGTCATCAGTTGCTAACTTCACAGCTCGGCTGTCGATTATCAGTCGCTAACTTTGCCGCTATCTTTCCCCCTCAGCTAGTAGTGATCAGCCGCTAGCTTGGCCACTCGGCTAGCGGTGATGAGCCGCTAACTTCACAGCTAAGGTAGCAGTGATCAGTCGCTAACTTCACCACTCAGCTAGCAGTGATCAGTCGCTAACTTCACCACTCAGCTAGCAGTGATCAGTCGCTAACTTCACCACTCAGCTAGCAGTGATCAGTCGCTAACTTCACCACTCAGCTAATAGTGATCAGTCGCTAACTTCACCACTCAGCTAGCAGTGATCAGTCGCTAACTTCACCACTCAGCTAGCAGTGATCAGTCGCTAACTTTGCTGCTAAGCTGACAGTTATCAGTCGCTAACTTTGCTGCTCAGCTAGTAGTGATCAGTCGCTAACTTCACTGCTGTCTTCCCTCTTCAGCTAGCAGTTATCAGCCGCTAGCTTTGCCACTCATCTAGCTCAGCCGCTAGCCCCGGCCATCGCTAAAAAGACAGATATACGGTATTTACGTCCATCTTTGCAAAAGCTCCGATGTTGTTCATTTTCGTGGGCGAAACGCACGCCCTGCTGAGGCCAGGTCTCGGATGACATTATAAAATGGGCGGCACCCAATATTAGCAAAAGGTGGAGCCTCATAAAATTGAGGCGTCTGAGAAAATAATTATGAAAATAATTCACATTTCAGAAATAATTTGTTCGACAGTGTACCTTAAGCTAACATGATCATATATGTGGATATTGTTTACTCTGAAAGGTCTTGAGAAAAGCAAGGCCCCTTAAGCGGTAGTTTATTTGTTTGTTTGATCCTGAGCACCTTCTATCCATAACCGTTTGTCTCCGGCTACCTCAGCGCCCTCAGCAAGCAGGGATTCTTCTGTGGCTGACGCTTCCCTCTTTTCCTTTTGTTATTATTCATGAGTCCGTGAGGATATCCAATATGAATCACAACTCCTTAAATAAACAAGTGGTGCGTGTGGGAATCAGAGTGACATCTCATCATTGTTCTGGCTAGACAACCTGAGGAGATTGGGGAATACCAAGTGTATTCTTAGGGGTCATAAGTTGGGGAATGACTCACCTCCTTTAAACCGATAGCCACACCTACGTCACTGTGACAGGCTTTTTCCAAAAGCATTTTTTCATTTATCACAATATGAATAAAGAAATACTCAAATTTATCATAAATTGTCTTTACATATACCCTCTATCAAGAGAAAAATGTTACAAAATATTTTTAAAAGGTCTTTAATCAAATGATTCTTTTTTCCATAAGGAAAACATTTTTGATGTTGCCTTTTTATGAGTTAAGTTTACATTTTCTTGAATCTAATGCACGATGAGCTCGTCTTTTTGCTGGTTGTGTTGTTTTTCTCTCCTTTCGTGGTCCTAATTTTGTTTTTTTTTTTCTCTCATAGAGCTATAATTAGGGATGGCACTGGGCCTGAACGGGTCAGAGATGATTAACCTCCACAGATGGACACGTTTGGGAAAATGAGGTGGCTCTGCCCCAACCAGTGACCTTTAAGACTCAGGGAAAATCAAGCTTCTGACTCTAAAGATGTGTGTTTTCTGTTTACAATAGAGGCACAACTAAAACTTTTTCCTAGTAAAAAGAATAAACTTTTCCTCAATAGTTACATTATGTCACAAGTACAGATTTCCCTGAGTTTTGCAATTCACTCTTCTGTTTTTTTTCTTTTTGTCTGTGAAGAACAATGTGTTCCACTCACCGCTCTGGTGACTGAGAGGAAGCGATCGTAGCTGATGAGGACGATGCTGAAGACGGATGCTGAACAGAGCAGGTAGTCCACCACCAGCCAGAGTTTGCAGAGCCCTCGACCCAGAGTCCACCTGCCTGTGAGGATGTAGGGGATGTAGACCGGGATGCAAAATGCACCTGAACACACAGATGGAATAAAAATATGATTATTATGTATGGAAAATAATGACAATTTGTAGCAAAAAAGGTTTAAAATAAATGCACAAAGACAAAATATTAAGATTTTTGGTATTTAATTCAACTTAGTTGAGATCAAAGATGTGAAAAATGTGCAGATTTGACTAAAAAACAACAAAAACTGTGTCTTTTATTAAGATGAAAGACTCACCCACAAGAAAATCTGAGATGGCCAAATTCAAAAAGTAATAATTACATTGTCTCCTCAAACTCTTGTCCACCTTGAAAGCCCAAATGACCAGCGCATTCCCCAGAACTATGACAACCACCAAAGTCACCATCATCACCATCAGGAGGACGAACATGGGTCCAGAGAACACCAGGCTGCTGTGCACTCTCGTGGAGGAACTGTCAAAATAGTAGCCCGTGGAGTTCAAATCAGAGTGTTCCTCCGACATGGTGGAGAAGTGATGCGCCTTTTTTTTTTTTTTTTTTTTTACATCCGCATCTTCACGAGGATCAACAGGTGCGTCAGCGCCCTCGAACCTTTCCTAAAAAGCTGCCTGATCTCGCTGCCTCAACACCGAGAAGCGGATTGCGCGTTTGCCAGCTGCGCCAGAGCGCACCGCACTGAGAGCGCGCAGCATCTGTCTCCAAATGTTCCAATTCCAGAATGTGAAGCCAGTGCCAAAGACGCAAAACCTTTAAGAAAAGGGAAAAAAAAATCTACGCAAACCCGACCTCAACTGACATTTAAGCGCGCTGACCACCCCAAGGGGCAAAAAGTCTGCCTCCCCCTGCCCGCCTGCCTGCATTATTCATATTTCGCCCCTCGTGGTTTGAATCACCTCCCTGCGCCAATCCACTTTGTTTAACCATCCTCAATCATCATATTTCCCTCATGAAATCTTCATATTTGATTCACGGGCACGTTTTTATTCACCAGAGCGCGCGCCGGTGAAATGGCTTGAGAGCGTGCGCAGCGCGCACCGGGCTGAACCAATTTCATTCGAAACAGATCTCTTTCACAACGCAGTTTTTGTTCTGACCACAGCAGTAAACTGCCTGTAACTTTATTTAGCATACACAGAACAAGGCAGAATTAAGATAATATTGGGTGCAAACCAATTAACCCATAGACCAATTATGATCAATTATATCTGCATTTAATCGGGGACAACACTTGGGAAAAGTGGTTAGAGCAAAAAAAACTTTTTTTGTTTTCTCAAGTAGTATCTTCCTTTGAAAAAAAAACTCCTGAGAAACTTATCATAGAAATTTAAATTAAGATCAATATTTTACCCCCAAAAAATATTTTCCCACTAAACATAAAACATTGATCAATTTCTTGAACAGCCTAAATACTTTCTCTTCCTTTCATACTTATATCTATTATAAAAATGTTCCCAGTGGTCTTCTGATTATGATTATAAAGTTTCTAGCCAAAATTTTAAAAGCTCCACTGTAAAAAGTGAAACATTGGATGAATTAACTAAAGTTCTGTTACATTTAAAATGAGTCGTTTTTATAAAATTAGCATTTTTAACATTTAATTTGATCAAATTAATATTTTAAATGTGAATTCCAATGTTTCACTTTTTACAGTATGTATCATTTATTAATATATATTTTCTGCAGAGCGGCAGAAGTTTATCAGAAAATTACATGTGATTTGTGGGCAGGACTGTAGAAGTATGCCTCAGCTGATGTCCCATGATCCCTTTATTTACACTCTCCCACTAGCTTACACCCCCTAACATCCGGCTAACAATGGAGAGGCAATAAAAACAGCAAGAAATGTCGACGCTTTCCAACCGCACAGTTTGAGTCAAGTCTTCTAGCTCAGATGAGGAAAATGAAGATGTTAAAGGATCTATTTGTCTGCAAGTGCATCATGGAGCGGCGAAGGGAGACATTTCAGCTGCAGCCTCAGACCTGAAAGTTTTTTCAATTTTAAAAAATGTTATATATGTCGTCCATCATAAGAAAAAAATTACAAGACATGTAAAAAAAAACAAATTTTTATCGGAGTGGGTCTTTAAGGTGCTGTTAATGCACACTCTAGAACTGAACATAACCTCAAAACTTTACTTAACCCTCCAATTTAATTTGGTCCCGAAATTTTGACTAATTCTATTGTTGAAATGAATTATCATTTTAATTCTGGTTTCTACTAGGGTTCGGAATCAATAATAATTTCAAGAATCAATTCAATTCTGATTCTTTTTTTAAGTATTCTTTCGATCCATTCAGTTTAATTTAATTTAAGTTTATACAGTTTACAAATTTATATACATTTGTTTAGAAATACAATAATAATCTACTTTATATTTATAGTAATCTGATTCATTCATCAGAGTTACACGGTTTCTCAAAAAGAGAAACTTTAACAAAAATGTTCAGATCCTTAACATTTTAAACATTGTTCTGCTTCTCCTGGAGGGCATTTTAATTTGGCCACTAGGTGGCGATTGCGCTAGTATAACATACTATTCCAGAAAAATAAACAAAGAATGAGCAAAAAACTGTTTCAGATAACTAACAGTTACTTTAAAAAATATTTATTTGAGTGTTTGTGAAATTCACGCCTGTGAGTTTATGAAGTTGTTTATTAATTCAGTAATGTATGTTTAGATCGACCGAGTGTTAGCATAAATTCTATGAAAAGTTAGCAACATGCTAGCAGACTTTAGGTTTATACGCTAGATCAATCTTTATTTTTATAAATCGATTATTGATCTGTGAAGCTTAGATCAATTCAAATCGATTTAATCAACCCAGCCCTAGTTTTTACCCATAAATGACGCACTATAATTTAATTGACGTGCAGAAAGTTATTCTACATTCACGAAGTGTTGGAAGATTTGTTGCTTTTTCAGAAGTCAGAGTCATTTGTCCGATCTTTCCGGCATTTCTCTAAGTTTGCATTTTTCCCTGAAGGACATCAACCCATCAGTGCACTTAGTACCAAAAAAAAAAACAAAGTTTTGAATTAAAAACTCCAAAATGTTCTGCTTTAAAGTATATATATCAAAATGTGTGGTGAATGTGAAAATGTGAATGTTTTTGTCCAGATTGCATTTTTTTTTCCACCTGAGGTGAAAAAAGACCCCAAAAACTCCATGCATCTGTTCCTGTCATGTTTTTTTTCTTCTTTACATCTTATTTTAAAGTAAGATCTAAGGATTTAGGAATTGTACAGATGACAGATTGCAAATTTTACCAAATTCATCTGACCGTCCCTGTGAAATAACTTTAACTATAGATCTTACTAAAGTCACATACTGTCCTGGACCTCTGGCGGGGGCTGGCCAAAGACGCGAAACACCATCACGGATGTGACCGAAGGAGCCCTGCTTGAATTACTGTTATTTTCTCTGAAATAACCCTTCCTCGTCCTGAGTTTCTCACCTTTCAAACGCTGCAGGGACCGGTCATAAGGCTGGCCTTTGCAGACGCTTTCACCACATTCTTCAAAAGAAAAAAGCTGCTCTGTTTCCAAACGAACATGATCGATATTTTGTATTAATTACATGAAAATGAAAGAGCGCAGGTCATGCACTCCCTGATTAAACACACTTCACCTGCAGGAAAATGGACGAGTGACAAATAACTTTTTTTTTTTAATTTTTAAATGAATGTGTGCTGTAAGTGCTCATATGCATTCAAATCTGCCCAAAGTTTAATATGCAGCTACTTTCTGACAGGCTATTTAAAAACAACTGATGAAAGGGAAATATCCATTAGTTGGACAACCGGACTTGAATAAAGGTGTTATGGTGTCATGGAAACTACGGCTGTGCTGTCATGGAAACAAATGGGCATAAATATTTACAAAACATCGACAATACTGAGGTTAATTTCTTGTAATCCATTTTGATGAAAGAAGATTATAACCAGGAAGAACAACAGAATTTCAGTTTTAAACATAAAAAATGTATTTAAAAAATATTTGCAAAGAGCTCTTTCATCCCACAAAGTGTATTTATTTTAAATTTAATGTATTTTATATCCAAAAAACCAATGCGCTTGTTCGTTTATTAAGCAGAAAAAAATATTTCGGGCAATAAGTCCAGCAGGTGCAGTCACTGAACCTGGAAATCAAAATGCAGAGACTCATTTCAATATCAAGGGTACTCAAAGCAGTGTCACGGAGGATACACAGAAGCTCTCCAGTTGCCTATTATAGTGAGCCCTGCTGAGGCTCCCTGGCACTCTGCAACTCAAGTGTTTGTGTTTGGATGCTGGGGTGGAGAACACATGCTATCGTACTGTAAGTATACCGACATGTCTGGAGTAATCGCCATAAAAAGCCAATAAACCATCTGAACCAATAACCCCCATAAGTGATTTTTTTTTTTTTTTTTTTTAAGGCTGAAGGGAGAAGATACAGTCATTCCACATAGATGAATAAGCTAAAGGAAAATGCTAGCAGAAGCATGTTTTTATGAGTCTATTACTCCTTTAAAGTAGCTTTCTGGCTTAAGAAAATAAAAACGACAATATATAGAGAGAAATTATCTCCTCCCCACTCGCGTACCAAACAGGAAGTACCCGCTG
Organism: Oryzias javanicus; assembly: GCA_003999625.1. Taxonomy (NCBI): domain Eukaryota; kingdom Metazoa; phylum Chordata; class Actinopteri; order Beloniformes; family Adrianichthyidae; genus Oryzias; species Oryzias javanicus. Next base: position 28,470,897 of record CM012453.1, on the reverse strand, counting down.
GTCCAAGAAAACCAAAATCCCATAAGCTTCTACTGAGAAATAAACAGCTTTTACTCAGTCATTCTGTTTATTAGAATAAACATTCTTTCTCTGATACCACTTTATATCTTGCCCTTGCTAAACTTAATTTTTTTTTCATTATATATTTTCTTTATCGCAAGTTATTCAAATTATAAACTGACCAATCAAATGCCTCAATTAGGGAATGTTGTGCCTGTTGTGGACCAGCACCAAACATAAAAAAAGAGAATATTACGAAAAAAGTCAAAATTACAAAAAGAAGTTGTAAATTCACCCACTTACGTGAGTTAATGATTTAAATGTTGCAATAATATTATTATTTAAAGTCATATTTGACTTCAAGTGACTTTATGCTCAAAATGTAACAGTTACGACTAAGATTTAAAGTCGTAAGTAGAAACTTTATTTTGTTTGTAAGCGAGGCCTAATGCTCCATTGTTCCTAGAAGAAGATAAACAGTTCTGTTTTTTTACACCAAGTCGGTTCACGCTTCCATTCCTCTACGGTTTTCCAGATTTCAAATACTATCAAAACTTAAGCAACACCTAGATCTGTCAAATCTTTACGTTAATCGCGATTATTAAATTAGAGAAAAATTATTGGGTTTTTTGGTGCTGATCTAATTTTTAATCAATAGCTATTATTAATTGTGTAAGGGATAAAAACCTCACTAGGGTGGGGCTATCAAAATGAATGGATAACGGTTGTTTCTGCAAAGTCCACTAATAATAGACACCTCAAAGGGCATTATGCTGCCTTTACCTGTTACAAACACGCAGGCGGACGACTGGATCCAAGTGCAGCAGGTTTAATGGACAGATGGGTTGACAGAGGAAGAGTCAAACACCCTATGAGTCCATGAAGCTAAAGAAGGGTCGGGCCGGCAGAGGTCAATAATGAGAATAGGAGTTTCCGGGATCAGATTTTGGATATTCAGGCGAGGGTCAGGGCAGGCGGCAAACAGAGTCGGAGCAGAAACAGGGTCAGGAACACAGAATTATGACGGCAATAAGATCACTTCACTCTGAGCGAGGCTCTGAGCGCTGCTTACAAGAAGACTCAGGTGGATGATTGTCAAAAGGATTCAGGTGAGCGGTACCGGGGACTGCAGGCTGAGATGTCAATAGTCAATAATCAATAATTGAGACCAGATGGGTAGACAGAGTTCTGACTCCTGACAATACCATGGTCACTAATGAAAGAAAGAAATACGAGATCAATTTTTATCACTTTAATCTTGTCATATTTTTATGTTTAAATCATTTTTACATAAAGGAGCAGACTATTTGATATCGTTGTCGTCTTGGTTACCAAGCCTGGACCAATCCGCTCTCTGAGAGCGAGGAAAGAGGTATAAATGCTGATCATCATGAGAAGTGAAATAAATCATCTTTTCAGAGAAAATTCACCAAACAGGTTAAAGGACAAGCTATAAAATCACACGTCTTTTCTACTGTCCTGCTGTTGTGAAAAACTGACATGTCAGCATAAATAATAAGGTTTTAATAAAAAGTTTGTGGTCAACATTTTTTTTCTTTATTTCTCAGAAATGTTCCTGCTGTATTTTGATGTGTTAAACAAAAGCTCTCCAAACCTGATGTTTTGTTTTATTTTGGTGGTGAAGAATTAAAGATTAGAAATCTGTGAAAAAAACATTTTTTTGTTGTAATTTGATGTTTTACTGCCCCACAACATCACAAATTTAAATACAAATATTAAAAAATTAAGCTTTTTACTGGTTAGATTAAAAATAGATTAATTATAATTATTAATGGCAGGTCATAAATACTTAATCCCTCAATAAAATAAATTGCATGACAGCACAAGTAAAAAGTTTGAACTTTTCATGAGTTTAAAGCACAAAATAACAGAAGGGAGTTGCCAAAAAATCTATTTTTATATACTTTTCTATTGAATCATAGACCAATAGTTTGTGTTCAGGTCAGCAGAAGTAGAAGGAATAAGAATGACTGCCCACTAAAGTAGTCCTAAGAAAGAACAAGAGAAATTTGAATATTGACTTGTATTGTTTCAAACCTTTTATGTGCTTCAGTTGGATCCTGTGTGGCACAGGATGTCTTTTATTTTAACCCCCTGATGCCCACATTTATTTTTAGCCAAGTAAGAATAAAAAAAACTTGTTTTTCAAGTAGAAACTAAATTGGGGAACATTTGGAGCAGAAGTGGTTTGAAGCAACAATAGTGAGTGAGTGAGCAACAATGAGTTTGAAAAAGAAGTTATACAAGCCTCTGTCAAAAGTATAAAAAGCAATTTCACATTAAGCAAGAGGGATTTTTCTCTGTCTATTTCTGTTTTATTCACTTCCAAAAAATAGAAAAATACATGCATTTTTAATAGTAGTACAAGATACAACTGCAACTTTTCAAAAAGGTGAAATAAGATTTTGCAGCACTTACCAGGCTGTGATCACTGATAAATGGACCCAAATGGTTCTTTTAGTTGCCGACTGAAAGTCTAGAAAGAGACTTGATTTATATTTCATGAACAGACTGAGAAACTCTAAAATCAAGGTATTACTTGAAAAATAAAAAGTTAGTTTTTGTTTTGTTAGTAGTGACGGACGGACGGATGGATGGATGGATGGATGGTAGATGGGTGGACGGATGAATGAATGAATGAATGAATGAAGAATGAATGAATGAATGAATGAATGGATGAATGGATGGATGAATGAATGAATGAATGGATGAATGAATGGATGGATGGATGGATGGATGGATGGATGAATGAATGAATGAATGAATGAATGAATGGATGGATGGATGGATGGATGGATGGATGGATGAATGAATGAATGAATGAATGAATGAATGAATGAATGAATGAATGAATGGATGGATGGATGGATGGATGGATGGATGGTAGATGGGTGGACGGATGAATGAATGAATGGATGGATGGATGGATGAATGAATGAATGAATGAATGGATGGATGGATGGATGGATGGATGAATGAATGGATGAATGGATGATGGATGGATGGATGGATGGATGAATGAATGAATGAATGATGAATGAATGAATGAATGAATGAATGAATGAATGAATGATGAATGGATGGATGGATGGATGATGGATGGATGGATGGATGGAGATGAATGAATGAATGGATGGATGGATGGATGGATGGATGGATGGATGGATGGATGGATGGAATGGATGGATGGATGGATGGATGAATGATGGATGGATGGATGGATGGATGGATGGTGATGGATGGATGGATGGATGGATGGATGGATGGATGAATGAATGAATGAATGAATGAATGAATGATGGATGGATGGATGGATGGATGGATGGATGGATGGATGGATGGATGATGGATGGATGATGGATGGATGGATGGATGGACGGACGGACGGAGGGGTGGATCGACAGACGGAGGGGTGGATCGACAGATGGATGGACGCATGCATGGATGAACAAACGGACAAATAGATAAAAGGATGGACAGATGGACGGATAGAAAAAATGGACAGATGTGTGGATGAACGTATGGACAGATGAACGTATGGACGATTGATTGATGGATGAAAGGACAGATAGACAAATACACAGACGGGTGGGTGAAGGATAGAAGGATGGATGGAAAGACAAATAGAGGGACGGGTGGATGGATGGGCAGATGGATAGAGACAAAAGGATAGATGAATGAAAGGACGAATAGGTAGATGGTTAAAACGGACGAAAGGATCATGGATGGATGGATAGATGGATGGATGGATGGATGGATGGATAAACAAACAGATGGGATGGTTCGATGGATGGAGGAATGGACGGACGGACAGACAAATGGACGGACAGATAGATAGATGGTAGGGATGGATGGGTGGACAGACAGACAACAGGTTAAATATTAACTTTTTCCTTTTTTTAGAAAAAATAAAATAAAAATAATAAAAATATAAATAAATAAATAAAAATAAAAATCTTTGCTTGAAGTAGTTTTTTATTTGATTATGTTTGGGTTTTTTTTAGCAGGGCTCAATCAAAAAGCCTCTTTTCACATCAAATCACTTAAATAGTTGAGTACTAAGTTAAAACCCTTTTTATAATTGAAACTTTTTAAAATACTAAATAAGCTGAAATTCATAAAATTTTGCACGTCTTCACAAATAATTAAACCAGCAACAATTTAAAAAAATCATTTTTTAAAACCAGCTTTTTTGTTTCATTTTGATCACATTACTAAAAAAATACTGATTTGATCAAAAATACAATAAAAGCATCAAAATTACATAGTTTTTATTTAAAATCAGACTCATTCTGACTTACGAATAAGTGGAGCTCAGTTCATGAATATATTTAACTGGGAATTCTCTGTATGAAGCAAACGACAAATAAACTTTAGTACATTGCTGCAGAATTGCTGCATCATTAAACTAAACACAGACAAATTGCCGTTAAATAAACATTCCATTTGTCACAAAACAGCCGAGTTTCCATAACAAATGTTGATCACTAATGGGAGCTGAACTCGTAGGTGGACGGCTCCAGTCTCACAGCCGGTTTGGAAGGGCTGCTTCAAAGAGGAAGGGTGCTGGCATTTACTTTATGTTAGCGATCCATGAGGCTCATTGAAATGCAGAGGGTGTTCCCAGTCATGACCGTGTTTTTCACTTGTTAAATTTTTCATTTTGCTTTCAAACCCCTCCAAGCCGGTTAATCAAAGTGTTTCCTTGCTTCGCCTTCAGATCTCAGATTTTGTAGACATTCATCACTGTAAACATTGATGAGCTGTGATTTCTACATATGTGTGTAAATGAGGGGAAAACATTTTGACCTTTACTAAAACACCTCTTCTATCAAAGACAATGTTGCCAAATTAAAGCAACAAAAAAATAAAAATTAGCATAATATTTTCTCTTGTGCCACAAAACAATCCGTTATATTTTCTCTAATGTACTGGGGTTGACCTTTAAATCCAATTTTATGTTTTGATTTGAATTTAACGCACCTAAAATAGATTTTTCAGTGTTTATTAAAAGACAATAGATCACTATTTTTTCTATAATAGCTTTTGATCATTTTGCATGTTCAATAAAGTGTTTAAAACAAGTTATTTCCTCAAGTTCATTACAAATAAATAAAATATAAAATATATATGAATTACTACCCAAAAAAATTGTGGGGGAGGTTTGAGCAATTTGCCTTTTCACTTCACATTTTAAGCATTGACTGTTTAGGTTATATTAGGAAAAGTAAAAATATAAAAAATTGTGACTTATTTGTGTTTATTTATATTCAGGTGTGTGCTGTTCCTGTGTTGAAAAATTACAGATCAATCGACCATGCTTGAAACTATCAATAAACACAAATCAATGCATATGTGTTTAATTTCTTTTTAAAAAGATTTAAATTTGACTTTTGAATACACTATTCTCTAAAAAATATTGTTTCACAGAAGTTAATATAGAAAAGTTACAAGTTCTGTAATTCTTTAGAAACAACAGTGATAAATAAGCCTAGATTGTAAACAAGAAATTAAAGATTTTGATTCAAACTCCTTATTTAAAAAGCAACAGAAAATGACAAGCAAGGATGTCTTGAAGTGCCACGCATAAAGCATCAAAATTTCTGTTCACTACTGTGGCCCTGAAGCCCAAATCACACCAACAGATCACTCAGTCCCACTGTACCTACTGTATCTTTTCAGGTTTTTTTTATCATTGTGCTTTCTTTTTTAACATTTCTCATGGATTTCAGAGAATTACTTTACTTTATCAATTTTATTTTTTTTTTAAGTTGTGTTTTAGTTTCTGAAGTATTGTTTTGATTTCTAAAATGTTTATTATTTGTTTTGTACAGAGCCCTTAAAAGGACATTGAATTAAGAAAAATTAAGTAAAAAAAATAAATAAATAAAAGTTTCTGATTGCTAACTGGTGCACGCACCAGATAGCTGGTGCACATTAGCTACTATCAAGTGCCTATTAGTTACTATCTGGTGCACACTGGTTACTATCTGGTGCGCATTAGCTACTATATATCTGGTACACATGAGTTACTATCTGGTGCACATCAGCTACTATCAAGTGCACATTCGTCACTATCTGGTGCGCATTAGCTACTATCAAGTGCCCATTAGTTACTATCTATCTGGTGCGCACTAGTCATAATCTGGAGAGCATCAGCTACTAACAAGTGCACGTCAGCTACTATCAAGTGCCTATTAGTTGCTATCTGGTGCGCATCAGCTAGTATTTTTCTGGTGCACACTAGTTACTATCTGGTGCTGGTGCGCATTAGCTACTATCTATCTGGTGCCTATTATTTACTATCTGGTGCGCATAAGCTACTATATATCTGGGGCCTATTAGTTACTATCTGGTGCACATTAGCTACTATCTATCTGGTGCCTATTAGTTACTATCTGGTGCGCATAAGCTACTATCTATCTGGTGCCTATTAGTTACTATCTGGTGCGCATTAGCTACTATCTAATGCGCACCACTCACGACAGTGAGTTGGACTCTAATGATCATGGCAACTCGATTGAAAGCCAAGTGACAGAATATCTTTCGAGCAAAGACATTCACATAGACAGAAATACCATTGAAACATGTCACGCTGTCCAGTCTCGTAATCCAAAGATCAAGCAAATGGTCATTTTGCGATTTACAAACAGAAAAAGGAAAACCGAATTGCTCAAGCAGGGCAAGAAATTGAAAGGGACAAATGTTTATATTAATGAGCACCTCACGAGAATCAATGCAGATTTAGCCAGAAGGGCCAGACTTCTTAAAAAAGAAGGAAAGATTCAGGCTACATGGACCCGTAACTGTATGATATATGTAAAGACAAATGGCAGACCAGAAGAGGCTAAAATTCTGTGTTCAAGAGTAATGACCAACTTGGAAAAATTACGTTAAGTACATTTCAAAGTTGAACTGAATGATGTCTAAGACAACCATAAAGGGATTCAAAATTGCTCACTTGAACATCTGTAGCTTAAAAAACAAAGTTGAAGAGTTAGATTTTGTGCTACAAAGAACTAATACTCACATAATGGCTGTTACAGAAACACATCTAGATGACACAATAGAAGACTCGGCTGTAACCATAGAGGGATACAATATATTCAGAAATGACAGAAACAAATATGGCGGAGGCACTGCATTTTATATTCAGAGTCATATACCAGTTAAAATGAGAAAAGATCTTTGTATGACCAGCATTGAAGCTTTATGGCTTCAAGTACACATTCCATTTCGAAAGCCTATGTTAATATGTTGCTGTTACAGACCACCAAGCTCAAATGCTAAATACCTGAATGATATATGTATGATGATTCAGAGAGTCAGTGATTTCAATTGTGAAGTGTTTATTTTGGCGGATATGAACATTGACTGGTTTTCACATAAGTGTTCTCTGAAAAAAACAATTAGTGACGCAATTGTTTTATCAAACTTGTGTCAGTTAATAAATGTACCAACCAGAGCTGGAATTAATCAAGCAGGACTGAGTACATCTACATGTATTGATCATATTTATACAAACTGTGCTGAAAAGTGTACTAATGTTTGTTCTGAGCCAGTCAGCTTTAGTGATCACAATATTGTCTCTCTTGTTCTGAAAACCAAAGTGCCTAAAGTAGGGCCTAAAGTAATCCATAAAAGGATGTATAAATCATTTAAGGAAGAAGACTTTGCTCGTGATATGGAAAGAGTTCAATGGGATGATGTATTAAGTCAAACACATGCAGAAATAGCTCTTGAGATGTTTTGTGAATTATTCTCATCCATATGCGATAAACACGCACCAGTAAGGAAAGTAACTGTGAGATCTGGGAGAGCCCCTTGGTTGGATGCTGATCTACAACAACTTATGAAAGAGAGAGATAAAAATAAAAAGGCTGCAATAACGTCTGGTAATAGTGCAGACTGGATAGTCTATCGGTCTTTAAGAAACAAAGCAACAAAAATGAATAGACAAAAGAAAAAACAATACTATCAAACTAAATTTAAGCAATGTAGTAACAATAGTAAACATCTCTGGAGTACAATAAATACACTTTTAGGTAGGGGCAAAGGAAATGAAAAGTCATTTATAGAAGTGGATGGTGCATTTATAACCAAACCCTCTGAAATAGCAAATTACTTTAACAATTACTATAAAAATAAAGTGAGTTCAATTATCGATGAGATGCCCTCAGTGAATGGTCAACTGTCAGAAAGAATCATTAAAAAACAAATAATGAATAATAAAGATTGCCAATTTGCATTTGAAAGCGTTAGAGAAAATGAAATTGAAAAATTACTTACAATATTAAATGCAATAAACCTTGTGGAATTGATAACATGGACGGAAGACTTTTAAAGATTGCAGCTAAAGCAATAGTTAAACAGTATGTCATATATTTAATTTGTGCATTGACGAATGTTTGTATCCAGATTTATGGAAGATATCAAAAGTTATCCCTTTGTTAAAAAATGCTAAAGAGCCATTGACAGGGCAAAACAGCAGACCCATAAGTATTTTACCGGTTTTGGGTAAAATGATGGAGGGAGTGGTGTTTAAGCAGATTCAGAATTATTTTAATGCTAACAATATCTATTCTGATGCCCAACATGCTTATAAAGAAGGTTTCTCTACCTGCACAGCTCTGACAGCCTTAACTGATGACTGGCTTAGACAGATTGATGGGAAGCTTTTGGTTGGAGCTGTGTTTCTGGACTTCAGTGCAGCTTTTGATATTGTTGATCATGTACTTTTATTGAAGAAACTGTTAAATTATGGTTTTAATGAATCAGCTGTTCGTCTTATAAGTAGTTATTTGGCTAACAGAAAACATGTGTTGCATTTAACGGCTCCCTTTCCAATATTGTCACCTTAACTGTGGAATTCCACAAGGCAGCTGTCTTGGCCCTCTACTCTATAGTATTTTTGTAAATGATATGTCTTATGCATTAAGGAAAGCGCAAATGACTGTATATGCAGATGACACCACTATTTCAGTTTCTTCTGTTAGCCTAAATCAGGTAAATGACATGCTTCAACAGGAGTTAATGTCAATCTCTGAGTGGGTTGTGGAGAATAAGCTAAAGCTGAATGTTGTGAAGACCAAATGTATGTTGCTAGGCTCTAATTACTCTGTCAGAGGAAACCCACAACTTCACATCTCATTACAGAATCAGCCAATTGAACACGTCAATGAGGTAAAACTGTTGGGAATAACATTGGATCAGACAATATCTTGGACAACACATATTAATAATATAGTAAATAAAATGAGCAGGAATATATCATTAATTAGAAGTAATGCTCATTATATATTCCATATGAGACAAGAAAAATGATTGTACACACTTTGGTTTTGTGTCACTTAGACTACTGTCCTGCTATTTGGTCAAGTGCAAATAAGTATGACATAGAGAGACTTCAGAAAGTGCAGAATAGAGCTGCAAGATTAGCTCTAGGTTGTCCTTTCAGGACTAACACAGACTGGATGCATCAGAGGCTGTCATGGATGAAAGTTGAGGAAAGGCTTGCTTATAGTCTGATTTTGTTTCTGCATAAAATCTGGGCCCTGCACAAACCCTTTAGTTTATTCTTACAACTGCTGCCTACAAATGTAAGACATAATTTTAACACAAGAAAATCTGCTGTTACTTTTACTCTCCCACTACCACGAACCAATGCTCTCAAAAGAACTGTTATATATAGGTCAATTACTTACTGGAACATGCTCCCCTCAGAAATGACAGTATCAAAGTGCCATCATAGTTTTAAGGTTTATCTCAAGAAATCTGTAATTCGTAATGAAATTTCACTGTATAAATGAGTAATCTATTTTAATTATTTCTTTTATTCTAGGGTTTTTATTTTAATTTCTATTTTAATTGTTTCTTTTATTCTAGGGTTTTTATTTTTGTTTTAATAAATTTAATATACTGGTTTTTATGATGTATGTATGATGTATATATTATTACTTGTGTATTAATGCATGTATTCTTTTAATGTGGACCCCAGGAAGAATAGTCTCACCTTCGGTTGAGACTAATGGGGATCCTTAAATTAAATAAATAAATAAATAAATCTATCTGGTGCCTATTAGTTACTATCTGGTGCGCATAAGCTACTATATATCTGGTGCACACTAGTTACTATCTGGTGCACACCAGCTACTATCTATCTGGTGCCTATTGGTTACTATCTGGTGTGCATCAGCTACTATATATCTGGTGCACATCAGCTACTATCTATCTGGTGCCTATTGGTTACTATCTGGTGCGCATCAGCTACTATATATCTGGTGCCTATTAGTTACTATCTGGTGCGCATTAGCTACTATCTATCTGGTGCCTATTAGTTACTATCTGGTGCGCATAAGCTACTATATATCTGGTGCACACTAGTTACTATCTGGTGCACACCAGCTACTATCTATCTGGTGCCTATTGGTTACTATCTGGTGTGCATCAGCTACTATATATCTGGTGCACATCAGCTACTATCTATCTGGTGCCTATTGGTTACTATCTGGTGCGCATCAGCTACTATATATCTGGTGCCTATTGGTTACTATCTGGTGCGCATCAGCTACTATATATCTGGTGCGCATCAGCTACTATCTATCTGGTGCCTATTGGTTACTATCTGGTGCGCATCAGCTACTATCTATCTGGTGCCTATTGGTTACTATCTGGTGCGCATCAGCTACTATATATCTGGTGCACACTAGTTACTATCTGGTGCACATTATTTACTATCAAGTGCCCAATAGGTACTATGTGGTGCGCATCAGCTACCATCTGGTACGTATTAGCTACTATCTGGTGTACCCCAGACAGTAGCTGGTGTGCACCTATTAGTATTTGGTGCCCACCATTAACTTTCTAGTCCCCACCAGTTTCTATCTGGTTCTCACCAGATAGTAACAATTTTTTTTAACTTGCATTTTTTTGTCAAAGTCCTTTCAGTGGCTCAGTAGTTTTGATTTTTAACTGTTGCTGTGATCTTTGTTTCTATGTTTTTGCATTGAGAAATTTGTTAGTGTGACATGCACTTCAGGGCCACCGTAGTTGCCAGTTGAAATAATCTTTTTTTATTTTGTTTTATTTTATTTAACCTTCATTTAACCAGGAATGTCCCGTTGAGATTAAAAACCTCTTTTCCAAGGGAGTTCTGGCTAAGAGGCAACAGTTTCTAAAACAATGACACTCACACAAAAAAAAACCCCAAAAAACAGATAAAAGTAATCTCCAATTTAACAGTAGACAATGTTGTCATGTCTTAAATTTACACATCAGTGGTCTAGATATCTTACTTGCTTTAAGTCTTCATCTGGAGGGTATTTGTAAAAATGCATAACTCAGTCCTGCTTATAGGCATACAGTATATAATTTCACTGAATATATAGTCAATGGTTCTGCTGCATTTTAATGTGGTTTGACCAATCTCTTTACTCCTTTGTCAGTCAACGCATAGTATTTTTCTACCATGCAGTAACACAGAAGTGTCAAGTATTTCAGAAATAAGTAAACGTTTTATCCTTCTGAGACATGGTCTTCTGTTTGAAGTGCATTTTTAAATCTTTATTTAGAAGGGCAAAAGTGTCATGTCCGCATATGTGCACGGGGGGGGGGTACAACTATATCTCACAGAAATATAATATTGTTGAATTTAAATACATTGATATTATTTTAAAATAATTTTGAATGGAGCATGCAAATGTACATAATTTGAGAAGAAAGAAAATTGCTTTGAAGTTAATCGCTGAATTGGACAAAGAAATCCTTCTTAAAAAAAGCCTCTCATTCAAATGAGCTCCATGTGAAGCAAATGCACACGGTTCTTCCTCAATGTCTCTCTGTGCCTGTCCCTGAAATATCCCTGCTGGGAATTCTATCTCTTCTTCTTTCTGAAGCAATGGCCTCTCTTTGCCTCCATTATCTTGTCATTTGTGGGGGATTACGCTCTGGAGCTCATACAGTCCACTCGGCTGCTTAAGAACTGTGACGGCTTACAGTAATTGCCATGCTAATTACCAAGAACCGGCCCAGTAGGCTTCATTGCCTCACCAGATTTGATTTGATGAATACGCCTTGATTAATGTCTTCGGCAGCATTTTGATTACATTTGAGTGATGATAATGAACTTTGGCCTCTAACTGGTGTGTTTGCAAATATGTCTTCCTTCCATTTATCTAAGTCCAGTGTGTGCATACAAACGTATTAGCATCATTGGAATTAAACTCTGTCCTTGTTCTTATCTCTTCCTTACGTTTGTATTATACCATCTCTTCTTTGGCTTAAGGACTTTGTTGCTTTTGCATTTTGGTCATGCTTTATTCAAGACCCACTCCGATGAAACTTGTGTTTTTAGGTGTCTTTATTTATGACGATGTTTATTTCAAACATGTAAAAAACAAAAAAAACATTGCAAAGCAAAAAAGACATTAAAAATAACAATACACTCTCCATTTGTAAAAAAAAAAAAGTCACAAACTTAGGTCAATAAATACGTTCATATAAATAAAAATGTTTGTATCATGTTCTTTTGGAAATTTTCTGATGATGGAGGACTACGCTCTTCTCTTATTCAAATTGTTACTAATAAGGATTTTTTTTTTTTTTTGTAATGTAGAAAATACATTAGGCAGGCCACAGGCTCTTCTCTCTGAGCTCCCAGCAAGGACGAGGTGAAGTGGGGGCGGGGTTGCTCTATGCCAACAACTTTACAACAACTCTAATTTTGACTTAGAGTTAAAATTCTAATGAACTTCTGCTGCCCTGCAGAGAGTATATCTTGGAAAAAAAGACAGTTTTCTTCATTTTTGCCCAAAAACTGCTCAATCATAGTTAGAAGACCACTGGGAACACTGTGTGTCTTTAATGCAAATAAATAAAAATTTTAGTAAAATGTGCTAAGTCAAGTCACATTACCAAGTTCAAGTCAAGTCTCATAACGTCTTTGGTAACAAATCTCAAGTCTAATGTTCTTAGCAATAATTTCCAATTAAAATTTGAAGTTAGAATTTATATTTATCTTCTTTATTATATATCTTCTTATACTTCGTGTGTAGTTTTAGCACTGTATGTGTACTGCTTATTGATTGTGATCCTGTTCACTGATTGGACTACGAGTCTGGAATAAAGCTCATCTATCTGTCTATATTTTAGAGTCAAAAAACTTAATCAAACAAAGGGGACATGCATTTGGTGTTTCTGCTTTCCCAAAATAAAAGACAGGGATATATATATATATATATATATATATATATATATATATATATATATATATATATATATAGTCTGAAGTCAGACTATTGACAGGCTTGAATTAAATGTCTACAACAATACCAATTAGTTGTTAGTAGATGCTAGAAGTTAGAAGCAGGGAAAGTGTGTTATACTGTGGTTCTGTCCTCTATTTCAGTCTGCTCCACTGTTCTTTATCATTTAGTTTTCATTTAGTTCTCCATTCATGTGTTTAATGCAGTGTGATTCATGTGATGTCCTTCTTTCCCACTCCTCTCTGGAGATTCCAGATTCCAGGCGGATCATCTGTGCTCTTGTCCTTGGCTGAGGACCTTGCCTCTGGCTCGACTCGCGACCCCACCTGTCCGGCAGTTTCATCTGGATGAAGAATTGTCTTTGCTCCTGTCCGTGGCCGTGGATCTCGCCTCTGGCTTCTTTGAGGTTTCTTCTTTTTTTCCCCCCAGAATCAGTTTTTTTTACGAGTTTTTCCTTAGAGTCTAAGGGAAGGGATGCCCAGTTTAGTTTAGCAATCAGCTATTGTTTATATTTTAATGAATGAATTCATGTTTTGGGGCGATTGTTGGTGTGAAGCCCGTTCAGACAACTGTGTTGTAATATTGGGCTATGAAAGTAAAAATGAATTGGATTGAATCTCAAGTGTGACAGTCCTCAGATTAGGTCAATGAATTGGATTGTTCAAAATTATTCAATATCGACTTTTAATTGCATCGACGACCACTAAATAAATGAGTTGAATCATTTTTTAAATTAATTGTTACAATCTTAGTAATTAGTCTCCAAATTTGAGGTTTTCCTTTGTCCTCCACCTCTTGGAGATGTAATACAGTTTCACTTTTGTTCCAACTCCAAAACAACTCTGAAAAGTATGTTCTACCTGCAGCTGACACAGAGGCTCATCTTTGACCTTCCATTGCTTTTCCTCACAGGTTTAGAGGCAAATATTGCTGTCAAAAGGGCCTTGGAAACTCCACGCATTGACAGGAATTTACTGACTGGAGGAACTTCTGCAGCTGCAGGTTTCCACCAACAGAAGCCCACATATCAACAATGACTGACCTTTAAAAGCAAAAAACAAGTTCCCATTCGGACAGTTTTTGAAAGATACTCCGATATACAAAATCCTGTCACCATTTCAATAGCAGCTCCAGTCTCTACGGACATGATTGAAAATGCCTCCATCTAGTGAGCAACAATAGAATTCCCTGGTGAATTATATGAAAATAAACATGTTAATTCATATCTGGATGTACTTCCATCTGCAAGTAATCATATCATGGAGCAATTTGCTTCCTATATTATAGGTAATTTCAAGAAGCAATAAGGAGAAAGTTAAATAAACAGTGTTGCTCTCATGGTTTCACTTTATTACTTTGAAAAACACACGTATACAATAGATTTTTACACAAAGTAAATGAAACATTTTGTTCAAAAACCTCCACAAAAGCTAAATTAATAAACAAAAGAAGAAGCGAGTTGGGATTATTTAAGTCAAATAAACTATTCTGTATCTGTATCTGTATCTGTATCCTTTTTTCTCATCTTAGTTGAACTTTATTGATAATTACTTAAAAAGAAATAATTAAAATTACTAGGTAAAGCTTAATAGGAGTGAAATGATCTAAATTTGCATCCTCCCACAAACAATTAATTAAAGTCTTTTTGAAAAACTTCAAATTTAATGGATTAATATGTCATGTGTTATATGTATAAGTACAAATATGACATCTTATGACTGAAATTATTTATAGTGGCATTATTTACATGTACATGTTGATGCACATATGGATATGCATCACATTTAATTGAATTTCTTTTTTATTTTCCAAAAAAATCTTACTGGAATCTGTGGGTTATTCTTTTTGGAATATATTTCTGAGTTTTGGAGTAATAATGTTTTTTTTGGGCTATAGTCATTTTATATTATTGTAAAATGGTTTATGGTTATTTTACTGAGATTTTTTAGTTTATCCTAAGTTAAAATAACCCAGATAAAAAGTTTGTCCCTTGTTTAATGATGAAATTTGGTTAAAAACAACCAAACTCATGTTTATTTTTCAACTATGGAGTTCATAATGTGACAGATTGATACATCTAAGTATAGATTCATGTGTCTATTTTTTTCTTTAGTATATTTTGTGTTGATTGTTTGAAATAAATCAACTCTAAATCTAAGGGAGGAGGAATAGAAAAATGGCATTTACAGACTTGAAGTTCAAATATACCACAACAACCATACATAAAAGAGCAGTCATATAGAATCAAAACAACAGTAAAATTATAATAATAGGAAACTCTAAGTATAATAAAAGTAATAAAACATAGAATATACAAAAGAGAAATAAAAAAAGGCATATTCACCAGTATTTCCAAATTGGGGAGTTGTATCTATGAGTATCTAATTTTGGTGAGCGCTAAAATTATTATTATTTTTTTTAAGCATTTAAACAATAAATAAAACCTTAAATTAAGTTCCTCAAAGTGCTTGAGTGTTAACTCCTCCACAAGTAAATATTTCTGTGGCTCTGCACCATCTTGGTCTTTTTTAATAAAATCCTAAAGGCATCATTGTCGGCCACCTGCAGCTTCTGCATGCTTCACAGTTAGACCGCAGATGTGCAGTGTAGAGAGGAGGACAGTGAGACTTGAATAAAAGAATATTTGTGGCAACAGAACGTGAATGAAACAGCGCTGTCAGTGGATGTCATCATCCTCAGTCCAGAAGAATCGATTTATTCATTTATTTTTATTTCCGCTGTTTTGAAATCTCAAATTTTCTGGTGTGATTCAGCTTCGGTTTTATGGTAGAGTCTTCTCCTGGCACACAGGAAAAGAGGAAAGGTTTCTCATGAGGTCTCAGTCATATACATCACCTGGTGGTCCTGGGCCAGGGGTCCGTCACCTTCAACACCCATTCGAGACGATTTCTCACCAACAACTAACTTCACCCTTTAGAAAAATAGGATACTACTTTGTATTTATATACTACTACTGTTTTTTTTTTTTTACACAAATAAAACACATATAAAAAGAAAATAGCCTTTTATAACTTTTTAAGAACATCCTTTCAAAATAAAAGACACCCTGCCTCACACTGGATTTTCTCAATGCAGCAAATGTGAAACTTTTACTTTTTGCAGTGTATTTCAGTGAAAGCTTTTTAAATCTAACAAACCAAAATTAAATCAGAGCTAATTAAGAGACCGTTACTGTATTTCTCAAAACAATAAGGTGCACCTAAAATATAATTTGTTTAAAAATAGAGAATCTGCTTTGTAATATGGTGTGACTAAATTTTGGAATTACTTTTCGGTGGTAAACACTCAAAAACTTAGCAAAATGTAGTAATTGAACTTAGAAATTTCTTTTTAAAATGTAAGCTTGTTATTTTTATCTAATCATGGAGCCACAAGGAAGACTCAAAACCATGCTTAGTTTTTGAAATCAGAAGAGCCAGACAAAAATAAAACTAGTTTGAAGCCTTTTTGAGTCGTGTGCTGCAGCTGTTCATCTACACTGTGTGGTGTAGGCAGACTGATGTAATAGACAACCTTCCTCCAAGTAATCATTTTCCACCCACTATCATACATGAACCCTTTACACTTTCATGTTGTGGATCATATAGCTGAGCCATATGAAGTCATTACGTGTCCACATCAAAGACCAGTCAAAACCTTTTTGTGGTGTGACAGAGCTGTGCACCACGGGACACGGTTGCAGCATTTTTCTGTGTTTCACTTCTTTTTTTTTTTTTTTTTACTTTGTAAAAGAAAGTAATTGGTTGCTTTTCCATTCGGACAATATTTTAATTAACACGATTGCTTTTGCAATATGAAAATGTGGCTCCAAAAAACAAATAATGATCCACATTAACAGTTTTTGATCTCAAATGAGATCCTACTAACCAGTAATCATCGGATTATAGATGATAGTATTTGGCTCTAATGTGATTTTACCATCCATTCATCCTGTTTCATTTTAAACAGGCCTAATTGGTTTTTCTATAAATCAAGTGATCAAAGGGATTGAAAGCCTGGATTTTTTTTTTTACTTCTGAGGGGAAAAAATGAGAGTATGAAGGCAAACAAGGCGCAGATGAGACACAGATTAAGGTACAAGAGGTGATGGAGAGGCTCCTGCTGCCTCTGGAACTAATCAACCAGACTTGAAGAGGGCTACAGATTTAAGATCAAGCGGGATTGATGGAAAGCAAGGGTTTATGTTTATGTAAAAGTCAGGAGGCACAAAATATAGTTTGAAAAACTGATTTTGCTGAGCAGTTTAAATATTTTTGTGTTAAAGCTAGAAATGACAAGGTAGATAAATGGAAAAAATTAGACTTTATTTGCTCCTGTTGGTGTTTCATCTAAAAGGGTTCCTTCTTTCTCCATCAGCCTTGGTCTCAGTGTTCACTTGCTGATTTTTGGGATTATACATTTCTCAGATCTCAGGGTGTCTACTCACTTCCAGTCCCAAGTATTCGGACGGAAAAAGGAAAAATGGCTTTTCAGCATAAGGCACCCACAGACTGGAACTTTCTGCAAGCAACATATAAACTTTCAAAGCTGATATCTTTGCCACAGTTTGGTGTTATTATTGTAATCCCTGAGCTCCACTCAGCCCCTCCTTTCCCTGCCTTGCTGAGCTTCCCTGATTGCTCACCTGCCTCACCTGTTCTGCCTGCTACTTATACCTTGATTCTCCAGCCTTCCCCTGTCACATTCTTCATGGCCTCTGCTGCTCTGCTCTGTCTGCCAAGCTCTCAATTGATCTTCAAACAAATAAAAATAAAATCACTAACCTGTAGCTGTCTTTTTTTTTTTAATTCTTTTTTTGTTTTGTTTGATTGTATCTACTGTGTATTTTAATTCTTTGAAATGTCGTGTGTGTAACTTTTGCCTCTTAACAAGGACTCTCTTGAAAAAGAGATTTTTTTTCTGTTTAATGGTTTTTAAAAAGTTAAAAAAAACTAACATTGAGACAAAAAGTGAAAGTTGTGTTAAAATGTTTTAACACAATGTTAAAAATTCAATATATTTTATTATAGTATTTCATAACTGTACAATAATTAAATCCCAGTCCAGAACAAACTAGCAGCACATTGCAGAAGTACAAAATTAAAAAAACATTTCCATCATTTATATTCTTTGACATTAAAAAAAAAAAAAAATCCCCTCTATGGGTTTAGGGCTGAATGTTGTTGTGTTAAAATAATGAACCTTGACATTGTAATAATATACTAATATTCTAGTGAAGTAGATTGTTAGCTCAAGAGTTGTGGCACACGTCTGATCATTTTGCTTCCAACTTAATAACTGCTAGGTCATAAGGAATTGTCTGTAGAGGCTCCGTGATGATAGGTTGGAATTAAGTTTCACTAACAGCTCGCTCTGGTTAATGGATGGACAAAGGGACAATCTAAAAGATTATATATGCTGATCTGTAACACATTTTATACTGATTTCAATTTCACTCACAGATCAAAGAACATTCTATAAAGCTCAGATTTAACATTTACCTTTATTCTACTTTAAAATACCCAAATTTTTACTTTGAGCCAAGCCACTGAAAGAGTTTAGAACAAAAAAATGTATTCCATGTAGTCCAAGCTTTTATTGGAATAATCTGGAATTTTTGTCAATTAAGCTTCATCGATCCATTTACTTTGTTACATTTTCAATCGCTGTGAATGTTTTTTTTGTAAGTTCCCTTTTTTAATTACTTGATAAACAAAAAAAAAACAGAATTAGGACAATGTTTTATTTCAATAAAAACTTTTTGAAATAAAATAAAAAGTGAATGTGAAAAAATCAAAAAACCAAAAGAAAAAAAATGTTTAACGAAAAAAAAAAAGAAATATTAATAATTTGTAGCTTCTTAGCCTTTAAATAGAACAATAAAACTGTTCAAAAGGTAAATTGTAAAACAAAAATAAAATATAATAACTCAGCATTTTTTTCAATTACAAATAAATTTCTAACAAGAGTGGAAACATCAGTATCTGCTGGTCAGTATGGATCTGATACCGATACAAACTTGAGATTGATACTATTGATATTTTGGATCGATCTGCCCAAAGCGTTTTTTTTTTTTTTTTAATCAAATAAACTTAAACTTTAAAACTTCTACTTGAAGCTTTCCAGTAATGTGTTCAACTGCTATGTGGCTTAATCCAAGTTCATGTTTCCATAAACTTGGAAGAACCTAACTTCCCCTTATTATTGGTTTGGTCAACAAACTACTTTAACCTGCAATTCATTCATTTAAAAAAGCTTTTAATTTGTGAAAAAAGTTCTGCTGTGAGGTAATATTTGTTTATATATTCTCGGCCTCTGAATAAGCTGTTAAAGTGAACTTTCCGTGGCCATTTGTGATTATCAATAAAGTTATTTGAAAAGCTTCCAATCAGGACACGCACGCGCCCTGCTCACAGCTAGCATAACAACGCCCCTGCTAACAGTGACCCAGTTTAGACACAGCGCGTCAGCTGAGCTCAGGGATCAGATGTCGGTTGTGAAATGTTCTACAAACTAGTCTAAAAAACGTGGATAAATAAAGAGTTGACCAGTAAGTTTGAAGACGCCATTTTCTCTATAAATGATAAGCTAAGCTAGCAAAAAAAAAAAAAAAAAAAAAAAGTCTTAAGCTAGTAAGAAAATGTATCGAATTTGTAAACTCGGCGTTTAAGTTTAACTTTTAAACTTCATCGTAAATTTCAATTACTTATTTTTAATAAGTTAAACATTTATTTTTGATAGCTAAAATAAAGTTTTGGAGTGCTATTTATTCATTTTAGACATATTAAAGTAGCTAATTTTCCTTAAAAAAATGTTAATTTTAAGGTTGAGGAAGAGAGATGGAGAAAGATGTTCAGGACCAGCAGCGGCTCCTCCTTTATGCTAAAGAGGGGAATTCTGCTCTGATTCAGAAGCTACTCCAGGCTAGAATGAATCAGAGCAGCTCTCTCGACATTAACTGTAGATGTAAGTAGTGTTGTTAACATTGATTTATTATTCGACTGGTCTGTGTTTCTGATGATTTATTTTCTCTTAGCTCAGTCTAAAAACACTCAAGGATGGACAGCTCTCCACCTGGCCTCCAGCTTTGGCTACAGAGAAGTTGTCGAGGAGTTACTGCAGGTGTGCTTTTTTTTTTAAAGGAGGAATTTGTGATGGGAAAATATAAGATGAATTGGAAAAAATGACTGCATTTTGCAGGCAGGAGCTGATGTAAATTTGCAAGAAAGTTTGGGGGACACACCTTTACACAAGGCCGCCCAATTTGGAAGGAAGGTATCAGTCCATCCTTTTATAGCAAAAGTCACATTTTATTATTTTAAATCATGAATTTTGTTTATCTCAAATGTTTCACTTTTGCATCAGGAGATTGTTTTGTTGCTCCTGCGATACGATGCATGTGCCAACATAATTAACGGAACAGGGCAAATTCCTAAAGATGTCACAGATGATGATGAAATCCACACGATGCTGGAAGGTATGACATCAGTGCAGTTTTTTTCTTTCTTTTAAATTCAGAATCTAATTAAAGAGCCTCAGCTGTCTTTTCTCTCAAGTATGTTTTTTTTTCTTGTCTTTTTTTTTAATTCCATCAGCTGCAGAAAGACGAGAGATGAAACGACGAGAGCAGAAGCTTCTGGAAGCTGCCAGAGAGGGGGATCTCCACACTCTGGCTAAATTGGTTTGTAGCTTTACTTTTTTACCACTTGGAATTATTATTTTAAAATTTTTGGAGTGTCTTTGATGGGTTGCTTATTATTTTACTGGAGTGCATATTAAAAAATGTCAAAGCCAGAAAGTTTGACTTTTTTGATTGATAACCTTAAATAATTTTTCAGACTCATTTGTGTTTGAAAAAAAAAAGTTTTTAATACGGCCATGAATCGATTAAAAAAAAAACCAAAAAAAACAACAACTAACTAATTTATCGCAAATCTGGAAAATTAGAAAAATTGGTGATTAATCATTATTATTTATTTATTTTTATTTATTTAATTACAGTATTTGCCAGGCACTTATCTGCAAATAATCATAATATGAAATCAGACGCAAAATTGTACATTTTGAACATTTATTTTTAACCCATTAGACCCTTAGGTCGAAAACTTTTTTTTTTTACTCACCTCTGTATTTGAAAGACTACCTGGTCGCTCATTTGGTATCATTTTATTAAGCACAACTGCACCCATCTAACACTACTGCTATTCTGTCATTTTTACATGTTTCTTTCACACAAGAGACATAAAATCATGCAAAAACAGAAAATTCTGTTTGGATCAATGTGATTTTGCTGTGGAAACCACCAAAATGTTTAACAAACTGCTTTTGAAATATAGAATTAACATTTTAGGTGTAATTTTATAAAAAGAACAAGAATAAAATCTGTCAACAAACTAACCAACATATTCTTGAATGAAAATATCTTTAAAAATCCAGGCTGAAGTCGCACCAGGGTTGTGAAAAATGATAAAACAAATTTTTTGGGGAAGTTTGATCCAGCTGGATTTCAGGTTGGCTGCTCACAGGTGGGGGCGTGTCTGTTTGTGGATTTGCGGAGTTTCCTCAATTTTTAGACGACACCGATGCTCATTATTGTGGAAACTTCATTTCGGTCCCCATCCCAAAATAAAATAACGGTCGGTTTCCTCTTTGGATTTCTCATGGCAGAGAGCTCTGTTTCGCTCCGGTCTCCCTGTTCTTCATAGCGGGTGCTCTGCTGCTGCTTCATTGCAGCCGTCAGAATAACGTTAATTCTCCGCCTTATTTATTAAAGCAGAAGATCGATTTTGTCCAAAAACTACAAAAAATGCCATATTAACTAAATAAAATCTCAATCACATGATGTAAAAAGAAGTTTAAGTTTATTTTGGATACTTTTTACGCTGATCTAACAGCTGCACGGCAGGGCGCCTGAGTGTGATTAATAAATATTAACAAATTAATTATGTGAGGGATAATAACCTCCGAAGTGTGTATTATGAGAAATTAACGCACGACGCAGAGGTCCTGCTTCGTGTTGGACGGTTGCTTAAGCGAAGTGCGTTAATATCTCATAATTCACACTTCAGAAGGTATTATCCCGCTTATATCATGGTCTTTAAAAAATAAATAAATATTCAATCAATATTTAGTACTTTATTCTTATTATTTCTTCAGTTTAGCTAATTTTTCACATAAAGCGGACTATTTGATTTGTGATGCGGCTTGTTGTCACGGTGACATGAAACACCGCACAGACCTCAGCTGTTGCGGTAAAGTGTTGCACTTTTGAAAGGACCTGGACAAATGTGGTTTTTCTTTTCCTGAAGTTAAGTTTAGTGAGCAGCTAGAACAGAAACAGCACACAATAAGTTTCTGTCTGTGTTTCATGTCACGGCACGTTTGGTAGACTCCGCTCTTCTGACCTGCTCTAAAAACGGAAACTCCCTCGTGTAGTGAGACAGAAAACTACACCGTTCACGCCGAGTGCTGTCATATGAGTAAAATAAACTAATTTTAAAAATAAATTACCAGTTTAAACCGAACATTATGGGGCGGGGGGTTGACTTATTTATATATGCTGATTTTAATAAAGCATTAGTTCAGAAAGAAAGTTCACCTCTTACTGCTTGATGAAGAAAAAAACACGTTTTAAAGACGCCTGCGCAGTGATACAGATCGTTTGGACTGTGTGACCGGAACCTCTTTTTTTAGGTGTGCGTTATCACCGTGGTTTATCACTTTCAAAATGTTTGTAGATGTGACATAGGACTTACTACGGCAAGCCACATGCTCCCTGCTTCTCTCCATTCTGAAATATCCGCTTGTAGAGGACTAGATCCATGTATGTCTTCATTTACGTCGTCTAAGCTCGAGTTTTGTTCATAACTGTACAGCTGAAAATGTCACCATTTTTGTTTCACTGGTCATTAGGGCTGCCACAAACGATTATTTTAATAGTCGACTAATCACCGATTATTTTTTTCGATTAGTCGACTAATCTGTTCATGGCCAAAGTGGATGTAAAGATGCTGAAGTTGATAACCAGCTAAAATATTAGTTAAATGCCAAATTTACCAAAAAATAAAAAGAGCCAAAGTTAGCCTAAATAGCTAGCATGCTGCTGAAATATTAGCTAAATTCCAAATTAGCCTTAAAAAAAAGGGAAAAATCCTATATTAGCCAAAACAGCTAGCACATAGCTGAAATATAAGCTAAACTCAAAAATTGCCTAAAAAAACTTAAAAAAGCTTAAGTTAACCAAAATAGCTAGCATGCTGCTGAAGTATTTGCTAAACTCCAAATTAGCCTTAAAAAAATGGAAAAATCCTATATTAGCCAAAACAGCTAGCATATTGCTGAAATATAAGTTAAACTCAAAAGTTGCCTAAAAAATGTAAAAAAGCTAAAGTTAGCCGAAATAGCTAGCATGCTGCTGAAATATTAGCTAAACTCCAAAATAGCCTAAAAAACCTTAATAAATGCCAAAATATTCCAAAAAGCTAGCAGAATGCTATTATAACTTTCAACTTTACTACAATCTGACTTCATACAATATAAAGTAATGACTAATCGACTATTAAATTAGTTGTCGATTATTTTAATAGTCGATTAGTCATCGATTAGTCGACTAATCGTGGCTGCCCTACTGGTCATCCTAGATCAGGTTTGTGAGGGGCTGTAAGAGTGTCACAATAGAGATGATGGGACATGGGGGCAGGCTTACTCCGTGCCAACAGACCCACCCACAACTCAATCAAATTTCTAATATACTACAGCCGCTCTGCAGAAGCTATGTTCTAGAAAAGGGACACAGTTTTATTATTTTTTTAGCTAAAATTGCATAAACCTAATAAAAAAAAATACTTTGAACGCTTTTAAAATAGCTGAAGAGATGATCAGACTGTGGCTTTAAGTTGACTTAAATTATATATATTTTTAAAATTCCAGATGACATGATAAAAGGGAATTAATTTAAGTCTTCTCTGAACTCCTCCATGCAGCTCAGTGACAAAGAGACTCCAGACATCCACTGCAGGGATTCAGTGGGAAACACTCCTTTACACTGTGCAGCCTACAGGGGGCAGAAGCAGTGCATTGTAAAACTCCTCAAGTGTGGAGCCAGCCCAAATGTCACAAACAGCAACGGTATCTCTGTATAGTGTTCTCATCATGCAGTCCCTTTGTAGTTTCCTATCATTTATTTAACGGTGATTTTGCAGGTCAGACAGCACTGGACCTGGTTTGCACTGATGAATTAAAACACATTGTGGCAGCGTACCAAGACAAGGTGAGACCAAACCGTTTTAAATCAACCGTCGACTTTGAAACAGATTTTTTTTCGCCAGAACTTTTCTAGCTTTTGTTAATTTTTCATGTCAGAATGTCTTCTTTGTTTTATTTTTTTCTAGTCTTAAGTTCTTGTGCAGTTTTTTTTTTCAAAATTTTTCTTAAAATCCTTTTTTGTGAAATAGAATTTTCTAGTTTAATTGAAAAGTAAATCTTAAACGTGTTATCTTGTCAGTACATTACATCAGACATGCTTTTATTTCATTTATTTATTTTATGTTTTTATTTAATCTTGACAGTATGTGAGAAGTGCAACACAGACGTTTGAGGGTCTGCTCTGGAAGGTAAAGGAACGATTCCTGTACTGATCTCTTTAGAACTTAAAAAATTATTTTTCAGTCTGTAATCTTTATGTATAAATATTAACCCACCAAGACTAGGGATGCAGTATCGGTTCCACGTCATCTAAACACGTGCGGATGGCAGAGCGGCCACAAGCAAGAATGTCCAAAGAGCGTCTGTATTTTCCAAAGTAGATCTAGACAGTCCACGCTGTTTCTAATGTAACTAAAACGTGGCTGTAACAGCAGTAACTTGTCCAAATACACCAGATTATTGCGCCTTTGACCGTTTAGAGCATTTATGGTTTCAGCAGGTGTGTATACTAGCAGTACACAGGTGGAGCAGGTGACGAAAGCGCTGATTATCAAAAAGATAAGGGCATCAAATTTGAATAAAAAGGAGTAGGAAAATGAATGTGTCAACCAGCACTGTAAAAAAAAAAAAAGATCATATAATATTAACTGACTGAACGTTCATACTGTGCCTCATTAATAATAAATTATCTGACATAAAATGGGAAATTAATTCAAACACAACGTTGTGTATTTTTATTTCCACTGTTGCTGTTAAAGATATTTGATATACTCTGCATTTTAGTTCTTAATAACGCTGTCTATTTAAGTCGTCGCCTTAAAATGAATGTTATTATTACAAAGAGACACTAGTATTGATTGATCATTTTATTTTACTGTTGCAAAGAATGTTAAATAAACATTGTGTTTTCATTTTTTCTAAAATAAAAGTTTTTCATTTGAATTGTTTATTTTTTCCTTCCTCCTTATTTTGGCACAGACAAGTATCAATAAGAATACTGGATTGATAAGCAGTATTTATAATAGTAGTAGTATTGCTAAAATCTTAATGATATCCATCCCCAGCTATAACAGACCTGACCCAACGGAGCATCCACCTTGAGGCCCTAAAAGCTTTTTTTTTTACTACAATAAATAGAACCAATTGTTGGAAAATTATCGTATAGAATAACAGTTTTATTTTGAGAATGAAAAAAAAATCAAAATTTGTTTTAATTGATGACATTTGTAAAAAAAAGTGACCTTTTCTAACGTACCTGTTAACCTCTCCAGAGTTCACATTTTCTTGGATGGCGATCGTACTGGGTGGTCATCGAAAACGGAACCATTTCCTGGTACAAGAAACGGTGGGATTGAGTTTCTGGTGCTTTTTAATGATAACTATAAAAAATATGCTGCACATTTGACTTTATACTTTGCATTTCTTGGCAAAACACCATAATAAGCTCTAAGTTTGAAGAGAACTTTAGCGAAAGTGGGACTTTTTTTTTTTTTCTTCACATTTGTTGTTTCACTGCTGTTACTGTGATTGTTGGTCATTTTGTCTTCCTGTTCTATTAGATCAGATGCAGAGAGTGGAGTCAGAAAGCAGGGCTGTAAACCTCTCTCTCAGTCCTACTGCATGGTGAGTGGCTGAGGTTAAAAGCCTGTTGTCATCTGTGAAAACTGCACAATGACACCCAGTCAAAACAGGCTCCAGCCCTCGACATGAGGGTGTTTGAGTGCTGCAGACATGCTCTTTCTGTGTCTGTTTCTTCCAGGTCAAACCGTGGGATCACTGCTTCTTCATGCTCAGATGCTTTGATGACACTATTCATCATTTCAGGGTCCCCTCCAAGATCGACTCTTTGGCAATAAGAAAAGTTAGATGAAAACTAATAAAAAAAAAGAAGTTTCTCTCTTTTATTTTTATTGTCAAATATCCTGTCATGAAACATTTTTCCACTTAGAGGTGGTTGGAGGCTTTAGAAGAACATGCGTCCTACAGCACTCGACACTCTGCACACGACCTCCTTATTTATGATGCAGTTGATGAGAGTGATGTGGAAATGGGAAACCTGGCCCAAGCTGTTCAGGTAATTTGAAAATGTCTTTTGAAAGAAATGAGAATTTTTTTTTTCACTTTTTATTTTGTACTTGTTTAAATCAGATTGAACTGTAGAGTTGGTACATTCTGGTTTCCATGCAACTGAAAGTTCTGCATTTATATTTGCACTGAAATCAGAATCAAAATACCTCAGCTGTCATTCTCCACATGTACAATAAATCATCACCATATCAGTGCAAAAACTATAAATACACAATATAAAGGCTACATGCAATAAGACAGTAATTTCGTAAAAATATATACTGCAGATAAGAGAATTAATTATTTTATTGTCATTTTATTCAAACAATATTAGTCATTCCAATATTGGTGCATAAAAAAGAACCAGAAGAAAAATTAAAGAAATTAAAATTGAACAAGTATGTATTTAGATACCACTATCTCAGTGGCCTTGTGGTAGAGCGTCCGCTCTGAGACTGGAAGGTTATAAGTTCAAATCCATAACAGAGTCCAAATGCTAAAAATGGGACCCAGCCCCCCCCCTGCTTAACATTCAGCATTAAGGGATTGGATTGAAGTTTTTAAGCTACCAAATGTTTCCTAAGTGCAGCTGTGTCTGCGGCTCACCGCTCCCATAGGGGATGGGTCAAATGCACTGAACAAGTTTCTCGCAAATGGGACTTTAACTTTAATCAAATATGCGTATACACATACGTACATGTACATAGGTGCATGCATATACCTTAATGCATGTACAAAGCCAACACACCAGTAACAAATCTAAAAATACTTTGTTCTAAATGTATTTATATCAAATGCAAATGTAAACAAAATGTCCTTATTTCTTAGCCTCTCAAACTCTTATATTTCTTATATACCATATTTTCTGCACTACAAAGCACACTTCAAAGCCTAAACCTTTTTAAAAAATAACCTAATAATCCGGTGCCCCTTTTTTGTGTAACAAGTTCCAAAATGTGTCAAATGTTCTTGTGAAACTTCGGGAAATCTCTTCCCAGGAGCTCTTGGGGAAACTCGTGCTCTTGGGGAAACAATGTAGATGGCTGTAAAGTTAGCCACATCTCAGGTTACTGTAGAAACGCACCTTAGTGCAGCAACCACATAAAGACCTACCTGCATTTCAGAGTGCAAGCTTACCTCGCCTGTGCCATTACGCACGAGCGCAGTCCCAAAAACCCACGGCTGATTTGTCTAACAGCGTTCCTTTCTTCCTTCAGGAAATGATCTTGTTACTAAATCATGCTCTGAAATTGAGTTTTTCCCCCAAGCAGGTGAAATAGAATGTATCCCGTGCAGAGATGCAGCCAAACTTCACGCACATTTATCTAATGTGTTTGCTGTCTGCGTGTGCCGGTCCGATGTCATCGTTGTCCGATTAAGTCACTCGGATTTAGCTCTGCTGTATTTGTATTCGATCACACTCTGCAAGGTCCTCTTCAGGCCTTAAAATAAAGCTTCCTGGTGCCATCAGAGGAATAGAAAAATAGAGCGTGCGTCTTTGATCGTGCGAGCGATTGATGACAGACGGCGCACAGCCTTTTATCGAACGAGTTATGCCACCATATGCGGAAGGGATTGTTGACACCTGGTCTAAAGATCTGCTGTAACTGTCGTCCAAGCTTTGGCTAAAGCTTCTGGCATCATTGCTGAACGACCGCCTAACAATGAGACCGACTCAGACATCATGTTTGATGAAGGAATTGCGTGGCTGTTTAATTCAAAGGCAAGGTTTTATATGAACATTTCATGTACAGAGACCATTCAAAGTGCTTCACATAAAACATTCAAGGAAACAATCAAAATAAATAGTAAAGGTGTGATCATTAAAGTTAAAAGATTGTAATTTAAAAAGAGCATAGATAAACAGTACAGATGTAAACTTTTGAATACATATTAATCAAATGTAGGTGAGTCTTTATCCTGGATTTAAATAAACTGAGTGTTTCAGCTGATCTAAGGTTTTCTGGAAGTTTGTTCCAGATCTGTGGAGCATAGAAGCTGAATGCAGCTTCTCTATGTTTAGCTCTGACTCTAGGAACTGATAAAAGACCGGATCCAGATGACCAGAGAGGTCTGGCTGGTACATACTGGGTCAAGAGGTCAGTCATGTATTTTGGTGCTAAACCATTCAAAGCTTTATAAACCAGTAACAGAACTTTACAGTCTATCCTCTGAGAGACAGGTAACCAGTGTAAAGACCTCAGAACTGGACTGATGTGGTCTACTTTCTTGGACCTTGTGAGAACCCAAGCAGCAGAGTTCTGAATCAGCTGCAGTTTCCTGATGGATTTTTTTGGTAAAAAACACTGTTACAGTAATCAAGTCGACAAAAGATGAACGCATGCACAGGTCCTGCTAAACATCAGATATTTAATCCCTGAGATATTTTTGAGATTTTGTGACCGCCTTAATGTGTTTATCAAATTTAAGTCTGTGTCTATCACTACACCCAAGTTTCT
The DNA here is from genome assembly GCA_003999625.1 of Oryzias javanicus. Taxonomy (NCBI): domain Eukaryota; kingdom Metazoa; phylum Chordata; class Actinopteri; order Beloniformes; family Adrianichthyidae; genus Oryzias; species Oryzias javanicus. The sequence continues at coordinate 28,441,664 of CM012453.1, read as the reverse complement.
GGCCTGGTTGGTAGTTTTTAGATGGATAGATTGAAGCTCTGTAGTGATGTCCAACCTTTTTTCTTTAGCCCCAAAGACAATAACCTCAGTTTTGTCTTTGAATAACTGAAGTAAATGTGACACATCCAGTCATTAAAGTCCTCAATGCATTTACCAAGAACCTGTGCAGGGCCTCGGTCTCCTGGTGACAATGTAATATATATCTGCGTGTCGTCTACATAGCTATGGTAACTAATGTTGTTGTTCTTTATAACCTGGGCCAGTGGGAGCATGTAGATGTTAAACAGAAGTGGTCCCAGGATGGAGCCTTGGGGGGACTCCACATGTAATTTCTGTTGTGAAGTTACCAATTGACACAAAATATTTCTTGTTTTGAACCAGTTTAGTACTGGCCCAGTTAGACCAGTACTAAACTCAGTTTTAGTACCCAGTTTTCCAGTCGTCTTCGTATTGCGAGGTCGACTGTATCAAATGCAGCTCTGAGATCCAATAAAACTAACTCACATATTTCTATTGTCTGTATTCAAACGTATGTCATTAGTCACTTTGGTCAGAGCCGTTTCAGTGCTGTGGTTCTGACTGAAGCCTGACTGGAAGACATCATAACAGTTGTTTTATATTAAGAAATCTTTTAGCTGAAGGAAAACAGCTTTTTCAATTATCTTAATTAAAAATGACAGATTTGATATCGGTCTATAGTTGCTCATTTATGTTTTTTCTACACTGTCCTTTTTTAGGAGAGGTTTGATTCCAGCTGTTTTTAGTGGTTCTGGGAAAACACCAGATGTTAAAGACAAGTTCACAATCTGGAGCAGGACCGGTTCCAGGATCTTTGAAACTTTTTTTGAAAAAGCTTGTGGGTAGAATGTTCAGACAGCAGGAGGAGGAGTTCAGTTGACATAGAATGTCCTGCAGATCTTCACTGTTTATGGGTTGAAACTGAGCCATTGGGTTAACACTAGTTTAAACGCCAAAGATGTTTTGTGGGAGAAGATTGATTAAAAAATATTAAGGGTGGTTTATTAAATAGTGAAATAAAGTTTAACTACACTTTCTATTTCGCTTCTGTTACCTTTTTTTCCACCTTTTATAATACAGTGCACCTTGTTTGAGTCAAGTAGAGAAATAGAGCCCTAATTAAGACTGCGCCTTATACTATGGTTGCGGAAAATACGGCATAGCTAAAAAAAAAAACAAAAAAAAAACTGTCAACTATTAATCCCCTTAACAAAAAATATTTTTTTGCCTCCTTTTTGCAGTGTTTTTCTTTATACTTTATATCACCTTCATAAAGACTAATGAGTCCGCTCATCCATAACCTCTGATAACGATCATTACATCCAGAGACATTTTCTCTACCTCACCATCAAACACAGCTAACAAGGCCAGTTGATTACATAGTCATTGCTGGCACTTAATGCTTTAACCATAGTTTTGCTTTTGCTATCTTATCCTATTTTGTAAAGATTCTACAAAGCTGTTTGTTAAATTATATTATTATTATTATTTTTTGTTTGATAAAAACAAGAAAATTGGTTAAGTGTGGTGTTATATAACCATTTACCACCAGCATCTTCTGTTATGTTCTCTGCAGTTCACATACACAAAAAAGCCTAATTGCGCTTCATGTTGGTAATTTTACAGATGCAGAAGGTTAGTCATAAAATATAAACAGTAGCTTAATGCTAAACAGACTAAATAAAACTGGTTATCCTTGCTATTAGACCCTCCCTCCCTGTAATGAAAAACTCCTTTAAAAAAAAAAAAAAAAAAACCTGATTCAGGAAAAGAGAAGAAACCAACCATTTTACTAATCTGTTGGTTGTGGATGTCTCTTATCTTTTTTTTTTGTCACATAATTGCAATACAGACAGTCACACTTCTATTTTCTTGTCCTCTACTCAGTTTTTAGCTACACCCACTTAGAAATATCTTGTCATTTCTGGGGCGAAATTACCCTTTCCAGCCTTTTTTGGCTTCAACTTTTAGAATAATGGGTCAACAGAAATACCTCACTTAAAAACAGGTCTATGAGAAGTTTTTAGAGGTCAAAAATAGTCTTTTTCTTACTTCTTGGCCTCATTAAAGTTAGGAGTTTTCTTTTGAGTTTTTTTTTTTTAAGCTGATTTTTAACAACCCCATCTTTCCCGCCATCTCCGCAGACTTTCCATTACAAATGTTTTGCTGGTTGCAAATTGCTCCCCTGCTCAAGTGCCTCTCTTGTCTTCGCTGTTGCAGGCGGTGAAGGCCGCCCAGCAGAAACTAGAAAGTGAAGTGTCAATATTTGGCTCTATGGTGAAGAATGAAGAACATTCTGGTGAGTGTCACATACATTTTGAGTTTCTGGAACTGTCTTTTTAAAATTGTTTGATGTTTTTATGATGTTTTTCATTTTTATGTCCTATTCCTAGAAAGTGTTGGTTCAGAGTTTCTCTTTTAAACTTGATATTAAATATTTATTTTTTGTTCAAGTTTCAACAATTTACACCTGAGAGATTTTATTGCAAAAAACAAAATTCTTTGATTCACCTGTAATATTTTTGCCCATATTTCTTGCACACATTTTGATATAATATTAGATTTCCTTTGTTTATTTTAACACGTTTAATAAAAAGAAATTTGAGCTGATAAGTGAGCACGTTAATTGTGTTTTTCATTGTTTTTTTTATACAGTGGGGCAAAAAAAGTATTTATTCAGCAATCAATTGTGCAAGTTCTCCCACTTAAAAAGATGAGAGAGACCTGTAATTTTTATTAAAGAATTTGTTTACAAATTATGATGGAAAATAAGAATTTAGTCACCTATAAAAAGGCAAGATTTCCAGCTCTCACAGGCTGGTAAAATCTTAAAGACGATCTGTATGAAGATCCTCTGTCCTCCACTCGTTACCTGTATTAATAGCACCTGTTTGAACTCGTTATCTACATAAAAGACACCTGTCCACAACCTCGAACAGTCACACTTCAAACTCCACCATTGCCAAGACCAAAGAGATGTCTAAGGACACCAGATACTAAATTGTTGACCTTCACAGGGCTGGAAAGACTGAATCTGCTATAGGTAAGCAGCTTGGTGTGAAGAAATCAATTATTTGGAAATGGAAGACACACAAGACCACTACTAATCTCTGTCTGGAACTTCATACAAAATTTCTCCCTGTGTTGTCAAAATGATTAAAAGGATGAGCAAGAATCCCAGAACCACACGGGGGACCTAGTGAATGACTTGAAGAGAGCTGGGACCAAAGACTACCATCAGTAAAACACAACAAATCTTGCAGTGGCAGACGTGTCCTCCTGCTAAAGCCAGCACATGTGCAGGCCTGTCTAAAGTTTCTAGAAAGCATTTGAATGATCCATAAGAGGATTGGGAGAATGTCCTATGGTCAGATAAAAGCAAAATATAACTTTTTGGTAAGAACTCTACTGATTAAAGAAGAAAGACTGCTGATTTCCTGTAAAACATGGAGGTAGAAACATCATGTGTTGGTGGTGTTTTTCAGCAAAGAGACCAGGACGATTGATCCGTGTAAAGTACAGAGTGAATGGGGCCTTGCATGGTCAGATTTGGAGCGAAAACCTCCCTCCATCAGCACATTGAAGATGAATCGTGGCTGGGTCTTTCAGCATGACAAGCATCCCAAACTCACTGCCCGGGTAATGAAGGAGTCGCTTCATACGAAGCATTTAAAAGTCCTGGAGTGGCCTAGAGAGTCTCCAGATCTCAACCCCAAAGAAAATCTTTGGAGGAAGTTGAAAGTCCATCTTTCCCAGTGATGGCTCCAAAACCTCACTGCTCTAGAGGAGATCTGCAAGGAGGAATGGACCAGAATACCAGCAACAGTTTGTAAAAACTTACAGAAAACGTTTTGACCACTGTCATTATCAAAAAAGCGTATTTAACAAAGTATTGAGTTTAACTTTTATTATTGACCAAATACTTTGTTTTCTATCATAATTTACAAATAAATTTAGAATATTAGATTTTTCTGTATTTTGATTTTCTCACTTTGTCTGTCATGCCTGTGATTAAAAAATTACAGGCCTCTGTTATCTTTTTAAGTGGGAGAACTCGCACAATTGGTCGCTGAGTAAATACTTCTTTGTTTCACTGTAAGTGTTTTGAACTGACTCTGCTTTAATGACCTTTATGAAATCTTCAGGTATCCTTTGAAAAAGAGATCTAATCTCAATGGGATTTCCTGGTTAAAAAAAGTTAAAGAAAGGCAATTAGTAGCTGTTTTTCAGGGTATATCTGCATAGCTGGATTAGTTTTTAAGATGTTTGTGTCTTTTTCTTATCTCTGCTCAAAAATTCAACATATAACTCATTCTATTATACTTAGAAAAAGTCACTTTTTAATACTTAAGTATTAATTATCAACAATTATCAGTTTTTTCAATCAGTAATTCAAAATTCGGTTTAGTGGTTGCATGTTCACAAGTGAAATGATTGGTTATCTGGAATAAAAGAATCATTAGATGGGTTCCTTTGCATATATTTGTAGAGCAGAATTTTATTTTACTGTAATCCAAAGGTTTACTGTAAAGTATTGGTACATTTTCTATGTGTTTTTATACTTTTCAGTGCAAGTATTGAAGCAAATTCACACAAAATGCTGCAAATCATTGAATTTGCATAAAGTGAAACGTCATCGTTTCATGTTTGGTAGACATTTGCCGATAGGTTCCTGTTCCACACGTTGCATGAGTTTGATGTTAACGGGCGTGTTTGTTTTTGAAGCTTTGGCTGCACCTCTCCTGCTGAAAGCCAAAGAGACCTGTGAACTCAGCAGTCAAACTTGTGCCGCTCTTCATCTCTGCCTTGAATTACTGTCAAAACAGGAGGAGGTAAGAGAAACGCACGTTTTGTTTACTAATGATTAAATAACCTGGAATGTCCTCCATCTTTGTAGTTTTTGTGCCGTAAAAATGCAAAATCCTCTTCAGATCAGATCTGCAGTCCTTTTATTTGGATTTGCTGAAAACGTATTCATCTCGTTCTCATTGATCCCCTTTCCCTCAGCTGTGTGCTGCTCCTCCATTGGCTGAATCCATTATACTGAATGGTTACAAAATTCCTAAGCCCTTCCCCCTTACGATAGCGCTCTCACACCAATCAGGTTTTAAATTTGGCCGTGCGCGTCTTTGTCCACCTGTCCTAGATGGAAGTTTTGAGAGGTGGGGGAGCACTGGAATGGTGTGATAATCACTGGCATGTTTGCTGGAAGGACACAGGAGAGATCCGCTTTTGTGCTTAGGTCTGCATTCAGCTCCCAGATCAGTGTAGACGGGCGCACACACACACACACAGCGAATCCCTCGGACTTGGATCCACCCGCTCTGGGGAAAGGCTGTGCGTGCACTGTGCGAAGGAACTCAAGCGCCACATATTCACTGGCTCGGCCGAAGATGCGTGCGCTCGCCTTTTTATCATGAAATAAAAGCCTGCAGGCGCGCTCTCCTCGTGCCAGACCATCCGAGCAAAGGAAGAAGAAAAAAAAAAGAGAAGCAGCGTCTCCACTTTCCTCCATTATCTGTACAGGTATTTTTATTTACATTCTTGGATTTTCTCCTAATTAATCTCCAAGCTCGAATCTGCTGTTAGTTCATCCCTGCTGATGTTGTTTGAAATTGAACATTATTTTAATTCGGAGCTTAGAGGTTCGATCTGAAGCGTTGGCATGGCAAAGGGGGTTACTCATCAGTATGCAGACGTCATTTCTAAGACGAGGACAGACGGAGTAATCTGTAAAGATGAGCACAAATGGAAGATAATTGCACCAAAAGTTGCTATAATATGTAGTTAAACTTTTAGAGTTAAATATGTCTGTCGTTCAGTTTATTTTTTGTTATTCTTGTCAGATTTGATAAAAAATCTGTCAGACTTTCAAAGTAATAGCATCCCAAACACATTAGAATGTAAAACAAAATTCAAATCTATCTCCAATTTGAGTACAGTCTGTGGGGTTTTACAGAAAAATAATTAATAGCCTTTAAACACTTTTGTCTGATTTAGTCAAATTCTGCTGCACAGTAGCTGTTTCTGTTTACTCTGTGCACTTCCAAATCATTATGTGTGCACAATATGAAAGCAATATTGTCTCCCTCCTATTAAAAATACTTTAAATCACAAGAAGTGTAGTTTTGGTAAAAAGCTTGTTTTTTAATATGAAATATATGCCAGCTAAATGTCAAAATTCATTCATGTAGTTCTAGAAAAATGAGAGTAAATTTAATGGTACCTTTAATAGTGCCACCTATGGGGCTGTTGTTCCAAAATTTGTCTCGCCTATTCTATTTATCACTTATCTAGGAAGTTATGTTTAAAGTTGGTCAGGTTAGGTCAATCTGAATGGGAGTTTTAAGTTGACAACGACCCAAATGTTTGAATTATGTGTTTTACAAAAATGTTAAGAAATGTGAAACAATGAGTTGCATCATTGAATTTGTTTCTGTCCAAAAAGAGTAAATGCCTAATTCTGTAAGGATGTGTTCAATTTGGTGAGATTGGGGGCTTTACCCCGGGCTCACACTGCATCTGGTCTGGCTCAGGTGTGGACGCCGGAGTCTTTACGTAACTTGAAAAGTGCGAGAGGCGCTCACACTGCATCCAGTCCGGTCCGGTCTCTGGTGCGCTCCGTATCCGTTTAGTTGGTTTCAAATTTTTGTTGGACGCTAGAGCCAAGCTGGAGCACTTTTTTTGTGAAGTTTGGACTCTGAATTAACTAAAGTGGAATTCATGCAAGCAAGTGTAAAGTGCATCGAGTACATTTTTCAGCTGCACTCACTGTTTTCCCCATGTTGTAAATATTACATCTTTATGATGACCAACCCCAGTCTCCCATACTTGTTACATGTGTAACACAGTCAAATATGTACATTTAGGCCTATAGAAGACAAATGTATTAATAAAGTTCCGAGCTTACCCTTATATGAAGACGAATCACACAGAAACAGAAGTGTTGTGAATATCATTCAAAAGAATAGTGGATTGAGGGTTAATTTACTAGTACTTCTTATATAAATGGTGGGTTATCGCTTGAACTTACGTGAGTTTAGGGTCTTACGAGGTCGGCAGGACCACAATGTGAGTCATCTCCTGTAGCTAGACCGCTTCATCCGCGCTGGAGCCAGACCGGATGCCGTGTAAGCCAAAGTCAATTTATCGCGTTAATTGTGTTTAATTGACTACAGACAAATTAGCCTGTTTTTTTATCATGTTCATTGGATTTTTATTGTATAGCTTTTGATGTGTTCCAAAAACGTAAAAAAACAAATTTTACTTCTTTACTTGCATCTTATGTGCATATTTTGCGTCTGCGTGCCGCCGTGTAGCCTCGTGCACGTGATGCTGCTGTGACGTCGTCAATATGGGACTTCGTAGTTTTTAACAGGACTAACCCAAACAAGCCCACAATGCCATAGCTGTTATCTATTATGTGAGGGATAAGTCCAGACGAGTGTTATCATAAATTACTGGGCTACTCGGAGGGCTGATTGCATCAGATGGCAAACCGGAGTGAGGTTAGTCAAAATGGATTATGGGATTAATTAAAAGTTTATTGTCAATATTTTTACGGTAAATTAGAGCAAATTTTTCCAGTCTGGACATGTTCTTGATTTTTTTCTTAATTGTTAGAAATTAGAAAAAAAAATACCTCATATTATTTTAAAAGTAAATGTTGGAAGTCTGTTACATAAGGAAAATTCCTAAAGCGATTTTTTTTTTTTTTTCGCTGTTAAATTGGAATTAGGCTAGCTTTTTAGACTGTTTTGGCATTTAATAAGATTTTTTTAGGTTTGGATACCTGGTTTGGCCTAATTAGAGATTTCTGGGGGTTTTTTTTAAGGCTAATTTGAAGTTTAGCTAATACTTCAGCCACATGCTAGCTGTTTTGGCCAATGTAGGCTTTTTTTTTTAAATCTAATTTAGAGTTTAGCTAATATTTTAGGTTTATGCTAGCTATTTTAGCTAAATTAGACATTTTTCCAGTTTTCTAGGCTTTTTTGGCATTTCGCTAATATTTTAGCACGCTATCAGCTTCTGCGTTTTTAGCTATCAGTTTCAGCATTTTCAGCTATTTGCACTGGCATCTTCAGCGGCCACACTCGGCAATGCTAAATATCTAGTTAGAAGTTTGTGTGAGTTAAATTCGAGAAATGTGGACCTGATCTTTTTTTTCTCGTGTTTTTTCTTTTTTTTTATTGTTCGAGATTTGGGGGAAAAAAACCCTTTTTGGTTTAAAAGTAAAGGTTGGAAGTCTGTTAAATTGGGTAATATTCATAAAGCCATTTTTTTTAGCTGTAATTTAATGTTTAACCAAAAAAAAAAAAAATTAAAATGAGGCTGTTTTCAGAAATTATTAGGTTAAAATAATTACAATTAAAATAGATTCATTAATTACAGCTCACAAAGAAATGAATTGCCTGACAGCACTACTTAAGTAAATTCCACTCACTTAAAACATCAGACAAAAAAAATTTGAACAGAAATATTTCAGCATGCCAGTTGCATCTGCTCACCTCATGCTAATCTGCTGCTACTACAACCACAAATTGGATTATATTTCCTACACTGCTGAGATTGCCGGTATTAAGCAGCATTAAGTCTAATCCCACATCTCCATTGTCGCAGATGCTTCCATTGATGACACTCGGATTTAGCGTCACCAGTGTGCTGCACACATTCGTAGAGCACGCTCTGGTACTTTAGGAGGTCTAAATGATGTCATGAAGACATTTTATCATAACTGAAGCGCTTTTCCAGGCGTCACAATATTTTGCCCATCAGCATTGTTGATATGGGCCGTTTAAGCAGCTGCTGCAGAGCGTCTCATTTTATACACACAGACTACAGAAGGGGAGCTACTCAGCTGTTAAAGTAGAGAGATTTGTGCAGATAACCTGACTCCTTTAGAAGGACTGAGCCGTAAACAAACAAGCGTGGACAGAAACCTTCCAGTGACGGATCTCTCAGATTTATGGGGAGCAGCCTTTCTTGATGGTGTTTCAGCACCTGCCAAAGAAGCAGAGCGAGTTCACACTTCAACTTGACATGCAGATGCGCACATCTGTCAGTTTGGGTTGCTCTAAAGGAGGAGAACGACAGGATTTGTCTTCTTTTCCCTTTTTTTCCTCATTAATTCTTATGTTTTATCACCAGATTTAATAAAGGAAAGTGTCCTTAAAACCTTGTGGGGCTGAAGAGAACATGCTGTACTATTAGCCTTTACCTCCATCATCAACCAACTTCCTGTTGATCCCCTTTTTATCCATTATCTTTTAGCCTTTTCTAGTTTAATCTTTTAAATTAACTTATATAGTTTCTCTAAAACTGAAAGCTACGCTTCTCCATATAACATCAATTAATCACTATTTTTATCCATATATTTTAATTCATAGTTTGACGTAGGACTGTAAAAACATTTTCCCGGGAGATTTATTGTTTTCTCTGGCTAGCGGCTAATTAAAACAAATCCTGCATCTTGTTGGTCAAGGAAGAGCATCCCTCTCAGGCTCCAGCTGCAGCGCAGAGCCCCGACACGGCTTAAAATAGAAGTGATTGTGCCGGGGCGCGAGATGCAGCCGTGAGAATGAAAGAGCTGGCGAAAATAGTTACACAACCAAATGGACAGACTCGTCTGCTTAATGTCTGGGATGTGGAGAGTAAATGCGGCCTCCCACACAGAAGCAGGATTTTTCTCAAGCCCTTTAGCCTTAAGAAGGTAGTCTTTTCTCAGGTGCATTTAGAATAAGTTATGATTTATTTATTGTAATTAAAAACTTTTATTTGTTGTAGTTCACCTTGTGTAAACAAAGCTTTTTACTAGCAAGTATTGTTTTTTGCAGCAGTCCACCAAGCTATATTTTAAGAAATGTTTTAAAAATGTAAGATTTTAAGGACAAGTTATAAATATTTTCGTACTGCCATAAAACTATATAGGATGATTAATTAAACTCTGAAGTGATTTTTTTTTTTTTTTTGCTAATTCCATAAAGAAAAACATAAAGATGATAAAAAGAAAGCTTGAAGACCCACTTCAATTATCTTTTGATCTATTGGAAAAGCATTTTCATTTTTTTTTTTTTTTTTTTACTGTGATTAGGCCATTTTTAGTTTGAAAAAGAAATATATACGTCGTTTCTAGGTAATAGTTTCTGTAGAGCGGCAGTATCTCAATAGAAATGAACCTAAGAGATGTGGGTGGAACTGTTGCTGCAGAGCAACCCCGCCCCCCCTACTCCGAGATCACAATTAAGATCTTTTTCAGACAATTTAAAAAAGAAATACTCAGAAATTCAATTTTGGGTTTAATTTTCTAAAATATATGTCCTCCATCAGAAAACTCCACCAGAAGATTTTACAAACACCATAAACACTTTTTATCAAAGTGGGTCTTTAAAACGATGAGAATCATACTTGTGAAATTCAGTTGACAATGTAAGAAAATGTTTTGTTTATTTATATTGTTTAGGATCTTAACAAGTACATATATTTACCATCAGTATCGGGGGTGTTATGAAAATTAAATCTGAGCAGAGGTTGAAAATGGGCTCTGACTATTTGCTGAACTAAATCAATACTCATTTTGAAATATTGGATCAGTGACCTTTAAGTAGCGAACATTTAATCACAAAGGATTTTTAGCTAATTAAAAAAAAGGACCTTTCATGCATTTGGGTTCTTGTCTTTAATTTTTAAATTGTCACATTGCTATTTGGAGTAAAGTTCATAGTATTAATTATAGTTTTGTGTGTAATATTTTTTATCTGTTCTGCACTCTCTGGAAATGCTTTAAGAATGTAGGTATTTTAATTAGGATTTCAGGATTTTCTCTTCCCTCCACAACTTTTAATTTCTTCTGTGATATTACTTTATATGTTAAAAGGGCCCTACCATGATTTTCTTAAGCCTTTCAGACTGAACTATATCCACATATGATCATGTATTAACTTTGGACAACTAAAAAACAAATTATTCATGCGATATTAGTCCCTTGAGTAAGACTAAACTCTTCCTGGAGGGAGCTTTTGGCATCGATCTGAAGTCAGCACGTTTCCAACCGCTCGTTTTTGTGGGTATGGGAGGGGCTGCTGCAGACAGTGCAGGTTTTTAGAGGATTACTCTTACATGCATGAACAGTTTAAAATACCGCTTTGGGGTTCTTTATAGTGAGTAATGAACAGTAAAATGCATTTAAAACCTCAAAAAGTAGAATTTTCATTAATTTAAGAACAATGTTTGTGTGTGTGTGTGATGTAAAAAATGTAAGACTTGTCGATGCTTTTTGTTTCTATAATTTAGGGGCGTATCTACCATTAGGGAAATGTAGGCGATCGCCTTGGACCCTGAACACTTTGGGGTCTCCGAACTGAACCCAAAATAAAAACTCTAAAATAATGCCCACGCTTATTATTAAACAGTCATAAAAAACCCAAATTACTGAAATAACATAAGACTGCTCATGTGAAAGTGTTTCGTTCTCCTCCGTCCCTGTATAGCAATGGACTGCTCCATCAATTGCAAGTTTTATATATATATATACTGTACTTCTCTCATAACTAAAACTGCTAAAGGACGCTCACAAATGATTGATCAAATATCGTCTTGTTGGCGTTTTAAATCAATTCAAGTATCTGCAAATGAATTATTGCGAGATATCACATAATCAATTTTTTCCCACACCCCTTATAGACAATGTCTAAAAGTGGAGAAATGATTATACAACTGCTGCAGAAGTCCCCGTGTTAATATTTGCCCGGGGCCCCCAAACTGCTGAGTCCACCACTGTTATTATTTGTTTATTTTCTGTTTTTTTATTTTATTTTATTGATCAATTGTAAATAAATAACCCTGAAGATGAAATCATTGATAATCAGATTGGATCTTCTTTTGTTATAGGTAATGAAAGGTTAAAATTAGTTTTTAAAAATCACTATCATAGTTGACTTTATCTTGTCATTAAGTTTTTTGTTTCTGGTTGTGTTAGCGAAGGACGCATATCAGCAGCAGACAATAGGAAACCCTGATCCGTTCTGTCTAATAATGACCTGGCTCAGGTTCCTTTAAATGGATACTCGGTTCCAGGGCTGTTGGCTCTGAGAAACTGGCATGTATTGTTCCACTACAAAGAAACCAGATCTGTTTGAAGGGTTAGAGCACCGACCTCTCATCAGCACCAGAGATGCACTCGCTGTATCAGCTGATCGAGCACATTAATACTTTCATGTCTGATTTCAATCGCATTTGCAAGCAGTGCCCTGCTGGTTTAAAAAAAAAAAAAAGATCAATGTGTTCCAGTAAAACGTACAGGAAGAGCTTCTGGTTTGATTTGATCCTCATGGTGGCCCTGTACTTTACAGGTGTGGAGTCTGAAAATAGAGCAGGAGGAGGAGAAGAACAAAGCTCTGGCAGAAGCCCTGCGAACTTTAGCAACTGAGCATCAAGAACTTAAGACTCGCTTTAATAAGAGCGGAAGGTTTTCCACCCTCAAAACCCTCACGGAAGATGACTTCTATGACGCTGTGTCAGGTCAGCAAGTCCGTTTCCTGATCCCGCCCATCACCGCACAACGGCTTCCCATCTATTCCACCAAATTAAAGCAAGTTTCTTACCTTAAATCCTCCTTTTAAAAACATTTCCTAATTAACTTTTTGGAAGCATTTTGCCATCAGCACCAGCCTGTGCTTAGAAACTGCTGAACGAGCATCCTCTAAGAGGGCTCGTTCCTGCCAGTTATTGTAAATCAAGCGGCAGCAATCTCATTCTTCATTCGCCGTCTGCCACAGCGAGGAACTTGGCTCCTTATCCAACAAGCTTTGCACACATACATCTGCCTCCATCTGTTTAAATGGGCGGGGCGTGTGCTTCTACAGGCAGTTTATCATCGTCGGGACACACTAGTCTCTCTCCGTTTCAGTGTACATTTGTGCAAATGCCACCCTTGTTTATTTTTCTCTTTTTATTCCAGTCACCAATAGATATTTTTGATATTCTATTATATTTTTTGAGCTCATAAACTCTTATGCATCATTATTGTACGGTTTAAGCCCCAAAAAGGAAAACTCAGAGGATGGATGCTGTCTTGGATCAGCTCTGTTTTCTCCATCAGCTTGTGCTTTAGACTGAAACAGACTTTAATAACTAACTTACAGCGATTTTAAAGTTCATAGATTGCGTTGGCAATATTTAAGGGTTGAAAAATATTATTTGAACCATATATGCAGTCACAATTATTTTAAAAGTTTTTTTTTTGTTTTAAATGTGTCCTGAAGCTGTTTTTATTCCTCCTTACTAAGCAAATTTAAGTTACTTTTTTTTTTAGTGAAACTAAAAGATTTAGTAAACATTTAATACAATGCAGGTATATATAAAAAGTAAACTAAATTAGACTTTAAAGTCCGTCCTGATGTATAGAAGCTGCATTCTCCTCCCTGTTTGTCAAAGACAACACCTGACATCGCATCCAGAGAGTAAACAGTGTTGGAGGAAATTAAGCCTTTGTGTCCCCTCCCTTTGCAACACAATCCTCAGGTGGGGTTTGGCCGGCAGCTGGGAGGGAGGAGGTTGGAGAGGAAGCCAAACATGAGCTCCTATTCTCAGAGTGTGTACCGTTGAGGCGGCAGAGCCCGGGCTCTATCGCACGAGCACTAAGCGGGCGCATGCAGATATCTGGCACGACCCAATATCTTCCTCCTGCCGTCTCTCTGCAGAATCGGAGTCGGAGCTCTCTGTGAGCGGCTTCCTGTCCGTGGCCAGCCTCTCCAACGAAGAGGACGAGGGCAGAGACGCCCCCCTTCTCAACAGCCTCAGCCATCCAAGCGCGCACGGGGGGGCTGCCGGAATGTCAGGCGAAGGTAACCAAGGCAACCGACCAGCCCAGCACAATGGCGTCAAGAAGCACAGGTGGGATATGCTCCAGTTCTGATGTCATGTTTATTTACAGGCTTGAGTGATGTGCACGGAGTCAGCACGCTGATTCAGAGGCTCGTCCTCACACTGCCGCCTCTGAATGATCATCATAGACAGATTTAATTCAATAGTACCTCAACTTTGAACAAAAGCCCTCCTCGGTTTTGATTATTGGTGGCTGACCTAATTCAGCTGGAAGGTACCGAGCTGGTGAAATAAGATGCAAGCTTCCCAGCGAAGGCTGTTATTGTTTTTTTCTCAGACTTTGATCCATAGAGAATATTCTGTTTTGTTTGGGATCTGCTTCAGTGATCCCTTCAGTGCTTTTCTTTCCTCAAAATGTTGATCCAAGTGATTCATAATTAATTTTCAACATATTAAAAAAAAAAAAAAAAAAACACTTGAAGGAGGTGATGAAATGTGATGCATCTTTTTGCTTAGTCAGTTTGGCTTGTCATCACTTGGATTTAGTTGTTAACTAGAAGAGTTGCATTACCGATAATAGCGTGAATTGTTTTTGCCAAAAGTAGTCACTGAAGATGCTGACGCTTTTTGCTGTAAGTGGTGACGCAATTTACTTAAATTGCTGTAAGGGTTTGACAAAAATGAAAAAGCTATTTACTAAAAGACTGGAAATCTTGTTAAAGAACTATGAAAGCGTTGAAGTTGACCTAAATTTCTGAAATTTTTCTTGTAAAATTGCTTATAAATCTCTAATACATGCCAATTTTGCAAAAATATTTAGTGTGTTGTTAAATATGAACTAATTTCCAAATTAGCTGAAAGAACCTTAGTAGATGCCAAATTAGCAAAAAATAAATACTAGCTAAAATACAAAATAGCATAACATTTTTCAGTAAATGAAAGTAGTCAAAATCATTAGCCTGTTGCCAAAATGAAAGCTAAACTCTAAATTAGCATATTAAACCCCAATAGATACCAAATTAGTCAAACGTTAGCATGTTGCTAAAATATTAGCTAAACTCTAATCTTTTAAGAAATTACTATAAAATATTAAAACATAGCTCATGAATATATTTATGCATGGACTTGTTGCTAATCTGCCTAAAATTTTTCAATCTGAAGATTTTTGTCATTTTTTTTACTACAGGGCGTATTTTTTTCTCAATATTTCAAAAACTATTGAATTTACGTGCCAAAAAACGTATGGATAGGAGCTGGAGAATCACTTTTATCAGAATTAGTTAATTTTATGTAATACTATGTAGAAAAAAAATGATTTTTTTTCCTAAAAGATCATTTGTAATGTATTTCTGTCCCCAAAATATCGTTTCTCCACTTAAAAATGAAGTCACATGTCTATTTTTCATCTAATTGAGTCTTTTCATTGTGTTGTGTGTGTGTGCGCGCAGTCTGTTTTATTTATTTGTCTTTCTTTTGGTTTTTAAAAAATGTTTTCATATAAAGTAGGAAAGTGCTTTTTAGTTTTAGCTTTTTTAAATTATTATTATAAATACTTTTTTTCAAATAAAGTTTCTATTATAAGTGTTTTTAGTTTATAAGTAGGTTTAAAAAAGTAAAATATTTTAGTATCTTATGGGGGAAAAACTACAAGTCTTACGTACTTTTTACAAATAGGATTAGATTCTGTTAAATAGTTAATATAGGGAATCCAATCGTACTCCTCAATTGTGTTTAAAGGCCTCAAGGAACTCTGAACTGCAACCAAAACTAGGCCAGAAGTAAATCTGTTATGCATCAGTGCTCTGCTCATCCTACAGATGGAGCAAATTCTTCATCACTGCCCATATCCCTGTTTGTTTAGCTGAAATAATGGCTTCTGTGCGTGTAGCGGCTCAAGCACTCCTTTTTCAACAGGAGCACCATCTGCTCTTAGCTAGCCTACCTGTAAGCTATCACTTCTGCAGACGTCAATCATTGAAACCGCAGTGGGGATTGGATTCAGAGAGCTGTATTAGGCACTGGAAAACGTGTATGTATGAGGTCTGCTCTGGAAAGTTGCACAGTACCGATGATTGACATTTCTGTATTACACCTGGAAGGTAAAGAGCAAAAACCATTGACTGTATATTAGAACTGGACCGAATGAGTTTGACATCATCCATAGAAAATGACTTAATTGTGGCTCCAACCAAATGAAGTCAACTTAGTCACTATTTTTTTTGACCATTTGGAACCAGACAACATCAGTTTGTAGTGACATGTCTGAATTGGTTTGAGTCATCGTTTCTATGGCAACCACTCTCGCCTGTCAGGAGTGAGCTTGTTGCACGTATATACCCTTACTACTTAAAGTCCCCCTCCAATAAAAATAATGTTTTTTGAGTTTTTAACACGTCTGTGTGGCATTTTTCTTCTGAAAGAGAAAAAGTATAAGATGAAATCATTTCGTGTTTGCATTTCAGAGTATTTCTCGCTGTCAGTCAAAGTGTCCGGGAAAAACTCTGTTTGGATTCCTGAAACTTGCTTACGTCACAAAAGATAGCTAGCCCTGATGCAGCTTTAGGGGCTGGAAAAGATAATATAACGTCCCTCTTCTGTGCTGTAAAGGTATTGTAATTCAGTGAAAGGCCATACTGATGTTAGCTTTCATTATTTTCCCAAGGAATCTGAGGAAAAAATGGATTGGATTTATTGGACACCGCAACGTCAATAATTATTCAATTATTTTCAGAAAAAGAGACATTTTTCATTGATGGTGATTGCATTGCCCGCTCATATTTTAATTGCGTCCAAGACTGGACTTTTTTTTTAAGTTGGCCTCGTGTATTTAAAAAGAAACTGAAAGTAAAATCCCATTAGCTGTCACAAATATGCTGTTTGCGTTTAATCCACCTAGAAGCGGCGAGCTGCAGCAGCAGCGGCGGCGGCGCTCCTGCTTTGTTTATAGCGGCTCCGCTTAGGATCCACAGGGTGGTTAAACACCGGAACCGTTCTCCTAAACGTAACCCTTCGTCTGCATCTAAAAACATCAGCACTGGCTGCACACATGTACAAACTGACACGCGATTAGACCCTCTCTGTATTATGGCATTTCATTTCATTAGATTTAAAATTAGAAGTTATTAGAAATTAGATGAAATTAGTTATGAACCCCAGCTAGTGCTGCTTGCTGGTGCAATGCAGCCTAAATGGTAATGTTTTATTTTCTTTTTTCATGGGGTTTTCAAAGTGTGTCTCGCTAGCATGTCTATGGGGATAAGGGGCGGGGTTACGCAGCTCAGCACCATAAGCCACGCCCACACAGAGGGATTTTTGGAAACGCAGGCTTCAGATCAACTGGGAAATGACTTTTTTAAGACATTTAGGATGTGGATTTTTTGTTAAAAACTTCAGTCTTAATTAAAACCCCACTGGGAACGTTTTAAGAAAATTTTTTAAAATCGTTGTAGGGGGACTTTAAAAGCAGGGTATAAAAAATTCACTCAGTCGGAATGTTGGAAGTCTGCTGGCTCCACCTACGTTTACTGAGGTGTCTGATTGGTTAGAATGCTTATTTTGGGAAATGGAATGACTGAGGAATAACTCTTTATTTCTCAATAGAAGTCTATAGGATGTTGGCTTATTGGAGACAGATGGGTACTTCTTGTTTGGAATGCAAAGGAGAGTTCTCTCAGTCCAGTTCTCTTATACCGTCAATGGCCCAAAGCAGTCTGTAAAATAAGATTAGAAGAGAGGAAATCAGATTATGTCTATAATTTAAAAAGAAGAGACTGGTTGGGTTTCATTTTGCATTTATCACTGCTAATTCAGAAATATTTGCACTGCACACTCTTTCATTTGGTGTTTATGTATTCAGAGAAGGTTAATCACGCTCCTCATTGTACAGTAGTTATGCCACTTTACTGTTTAAAGCCAAACTATGTTACACCATTGAATCAAATCGTGAGGAAAGTGAATTTTATTTGAAATTTATTTATTGGTTTATTACATTAAACCAGGCTTAGTATAAGCCAGCGGAAAATAATTTTTCTTCATCGTTACTTATTAGTAAATAAAAAAAAAAAAAACATTTTGTTTCCAAGGTCTACTTTTACTCTTCAGTTTTGAGAGACTTTTTAAAGACTCATTCCTATTGTAGAAGCGTTCCCAGTGCTATTTTAATTATGATTGACATTTTTAGCTAAAATCAAAAACCTGTGTCTTCTAGGACATAGTTTCTGGAGAGCAGCAGTAGTTTGTTCAAAATTTGCCACCAAGTCGTGCGCGGGATCGATGGCGCGGAGCAACCCCTCCCCCTATTCCCCTCCCCCGTTACTCAGAGCTCAGCGTAGAGAGCTTGTGGCCCACCCAGCATATTTCCTACGTCAACATTTGTATCTCTTTTTCAAGCAACAATTTTTCGTCTTTTTTCCTGATTCACAACGATTTGAACAAAGAAATGCTATTTTGAGCTTTATTATTTAACTATAGTATGAGAAAAAAATGCCACAAGACTGTGTTAAAAACACCACAATTTTCATTAGAGTGGGTGTATTGAGCACTGTGATCCAAGTGTTTTTTGGGGATGTCAAAGTTCTTGATGTATTCTCCTGTGCTGATTTATTCATGGATGGGATCTTTCAGCGTCTGTCAGACTCTCAACTCCAGTTTAATGACAAATGGCTGGTTGGTTGCTCCTATGAGTGACATCAAAATTATTCTGCTCAGTGTGTAATTGTAACCATTAATTTGCTCCCTACTGTAAATGACAAAAACGAACCAATAAAATCTTTCCTAGCTAAAGTTTAAGTTTGAAGGAGATGTCATTCAATAAATCTCACAAACTCTTTGTTTTGTGTTATTTTCTCTCAGATCGTGCCTCCCAGCTCCCATGTTTTCCAGGAATGACGTCAGCATATGGAGTATCCTGAAAAAATGCATCGGCATGGTGAGAACAGACCTTTTCTGTCTTTTAGGTTTTTAGTTTCACAGTGCATTCGGACTGAGTTTAAATAAAATCAAAGGGGAACACTTTTTAATAAGATTCCTTAAGAAACTTTATTAATTCAGTTCAATTCAATTTTATTTATATAGCCCAAAATCACAAAGAAATTTGCCTCGTTGGGCTTCATGCAGGTAATTTTACAGATGCAGAAAATATTTACAGATGTTGACACATTAAAAAACATTATTAATGAGTTTATAGGATATTTATAAGATATACAAATTAGGCCTCTATATTCTGCAGCACATTTCAGTTTGCAGAAAAGAACGTTTTTGTCAATTTAAAGTTAAACAGCTAAAAAGCTAAAAGAAATAGTTTGATCATTTCTTTCCATTAATCTGTTCAGAATAAAATGTGTTCCTCTGGTTCAGTCTAATCTTTACATCTTTACCATCAGATGTTTAAGTCTGCAGATTTCACCAGGATGTTCAAAGGTCTGCTGGGAAACGAGATGACACATTTCCTTCATTGTTTAGTTTTGTTTGCCGTGTGCGGCACTAAATCTGTCATCAGGCCGCTTTTTTAATGTCCTCGTGCTGAGGGACATTCCTTTGTACCTGCTCAAAAAATACAAGGGTAGCTGTCGCAGTTTATTGGGTGATATTTAAATAACACAAGTTCCCATCAATACTCTAATCGTGTTTGTTCCTGCTTAAACATGGAGCCCACTGAAACAGAGGAGACACAACTTTTTCTTTTTTTTTTTTTTTTTTTTTTGCTGCAGCTGCTGATTTTGTTCTTTAACACATTTTCCCCAAGTGTAATGGTGTTTTCTCCCTTTTTAATTTATATGGCCTAAAACGTTGCAGAGAAGCACTGAGAACAAAACAGTTTTTTTTTTTTTTTTTTTTTTGTTTTTTACCCCGCAGCACAACAAGGACAGCAAATTTGTTTTTCACCCTCTGAGCAACCCTCAGTTTTCTGTACATCTATATACAAAATATCACCCAAAAAAAGCCTGATTGCATAGTTTTACATTAATATATGATGATTTAACAGTTTAAATCTCAAAATAAGTAGATATTCAATTTTCAGGCCAATTCTCTCCCCGTTTTCCTCTCAGGAGTTATCAAAGATCACCATGCCTGTGATTTTCAACGAGCCTCTGAGTTTCCTGCAGAGACTGACTGAATACATGGAGCACACCTACCTCATCCACCAGGCTAACGCCGCCACCGACTCTCTTGAAAGGATGAAGGTATCAGTGATTATCCAGTCGTCCAGACCGTCGTTTGAACCGATGAGTGAATAAACGGATCTGTTTAGTGTGTTGCAGCGTTTGCCGTGTCCGCCGTCGCATCGCAGTGGGAAAGGACGGGGAAACCCTTTAACCCGCTTTTGGGGGAAACATACGAACTGATCAGGTATGATGGATGGTAACGTGTAATCCAATCTAGAAATGTATTAGCGTGAACGTTTGCTCTCCCCCAGAGATGATTTGGGGTTCCGATGGATGTCGGAGCAAGTGAGTCATCACCCTCCGATCAGTGCCTTTCACGCTGAGGGCTTCAAGGAGGATTTTGTCTTCCACGGGTCCATTTATCCTAAACTAAAGTTCTGGGGAAAGAGTATAGAGGCTGAGCCCAAAGGAACCATCACACTGGAGCTTCCCAAGTAAGTTCATCAAAACTTCTTGTTATTTGAACTCATTTTGTATTTCTTTGACTCATTTTTTTCCCTCTTAACCTCTACAGGCATAATGAGGCTTATACTTGGACAAACCCCACCTGCTGTGTGCATAACATCATCGTTGGTCAGCTCTGGATCGAGCAGTATGGCAACGTTGAAGTGATCAATCACAAGTAAAGGAAATCTTGTTTGATTTTATTTGGTTACCTTCTTAGAATGTAGGAAAGCTCTGTAGATATATAGATTATGTACCATGCTTCATACTTACTTGTGGGGTCCTCAGGGTTCGATTATAGGACCTTGATTGATTGATTGATTAATTGATTGATTGATTGATTGATTGATTGATTATTTGAGACAGGGACAGCATATATTAATAAAACATTTAAAAATGCAAATATATAAGATTATAGCCTTTTAAACTAATTTCCATCTTTAGTCCCTATAGAAAAGGTTGTTAGTCTCCAAGTAAAAGTACAAGTTAAAACAATACATAAAAAGTAAATAGAAGTCTGAAAACAGCAGAAACAACAAATTTGGTTGTCAATAGAGAAACAAACAGGAAATTTATAAAACATAAAAGCAACATTTAAGGGGGAAAAAAAAAATCTCTATTTTTCTTCTATGCAGATGACACTCATATTTATGTCTCTGACTTATTAGCGATTGATTTTAATTTCCTTTTTTTATAAATAAAGTGGTAATATTTTATAGTAAGATTCCTTAACCAGCTTTATTAACACAACAACAAACATTAATGTGTTTATAGGGTGTTAGTAAGACATTTATTGGCTCAATAACCTGAATAAGTTTTATTAACAAACCTGGTAAGATTAATTAATACCTAAAGGGAGACCATTGTCTACAAAAGCCAAATTAATAAAGTGCTTACAAGCTTAAAAAAGTATTAACTATGTTTGTCAACATTGTATTAATTGTTTTGGAGCACCTCATCCAAAGTGTTACCAACAAACTTACTCGCTTGGTGTTTCAATCATTTAAAATTATGGAATTATGCAAAAGTACAAAAAACAACTAATATATCAATCCTATTGATTATTTATTTATTTACACTTTGAACTGATTTGAGTGAATTTCAGATTCTAAGCAAAACATTGATTTGAAAGTAAAGAAAAAAATAACGAGAAATGCAAATGATCCCATCTTCTATACGTTGTAATAACTCATAATCATAAATAGATGTCTTTGCAGTCATGCATACAGTTCACACAAAGATTATTTAATATAATGATTAATAAAGTCGAGTGGAGTTTGATTAGTTGCTTGAAAAGAAGTGGGAGGAACCAAACTTATATAATCCCAGCCCATTTGTGTGTTTTTTATTTATATATATATATATATATATATATATATTGTTTTTTAAAAGTTTTATATCATCTATTTTTTATTAGATTGAGTGTAAATTATTTATCAAGTAACAAAATTAAATGCTTATTATCTTCAGAAATATCATTAGCAGAAAAATGTATTAATTTCTTCCTGATCTGATCGCAGGATTTGAATCTCTTAGTCATCTCTCACTATGTCGCAGTTTACCTTTCACTGCCTCGCTGTTTCAGAGTTTTTCAGTGCAATTTTGTATAGTTTTAGATGTAAACAGTGCATCCCTTTTCTGTGTCCTGATTGGCTAGATTCCTTGTCAATCAATGTCCTCTGAGCCATGTCTCCTGTGCAGCTCATACATACATCTTAGTTTTTTCATTCTTATTTACTGGACTTATTTTTCTATGAATGTTGGAACTTTGAGAGTTTAAACGAGAGAGAAAAGTGAGAAAATGTTCATGTCTGTCTGAGAAAAGTATATAAATGTGTAGTCAGAGCTTTTACAGCCTGAAAACATCTGTAATCTTACTTTGTGAATTTCACTTATCACAGGTTATTTGTGGAATGTATTCCTTACGATAAATGAATGTCAGCTGTATAGTAAATAAACCTGATCATGTACCGTATGTTTAGGAGGTTCAGCCTGTAGAGGAGGAACAGTAGACCCCTCACAGGATGTCTCTGTGTTTCAGAACTGGAGAGAGATGCAACTTGACGTTCAAGCGCTGTGGTCTCTTTGGGAAAGAGCTCCACAAAGTTGAGGGATACATTCTAGATAAAAGGTAGGATTTCTGGATTGGTGATATTCAGAAATATCTATAGGTTTTTGGAGAAACAAAAGGCCCCATGGGGCTGTTTGAAAATATTTTTTCATATGCTGACTCATATGTTCCCTTTGTTTGTTTGTAGTAAGAAGAAGCTGTGCGCGATATACGGTAAATGGACCGAATGTCTCTATGTAGTGGATCCTGCAACTTTTGATGCCAACAAAAAGATGGACAAGAAGAACTCAGAGGAAAAGAAGAGCAACAAGGAGGTAACAAATGGCAATAGATGTGACTGAGCATCTTTCACAGGGCTGGGTAGCAACAATAATTTCCAGATTCGATTCAATTCACCAGAGCTGGATTGGTTTAATTCCCTCTTTTTTTTTTCATGCACTCAATTCGATTCAATTTTGAATGTAAACATTTAAAATGTATCGTAGATATCATACATTGTTACAAGGATTTTCAAACAGAGAAGCTTCAACAATTGTTCTGCCTCTCCTGGAGGGAGTTTCAATTTGGCCTCTAGGTGGCAATTGAGCTATAGCATTACACCTTAGTCCAGAAGAAGAAGAAAGTATGAGCATAAAAACAGTGCTTTAAATCACAAATTGTTACTTTAATAAAGTATTTCCTTAAAAGAGTTTGGAAAATTCTTGGCTAAGAGTAAATAAAGATGTTCATTTAGTCAGCAATTTAGTTCAACCAAGCGTTAGCATTAGCCGTCCTATGGGAAATCCCATTAAATGTTAGCATCAAGCTAACAGACTTTAGCTTTAAACGTTAGATCGATCTCTACTTTTATGGTCGATTATTGATCTATTAAGCTTAGATCGATTCAGATTAATTCATCATTTTTAAAAACTCATACCTTTTCAGTTTGCTGGGACTTAAGCCTTCTTCTAAGGCTTTAACTTTAGATTCTAAGGATCATCCTAAAATCTGCCCCACAGCCAGATTCCTATCAGAGATCACACAGTCAGTTTAGTAATCAGGGGTTTAACCATAGCCAAATATCTTTTTGATTTGGTGAGTTTTGATGTAGCGTCATGAAGTTGCACTCAGTTGCTCAACTCTCGAGCCAATCCTCCAAGGTGCTATATTTGCTCTACTGCGCCATCAAGTGGACCAAAAAAGTATAACTGGCAATTATGTTTATTGTGGTTCTAGTGGAAAAATAATTGAACAAATGATGGATTAAATACAGTTAACATGGAGTTTGTTTCTATACGACCAAGAGGATCTGGTTGCAGACAAGATGGCAGCCAGAAATTATTGGTTGGAAGCAGAAATTCCACAGGAGTTCAGAGTTGTCACCATTTTTATTCAAACTTTTTAATGTAAATGAAACATTTAGTGTTCGGGATTATCTTAAAATGTGTCAAAAGAGGATAAACAATGTATTAATTTCAAGAGGGATATAAAAAAAGTGTTCAGATTTGTAAAACTGTTACAACTTTTACATTGGAGCTTCAGCTTTGACAACCGTTAATTTCAACCTTCAACGTGTCTCAGCGCATTCTGTCATGGATTGAATTGTTACAGCGGTATATAACACTTTATATTATTATGTGTTCTAGGGGTGTAACGGATCACGCATAATCCGTGATCCTTACGGATCGCAAGCCACGGTTCGGCCCATGCGCTCTCATACTTGAATCAATCGTCCGTTCACATTGAATGCAATTCTCATCAAACTCATGTATGTCGTCTTTGCGCTAAAGTAGCTGCTTGACGGTTATCCAAAAGTCTGTTAACCTGAAGCTCCCTCTGCGTGTGGGAGGAGCTCCTGTCAAAAACTTTTCTCGTCGTGGAGGACGCTGACAGTAAAATCTTAGGTTTGTTTAATTTTAAGAGCTGAATGAAGCATCAATACACATCTCCATGTCTGGGTTCAGAGAATCTCCTCGTTAGAAGCAGCAACTGTACCATACAGGAGAAAGCCGCCGCTACATAACAGGGACGTGCCGTCAGAGGTCGATACTATGGCAACGCAAAGGGATCATAAATCGGCCTGAGAAGCGGGCACGGCAGTGCTATGTTTTACTGATAATTATTATTTTAAATGTTTCCACAGTTGGTTTTAATAAAACAATTGATAACTGTTTTATTTCCGATTTAGTTTGGACTTTAGGGGGGTGGAACGGGAACATTTATATTTTAAGGGGTATTCCAGATGGATCTGGTCTTTTTAACACTATTTTTAAACGTTCTATTCTCTCAGTTTTTGCAGATTTGGTCTAAAGACATGTAAATGTAATTAGAAACTACATGTTTTAGCATTTTGTTTGTGTTCAAATTTGAAAGATTTTTTTTTTAATAAATAGGCTTCAATGACCAAATGTTTTGATGGTTGATATATATTTTTACAGTTATATAAATAATGTGCATGTGTGTGAGAAGTACCTTATGTTTTATTAAATCTATGTTTTGAAGCTTTTTCAAAAATGTATCTTGTTTTTTGCTGTTGTGTTTTTTTTTTTTTTTTTTTTTTTACTTTTTCCTGATTTGAAAGATGATCCAAACCGTGAAACGGTCCAAACCGTGAATTTTGTGATCCGTTACTCTCCTGTTGTATTCCATATCGGTAAAAAGATGTGGTGGGGGAAGGAGGGGGTGATTTTCTGGTTCTGGATCTGGCTATGATTTTTGGCTGTGATCTTGCCTGCCACCAGGTTCCCCCTCAAAGCAGCGCTCAAGTTAAAAGATAAAGTAGAACACTTTGGAGATGGGAATGTTATGTCACTCTGCTTGTGTTGCTTATGTGACAATCAGGACAGCAAAACTGGGATTTTAAATTAAAAACAAAACATTTTCTTAAATCTCCAAACTATCCTCAAACTCTCCCTGAATCCATCAATTCATCAAACGTTTGGAACGGAGCCTGAGGGTTTTAAAACTCGTGCCAAAATCCGAAGCACTTCCTGGTTCAGCTGTGCAGCGTACAGCTCCTCCCCTTCATGAAACAACCCTCGACGTGCGCCCCCTCTGCTCAACACACCCCTCTATACATCACCGTGTATTTGTGTGATCGAACAGCCTCAGAACAGTGTTGATGAGGAGGCGGAGGAGATGCCTCCACCGGTCGCCGAAACTGTCCAGGTCATCCCCGGCAGCGAGCTCATCTGGAAGATAACTCCTCGACCAGAGAATTCAGCCAAGGTACGGAGAGGGAACGGTGGGGGGGGGGGGGGACGCTGGAAGGTTCCAGCTAAACTGAATCCGTCTCTTGCAGTTCTACGCGTTTTCCACGTTTGCCATGCAGCTAAATGAGCTGGACAAGATCATGGAGGAAGCTCTGCCGTCCACTGACAGTCGTCTCAGACCGGACATTCGTGCCATGGAGAACGGAGATATTGGTAAAGTGGTTTTGGTTTTTTTTGTTTGTTTTTTTTAAGTACGGCATCTGCAGGTTTTCTGTTTTTGTGTAATAGATCTAGCAAGTGCAGAGAAGAAAAGACTGGAGGAAAAACAGCGCATGGCCCGGAAGAATCGCTCCAAATCTACAGAGGAGTGGAAAATCAGGTCAGTCTTTAGAAAATTGGAGCTGCATTCGTTACTTATTCCTTCATACCATCAAGTTAACTCATTTTCCTTATTATTATATGTTCATTTCCCTTTACTATAACTGAGAAGGAGTGCTGCACTTGGCCCAAGGTTTGATTTTTGGTTTCAAACCTCCTCAGTTTCTTCTAATGGTTTGCTTTGATGTGAAGTGCTGCACAACACCGCCCTCTTCAGGACAGAACGCAAACTGCGTGTCCTCATTTTGTTTGCAGTTGGTTTCTACTAGAGCTGCCACAAACGATTGTTTTAATAGTCGACTGATCACTGTTAATTTTTTCTGATTAGTCGACTAATCAGGTCATGCGCAAACTGGCTGTAAAACACACATCAGAACTATCATTAGCTTTAAACTAATTAAAAACTAGATATATAGCATTACCTGCTATAATGCTGTGAGCTGAATTTGGCCACTGAAGATGATGAATTTTTTTAGCTGAAAATGCTAAAGCCGATAGCCAGCTAAAATATTAAATTATTAAATGCAAAATTAGCCTAAAAAACTGGAA
This sequence comes from Oryzias javanicus, assembly GCA_003999625.1. Lineage (NCBI taxonomy): Eukaryota > Metazoa > Chordata > Actinopteri > Beloniformes > Adrianichthyidae > Oryzias > Oryzias javanicus. The sequence goes on along the minus strand of CM012453.1, from coordinate 28,415,028 downwards.
AAAGACAAAATTAGCCAAAATAGCTGAAATCCAAATTAGCCTAAAAATTGAAAAATCCTAAATGAGCCAAAATAGCTAGAATGCAGATAAAATATTAGGTAAACTGCAAATTAGCCTTAATAATGCCAAAATAGTCCAAGAAGCTAGCAGAATGCCATTTTAACTTTCAATTTTACTAAATTTTAAAGACTAATTGACTATTAAATTAGTCGTTCACAATTTTAATAGTTGATTAGTCGACTTGTTGTGGCAGCCCTTGTTTCTATAGTCAAATGTTTTTGATTTTATTCCATATGAGTCATATTTAAGTCATGTTTTTGTTTGTTTTTTTGCAGATGGTTCCAGCAGGGAACCAACCCTCACAACAAAGCTCAGGACTGGATCTACCTTAAAGGCTACTGGGACAGGAACTACACCCACATGCCTGATATTTACTAAAATGTGAATCTGCGCAGATTAGAATAAACGCAGACTTCTGTGTCACCTCAAGAATTTACCTGCTGCTCTGTGAATGTGTTTCATAAACAGACGTAAACCCAGTGAGTATGGAGGTAACAACAATCTCTGGTCTGTATAAGAACTAAAGCACAAACGACTCTGTAGCTTATTTATTGTGGGTAATGACCACTAAAGTAAGGTATTTATGTGTAGAATGTATTTTAGATATGTAAATGTGAGATTAAAATAGTTTTTTTTTTTTTTTTCCATCATTCAGGCATTTTGCTCATCTGTATCACTGAGATGACATCATGTGGTTTTCCCAAATGCAGCTTTGGCGTTTCTACTTGTGTGCTCATCTTATTATGCATCGCAGGATTTCCAAGTACATCACTTTTCGGTCAATTTGCCTTATTTTCTCCTCTATAGTACAGCAAATGGTGAAAGTATTAGTGTTAGAAACTGCTTATTTGAATGGCAACTGTGGTCGGCAGTAAAATGTGTGTGTGTTGCCATTTATGTAAAAGGATATTTCTGCTAAATTCAATCTGCTTAGATTTCAGGTAATCCTGGTTTGAACAATTAAATCTAAATAGTGCTGTAACTTGAAACAGACGTGATGAATCTGCACTCACAGACTGTATGAAGGTGATGGAGCAGCTGGACTGATTGCATTTCTCTTATTGAAACCATCTTTCCAAATGCATGTGCGTAGATAGATCTATGCAAGCCTTACCTCCTTCAGTAAAGCACTGAATAACTCATGATAGCGGTAGATGCAGCATGTTTTACGGTTGTTTTTTCAGTCGTTTTTGGTTTTAAACTAAATTTCTATAAATGCTAAATAAAAGCTTAATGTTGTTGAATTCTTCTTTTCCCGCTCTTGTATACATTAACATCCTTCCGTCTGTGTAAACTACGAGGAACACTTTACACCTCCTGCATCCTGTTGCTTGGTGTTTATTCGGTTCTGTCTGAGTAATTAGGATAGAGAGGAAAGTAACCTGAGGTTAGCACGACTTCTGTTTGGGTGGTGCCACTAACCAGTTAGTCCAGACCAGGACTGTGTTTAATACACAACTCTTGTGAGTGTCAGCTCACTCTTTCCTGATTCTTTTTTTCTTTAACTTTGTCCTTTCAGGGAAATCTATTTAGTATAATTTTACATTTATAGCTGCTTTTCCCTCCTTTTTTTTAAGGTTGAATTTTGTTTAGTGCTTTATGCTTTAGGGAAATTTCTTTGATATAATTTTGCATCTATAAAAAAAACAATTTCCCTCTTTTTTAAGTTATATTTTAGTTGGTTCAAAGTGTAGTTTTGATTTTTTTTTCTTTATGCTTTCAGGAAATTTATTATAATATATTTCTAAAAGTCTTTTCTCCCTTTTTTGTTAAAATACATTTTGTACCAACTAAACTTTTTTTTTTTTTTTTTTAATTTATGCTTTCAGGGAAATTTAAAATTGTAAAATTATACTGTTTATTTTTCCCTTTTTAGGTTAAATGGTTAAATTAAGTTGATTCAAAATGTACTTTCATTTTTTTTCCCTTTTTTTATTAATGCTTTCAGGTAAATTTAATATAATTCTACATTTATAAAAGTGCTTTTTCCTCTTTTTTTTTAGACTAAATTTAGTTGGTTCAAAATGTAATTTTGATTTGTTTTTACTTTGTTTTCAGGGAACTTAATTTAATATAATTTTACATTTATAAAAGTGTTTTTTTTCCTCTTTTTTCAATTAAATTTAGTTTGTTAAAAATTTAGTTTTGATTTTTTTCTTAATTTATTTTGATATAAATAATGACCACCTTTACTTGAATAGTTAATTCTATGAATTCTTCAAATAAAAATCCAACTTTTGCAACCAATTTTATTGACCATAAAATAAGACATTTCCTGCTTTCACCAACAACTCTCAAAATCAAACACATTTAGAAAAAAAAAACAGGTTTATTCTGCAAATCCTAAAGTTTAACAGAAAACCTTCTTTAAATTTATAAATCAAAGTAAAAAGCAGGCTAATCCAAAATCTGCACTTTTTTTTTTTTTTTAACTTTCTACTGTTAACTAAACTTTCTTTCCATTAGATCAACAAAGACTGTATAAACTCTAAATAAACTGCTCCCACTGCAGGTGTCGTGTTAGCATTAGACACTCATCAGACTGGAGAAGGTTTGATGCCTTCACAGAATTCTTTCATCCACACCAGCTCTATGAATTGAACTTCTACAATAAAGACATTTTTCTTGTGCTGTTCAGAGACGGTTAAAAACTCTGGCGACATTTGTAACTTTTAAAAGATGAAGTGATGCTTTGGCTCAAACTCACTATACAAATATGAATCAAATAAATAAGCAGTAACCCCGTTAGTGTGACCCGTTGTTTGGTGGAGATGTTTTCTGCTCCTCACGGCTGGGCCGCGGCTCTCATGGAGGCGAGAGCGGAGTGAATGCGAACGTGAAGTCTGTTCTCGAAGTCGTAGCCGCTGTAGTCTTCCTGCACGACATGATGCAAAAGAGTGAAAAACTGAATTAGACTTTCCTCATCTTTTTGTCTGTCGACGAGATCAAAAGAATCAATGCGTCTGCTGTCCAATCGGGTATCAGCACATCGATTAAAAATGCAGACACTCCTGTCAGAGAGCGGTGCGTCGGCGTAGTCAGAGTCGGAAATACCCAGCATGCTCTGACATTCTACACTGAAATGGGGAAACTAGAGTTCACACAATTGATTTCACCAATTCAAACACAGATCTTAGAAATGACAAAAGTCTATTACCTAATGTAGAATGTGAAGTTTGTATGTCTCTTAGCTTCCATCAATGAGATGTGATGGATCACTCCTGCCCCATGGGGACATTAAAACTGCCCTCTGTCCCATTTAGAGAAACAGAACATTAAAAATGAGTGTGGGAAATCCCATTGAAAGACTTTTTAAAGCATTTATTTGTACAACAGTGTAGAAAATAACTTAAGTTCACCTTAATACTTTATAATGTATAGTATTTTCCTGAGTTTAAGTCACATTTTTTTTTATAGTTTCAACAGGGGTGTGACTTACACTCAGGAGTGACTTGTTGTTTTTTTTTAATTCATAAATAGGCTCATATATTTGTTATTTTCCCAGTAAACATTGGTGGTCCTTTAGTGGTTGTTTCCTCTAACAACCACAAGAGGGCGCTGCATCCGAGTAAGTATTTGCTTCCAACAGTGGCAGAAGAAGAAGTGTAGTCCAAAACAAACATGGAGGAGAATCTGATTGTTTTCCTCTTAAACTTTGATATTTTTATTATACAGATCAAAAGATTAATATTCTTGTATTTTTTGTTTTTCTTTTTTTAGCTACTCTGGGCTTGTTGGATTTGTTCTGAAACATCAGACTTTTCTCCCAAAAGTGCAGCTTAAACTCCAGATGATCCTGGTTTACATAGCCTCAGGTGATGTATTTAGTTATACTGGAAGATCCAGACACGTTTCATCCTTAATGTTCTCACTGATTGAAGAGTTTTTGCCCAAAATGTCACCGCACATCGCCCCGTTCATCTCTTTCTTTACATAGATCACTCATCCTGTCTCCTTTGCAGAAAAGCAGCTCCTTAGCATGACGCTTCCACCCCCATGTTTCACAGTGGATATAGTGTTCTTGGAATTTAACTACCAAAACGTTTTTAGTCTCATCTGACAAATCTATGATAACCTTGTATATAACTATTAGTAATCTTTGTAACTGTTCTCCATGCGGCTCTGAACTGCTCAGAGTGTCCTTAGGCAAGACACTTGAATGACCCAGTAATGGTCAGAGGGGGGCCATAGGCGCGTATGGGCAGCCACGCCCCTTTCAGGGCAGTTGTGGCTTCATCAGTAGAGTACCATCACAAAGTATGAATGAGGAGTGAATGAATAATGGATCCACATTGTAAGTGCTTTGAGCGTCTGGAAAAATCCAATCAATTATTATTAGTCGTTTCCCAGCAGGTGAAGTTTTCCATGGAGCTCCAGGTGAAGGTGATCTTGTATTTCCTCCATTTTCTAATCTTTAAGTGCTTCACTTAATAATTCTATTTCTATTAATAATCGCTCCATCTCTTTTCACTAAGCTGCTTTGTTATTGTAGCAGACCGGTTCTTCCCTGTTTTGTTCAGGTCTAAAATCTTGTCTCTGGTGTCTCGTGACAGCTCTGTTTAAGGGTGTGAATTGTTGCGTCTTTTGTACAAATAACCAGTTCAAACAGGTTTTAATAACAATCGGAGGATAGAAGAGAGTCTTAAAGAGAGGGACAGAATTCTTGTTTGCCTGTCGGAGTCTTAAATTACTTTTTTCTTTAATTTTTGCACAATATAATTTACAAATAAATTTCCTTTTAAATAATGTGATTTCCTGGATTATTTTTTAACATTTTGTCTCTCACAGCTAAACTTAAGTTATTTTCTCAATAATTTATTACTTTTTTTCTGGTAAATTTAGTAGATTTAAAAATAAAGATTCAATGTAAACTAACGAGCAAAAAAAGTAATATTACGAGATTTAAAGTCGTAATTTTGAAAGTTTTTCTCTCGTAAATTTGACTTTTTTCTTGTTAATTTAAGTGTTTTAAGGTTTTACATTTACGAGATTTAAAGGGTCCTACCATAAAAATTCTACTTTTTGAGGTTTTAAATATATTTTACATTTCATTCCTCACTATAAAGAACCCCAAAGCGATATTTTAATCCGTTCATGCATTTAAGAGTAATCCTCTAAAAACCTGCACAGTCTGCAGCAGCCCCTCCCATCCCCAAGAAAACAAGCGGTTGGAAACGTGCTGACGTAAGATCGATGCCAAAATCTCCCTCCAGGCAGAGTCTGCTCTGACAGCTCCGCCCCCAGTGTCACATAACATTCAATTTATCCCCTTTTCCGGTGATTATCAGCAAAAAAAAACTTTCATTTTAGATTCAGAATATCTTTCAGTTGTGTCCTGTCATTAAATTACATCTCAAACAGGTATTTTGTTCTTTTTACGCGCTGCTGTTTTAGAGTCATCGAGTTACGACTTTAAAACGTAAATTTACGAGAAAAAAAGTTTAGCCTATGACTTCTAAAGTCATAAATATACAACTTCTTTTTCTCGTCAACTTACAAGTTGTTGTTTTTAATTATTATTATTATTTTTTTTTTTTGGTAAACTGGCTATAATACTCTGTCTTACAACGGAGTACTAGGGCCACCAAAAACAAGGAATATACAAGATGTAAAGTCTGTTTCTCATAAATTTGACTTATTTTCTCATGAGTTTCTTACGTTTTTTTTTGTTTTTTAAAGTCGTAGATTAACGATTTTTAAAGTCAATTTATTACTTTAATATACATACATTCATGAGAAAAAAAGTCCTAAATTGACCTCATGACTTTTAAAGTCATAAATACGACTTTTTCCTTGTAAATTTACTAGATTTTAAGTTGTAATTTAAAAAAAATTAGATTGTTTGTAAACTTTCCCTAGTACTCTGTTGTACAACGGAGTATTAGGGCCACCAAAAAAATGCAATTTTATGAGATTTAAAGTCGTAAATTTTTTCTTGTAAATTTATGACTTTTTTCTTGCTAATTTACACGTTTTAAAGTTGTAGATTTTCAACTTTAAAACATGTAAATTTACAAGAAAAAGTCATACATTTATCCTATGAAGTTAAAACACAAATATACGACTTTATTCTCTTAATTTAGCAGTTACGTCTTTTAAAGTTGTATTTAAAACGTGTTTTTGCTAGTAAAATGGCCCAAATACTCTGTTGTGAAGGGTTTGTTTAGGTTTTTTGTGTTTTATTTCGTAGTTCTGATGGCATCAAAAGAGGCCAAACAACAAAACCTTCTATGTGTTCATATTTAGTTTTTGAGTTTTACATTAAATGGTGAGGAAAGGATAACCACATTTTAAGTACATTTAAAAAAAATCCTGCCCTTTTTGATGACATAAAGATCTCAGGACAAAACCCTCCAATCAGCATTGACTGGAATATTTAAGACATTTTTTCTTGTTTCCAGAAAAAAAGGATTTCTTTTCCCCAAATAGGAGGTTTTGTATTTTGGCCATCGATCCTGAAAACCTGTAAATCAAATTTCTGCTTCCTATCGAGTTTAAGAGGTTTTTCTCTTACAATAGTGTCTAAAAACTTTTCATGAGGAGAGTTTATTTATGTAAACTGTGATTGAGGATGTCCATTTTCTAATAAACAACAGGAAGTTAGTTTTATTTTAACTAGGCTAGAAAAATAACGAACTGCTGACTAACCCACAATCCGTTAACACGTATGAATAAAAGTGGAACAAATGCACAAACAGAGGAATTCAATGAAGTAAGGAGTTCTATAGTACCTTAGCCTGCAGCATTAGCATCTGTCCCTTCCCAGCAGTCTGGAAAAAAAACAAAACAGGAGGAGAAAATGTAATATTAGATCATGTGATTCCTCCTCCATCTCAGATGGGAGGCGCACTCCATAAAATGCATAAAAATAAATGCACCTCTGGGGAGTTGAGCAGCACACAGGCCAGTTCATAGCAGGAGTACGGCTGCACATAAGAGTTACTGAGACCGCCCACCTCATCTGTAGCAGCCAAATGGAAATACTGGGAAACAAAATATACAATTTTAGCTGCAAACTTAAAGACAAAAGGCTTTTATTACCGTTAAAGTCACTACACTGCAGTAGAAATGCAGGAGACAGCAGCTCTGTAACCGGAGCTTGTAAGTACAGATTAGCATTGGGCGTGTCAGGTTTCCAGTTGCTGAACACTCCATTATCGATTAGTCGTGAGTGTACCTGAATGGCTTCTTTGGTATTGTGCAGACATTTGCTTATGGCACCAAGAAGCAGGTTTTTCAGCCCCAAGCACGTGACATCATCAATCATCTGCAGAACTGAAATGAAACCAAAATTAAATAAAAAAAAAAATGGAATTTAAACTACAGAGCAGAAATTCCTGGGATGCTGCTCCGTGTTTACCGTCGGTCATCGCCTGCAGCTTGGCGGTGGAGCAGTTGGGAAGAGCTTTCCACAGGTACAGGATCTCAATGACAGCCAAGATGCAGAGCTCTTTGGATAAACTGGAGCTCCTCAGCTTCTCCGACTGATGAAATATCAAATGTTTCCACAGGTCATTGATCGTCTGCATCAGCGGCCCGCAACAACTCGGACCGCTTTAATGTCAAAACATGTTCACGGGTCAGCCGGTATCGAGCTGAATTTGGCATCTGATTTAGTTTTTTTTTTCCTTTTGAAGGAAAAAATGTATCTTCAAGCAGCTGGTTAAAACTTTATTTATACTCTAGATTTTGTGCAGGAACCATTAAAACATGAGTAGATTTTCCCTTAAAGATCCACTCTAATGAAAATCGTTGTTTTTGTGTTTTTAAATATGTTCTTGTCACATTTTTCTCAAATTCTACAGAAAATAACTGACGATTAAAAGTCACTTTGCGACTACTTCTGAATTCAAATCGGAAAACCAGATGCTTGAAAAAGCTCAGACTAATAAAATACTGAAAGTCTCCTCACACCCAGGCATGATGAGCATCAACGTTTTATTTTTTCTCCGCTAATGTTAGCTTGGGGCTATAAGAGAGTTCTTAGCGACGGGAAGGGGGGGCGGAGTTGCTCTGTGTAAACGGTCCCGCCTACATCCCTCAATTGTATTTGTAATGATCTACTGTCACTGTGCAGAAAACATTTCTTAAAAAACCAACAAAGGCTTTTTGATTCTGGCCAAATCCGTCAGAATCCTAATTTAAAGATCACTGAGAACGATTTTACAGTAGAAAAAATACAGCTGGAGTGGGACTTTAACTGTCAAAGTGGAAACTTCACAAACATTCACTCAGCTGTGGTTAAGCCAGTCGCACTTTAGAAATGTCATGTGCCCCCCCCCCCCCCCAAAAAAAAAAAAAACCACGATTTATAGCAGAGCATGAAATACGATTGTTGCTGCTTTCTATATTTTCATAATAAAACACTTCACCTGTGCTAATTATTTGTTACTATAGCAGTTCTATTATTACACACAACAAAGCTATCTCCTCACAAAGATTTATGTACTCTTACTGTGTAGTTTTTGAGTTATTAGTACATAAACTTAGTATTTTAGACTGAAAATACTGTATAGGTTGTAAACTTTTATATTTATAGGTAGGTCTTTTAGAGCTTGTCATGTCAAAAGATTTCAGCAAGCTTGGTATCAAAATGTTCCGGACATTACTGCTTGTATTTTTTGTTTTTTTTTATAAACTTTACACGTTTTGAGATATTGAGTAAAATATGCCCCATAGGAAAAAAAGAGGAAAATATTCAAATTTCAACATTTTTATTGGATTAGCAACAAGCCTTTAAATATATTTATGGGCTGTGTTTTAATAGTAATTTTCAAAAAAAAAAGGGAGTTTAGCTAATATTTTAGCAAGATGCTAACTTTTTTGCCTAATTTGTTATCTACTGGGGTTTTTAGGCAAATTTAGAGTTTAGCTTCAATTTTAGCCACAGGCTAACATTTTTGACTAAGTTAGTTTAAGGATTTTAAGGAAATGTTGAAGTTGAGCTAGTAGTTAAGCAATCTGCTAGCATTTCTGGCTAATTTGGTATCTAATTAGGGTTTAATAGGCTAATTTGGAGATTAGCTAATATTTTAGCAACATGCTAGCGTTTCTGGCTGATTTGCTTTGTACTGAGGTTTTTATAGGTTAATCTAGCGTTTAGTTTCTATTTTAGCAAAGAGATAATGTTTTTGACTAATTTAGCTTACTGAGGAATTTAAGGCGAATTTGGAGATCAGCTCATATTTAAGCAACACATGAAATATTTTTGCAAAATTGGCTTGTATTAGGGATTTTTAAGCAATTTCACTACAAATTTTTCTGAAATTTAGGTCAGCTTAAACGCTCTTTCATAGTCCTTTAGGAAAATTTAGTCTTTTAGAAAATGTAAAATTTTATTAATAACTTTGGCATTTTCAGCAAATCCCTTCAGCAATTAAAGTAAATCGTGTCACCATTTTCAGCAAAAAGCATTCACACTAGCATTATCGCTGGTAATGCAACTTTTATAGTTTTTATAGTGTTCTGGAACAACGGTTGCTCTAAATCCATATTTGGAGGCGAGGCAGCTGCTTCTGTCTGTTAAATACAGCTGTCTTTTATTTTGAAGTCGAAGGCTCTTCTTCTCTGGCTTTTTTCTGCAACAGTCAGCCTTCCAAATCTGTTTGCTTCTTTGTTAATTTGGGGGTTTTAAATAAGCAGTCGCTGCAGCTGTTTTCAGAAAGTAGTGCATATATTTTGGATACATGACTGACAATAAATCAGATATGGAGAGGAGAATACAGTAGCTTTCCAAAATAAAACTTCTCTCAGAATCAGACTGTAAATAAAACTTAAAAAAAAAAAAAAAAAAGTAGGTTGTGTTAGTTTTTCCTGCTGCCCGGTACAACTGTCTCAACCAGTCTGCGACCCAGGGGTGGATTTACACTGATTTCCATTATTAAACAAACATGTCAGGCAGATCCAATACTCACCCGCTTCATAGAAAACAGCTCAATCTGATTATTTTTGCGCTTAAAAAGTTTTTGCACGTCTTTGAAAACAGCCACAGCTCCCTCCAGGTCGCCTGTGGCTCCTTGGCACGCTGCAACAATAAACATACCTGTCTGAGAAGTCGTCTCGCTGCGCCTGAGAGCTAACTTCACCAAAGCTTCGTCCCTACCTCCTGTTAAATAGGCGTAGTAGCACTGGGACCAGCGGGATTCCGTCTTCAATCGCTCGAACGCTCTGTAAGCCTCTCCGTAGTTCAGTTCGATCATGCTGCACCAACCTAAAACAAAATCGGAAATGAGGACAGAAGATGGTGGAGCAGACCTGAAAAAAGCGAGGAGACGTACCTATCTCGTACAAACACACGTGCTGAATCTCCCTCTGATCAGAGGCCAGATCTAAGGCATGACTGAACGACGTCAAGGCACTGCTGATCTGGCACTGAGAAGAGGAACTTTGTGGTTATCGTTCGCACTTAACCCAATCAGAAGAACTGCTCACATTACATCGTAAAGCACAAAAGCTCATTCTTCACATCTCTTTTACCTCCAGGCGCTGGACTCTGCCTTTAAAAAACATGAAGAGGGAAGAGTTGGGATACATAGGCTCCTTTTGTTGGAGAATGGATTTGGCTTCGGTCAGACCTGCCTGAGTGTCTGCGCCGTCCAGAGCGAAGAAGGGCTGCACGACCGTGTGGTACCACAGCAGGGCCAGGCTGCAAGCACACAAACTAATGAGAAACCGCATCGATGGCGGCCAGGATGCAAAGTTGGCTTTTAACAATTTAAACTAAAAAAAATCAAATTTAGAGAAGACAAGACAGAATTTCAACCTTTGATTTAAAGACCCATTCTGATGAAAATGGTGTTTTTGGTGTTTTTAGCAGCCTTTTTCGGATAATGGAGGACATGCATTGAGAAAATGAAGTTTAAAATTGCATTTATTTATCCAAATTTTTGTGAAACAGGAGTAGAGGAAAAAAATTTTTGAAATCATCATATTTGTGATGTATTAAGTAAACTGGGTGGCCACAAGCGCCCTACTCTGTTTGATTCCGATGCATGAACGTCTTTGTTTCCTCATCTGAGCTGATATCTGGCTCAAAACTGTACCACTGGATAACTCCAATATTGATCTATATTTTTTGTGAGGGGCTGGCTGTTACATTAATTCCTTTAACTACTCAAAAAAAAAAAAAAAAGTGTTTTTTTTTTCTGCTGCTTATTGTCTTGGTACGGAGCCCCTGAAAGGACATCAAAGTTTAAAAAAAAAATTAAGTAAAAAAATTGTTTTTTTTCCTAAAAATACTTAGGGGCTCCATAAAAGATGAAGTTATAAAAACAAGTTCTGGTTAATAACCAGAAATTGTTTTTCTAAAAATTAAAGTAGTACACAAATTCTGGTTAGTAACTGATGTACACCAGATAGTAACTGTTTTCTTTTTTTTCCAAATATTGAATTAAAAAAGATGTTCTGGTTACTATCTGGTGAGCATCCGTTACTAACCAGAATTTTATTATTATTATTATTATTTCAAATTTTGGAAAAAAAAAAACAAAAAAAAAACATTTTACTTAAATTTTTTTTTCCTCAATTTCTCTTTAGGGACTCCGTACCTTGGAGAGTAATACATCCAATCAATATTTTTAAAAACATGTTTTCTAAATGTTACGTTGAGCAGGCAGTTAAAGGGTTAAATCAGGGGTCCCCAACCTTCGAGCTGCAAAGTGGTAACGGTCTTGGGGCTACCTGGTACCAGGCTACAGACAGGTACCGGTACCCTAACCCGGTACAGGTACCGCGTTTGTGAGCACGTCCCGAGGGTTGAGGGCCCGTGATTTAACAAGAACAGCCAGCACGTCCAAAAACGGCGAGTCAGGGACACTCAAAACGTCAACAAGTGGCACGGAGGGGGCTGAACCATACGTTCATATATGACGAGTTGGGAACAAGAATGTTTAGGATGGGTGGACCGGTACCCTAACCCAATACCAGTTCTGCGTTCTGAGGTTTGGGGGACCCCTGATTTAACGAGAACAGCCAGAACATCAAAAAACAAAAAGTTGGGGACACCCAAAATATCAAAAAGTGGCACGAAGGGGGCCCAAACTATACATGCGCATATGAAAAATTGGGAATAAGAATGTGTAGGATTGGGATATCGGTACCCTAACCCAATACCAGTTCTGCGTTTTTTACAGAATTCCGAGGGTTGGGAATCCACATATGACAGGTTAGGAGTGAGAATGCGTTTCTAAAGAACTCCTGCCGTCCTGCAGAAACTATGTCCTAAAAAATGTTTTTGAAATTTTGCCCCAAAACGGCATAATTATAATGAAAAGACCAGTGTGAGCGCTTTGAATACGGATCAATAGGTGATCAGAGTGAGTCTTTAAACGGAAATAAGGAAGAAAAAACGTGTGACTGCTGGGAAAATTCCTCCTGAGTCAGCACGCTTTCTGTTTTCCTTCTCTAAACGTTACGCTTTCGTTTCATGAAAAAGACAAACTCCACGTTTCAGTTGCAGCCAGTAAAAGGAAATTCCCAAACATACTCACTCACGTAGCTAAAGGCGCCTTCATGTCCTTACTTTCACTGGCGAACGTGAGGGCTGACAGGCCTTGATGGCGATCTCCGGGGAAGCCCAGCAGGTTGACGATCTTCAGCAGGTGCGGGGGCACCATGGAGATGCAGAGGTGGAAGAGTCCGTACCCGAAGCTGACGGATCCCTTCAGCCGGTCCAGAGCCTCCGGGGAGACGGCGCCGTGCTTTTGGGATGCGCTCGGCCCGGGGGAGGAGGGGGAGGGGCTGCGGTTGGACGGTTCTGAGGGTGACGTCGACCTTTCCTGCTGCTCAGACGCCCTCCTTCTGCTGCCTTCTTGCAGGTGCGTGATGTCGTTGTAGCATTTGTTGTACATTTTCCAGGCTTTGCGCAGAATCCAGCCCCCTTTGATGTAGCCTGCCAGAGCAGCATGTGAAAATGGCGTCTTCGCCTTCCCGATGGACGAATGTTTCTTTACCTGATAGCTCTTGTTTGATGAAGGACAGAACTGCGAGGTAAACTTGGCAGTCTGCGATGATGACCTGCCTCTGGAGTCGATCGACCGCAGCCCTCCCCGACCTCTGAGCGTCCATCTGCCAACCAAAACACGAGCGACAACAAACAGACGTGCAGGACTCGGGAACTCCAGAAACATTAACCGACACTCACGTTCCCCTTTATTTTGCTCTTGATGGTTTCGATCACGCCGATGTTTGCGCTCTCGCACAGCTTCTCTGTGGCTTTGAGCCTTTGAAAGGCCATCTGCATTTTTTCCTCTTCGAACGTCATCATGGCATTCTGCAGACAGACAGACGGGTGATGAGGGATTTAAGTACCTGGGAAAAACCATGGAGCCCTAAAAACCCAAAATGAAAAATACCTGGCAATACTTCTATTTTAAATTAACTTTACATCGTAGTTTGTTTGTTTTTTCAGCATGTACAACCAGGGGTCCGTTTCAAGAAGCAGGTTTTGCTGGAACTCTGAGTTTGTGAACTCCAAATTCAGCAAAACTCTGAGTTTTCGGTTTCAGAAAGAGAGATAACTCAAACCTGTGAAAGTGGGCAAAACCAAGCCCGTTTCAAGATGAACTCAGAATCAATCACCATGGCAACTGAGTCTGTGAACGAAACCTGGTCTGAGCATTTCTTCAGAAACTTAGAGTTCTCTGCGGTCTCCGCCCCTTTTTAAAGTGAGAGATGTTCAAATCTGAGTTATTCATTAATATTTAGAGAACATTCCATTAGAGACGTCATGTTTCCACCACGCAGAAACCAAAATGACATGTCCATTCATAGAGGATCATGTAGAGAGGAGGCTGGATTAATCCAGAGGAAATGTTATTTATGTCGGGAGAGAATTTGAGGACACGAGTCGATTGATGCAGTTTCCCCGATTCATTTTTATTTGAGCGACATTATAAATATAAAGAGTTATTCCAGGGATTTGCTATTAAAAATAAAAAGTTTTATTTTCATCATTTGAAACCCTTAACAATGGAAATCATTAACTTTCAGACACTTGGAGGGGCTTTCAACTCATATACTATACTGCACACACGACTAGTATTAGCTCGATTGTCAGCAGCGCTGCTTCCAATTGTGACATCTTAAATTCAATTCCCAACTACGGCAAATCCTTTTTATGCAAAACAAAAAAAAACCTTTTCAGCGAATATTTTTTAAGTCTTGAGAATTAAATTTAAATAAATGCTTATTTTAACATATCTAAGGCAGCTACAGTGTTTCTTTTCTTTCGTGCAGTGATATGTGTGTGTGTATGTGTGTGGTGGGGGTTGAGGAAAACGGTCATTCATGCGATTACGGAGATGACTGGTTAAATTAATAACAGATCAAGAACCATTCCTTACTTAACAAGTGACAAAATAACCTTCCTGATATTATTTATTCATGATTTGAAATGATTCAAATGTAGACGTATGCATTAACTCTGCAGAGTTTCTCTCTGTTTTACCGCTGCAGCTGGGTTGCTTTTCTTGTGGAAAATGTTCTTGTAGTCGGCATATGCTTGTAGGAACGTATCAATTTCCGTCGCCGGAAGTACAAAACTCTCATGTATTTGTTCCTGTTGCCATGGTGAATCGTGCTGTCTTTGCTCCATTGATCAGGGCTTTTAATGCTCGCGACGCTCACACCTGATTTGATTTGAAGTTGATTGAATCAAATATTTTCAGCTGTTCTGAAACCGAAAACTCTAAGTTTGAGAATTTTGAGTCCAGTGACTCTAAGTTCAGGTTTCAACTCTAAATTTGTTGAACCTGCTTCTTGAAACGGGCCCCAGATTTTTTTATTTAGAGTTGCACAGACACAGGTTTTGGATAAAGTGTGTGAGTTTTACATGATTATAAAAAGGTGCATGAGGTCAAGATTTCTGTTTAAACTTTGAACAATGTCTCTGAAACTGAAAACAATCTTCAATCTTTTGAGATATTTTAATGTTTTTTTTAAAGTAAAAACAAATCCATTAACAGAAAAGATAAGTGATGTTATTAGAAAAGAATGAAACAGATATTTCCACACCCAAGAAATAGTTTCTAAATCCATATTACGGTAGATATTAACCAGTATTTACGTTTGTTTGATTTACTTCAATTTTTTAATTGTTAACCGCTTTTCTCCTTCAGAATCTACTGAAATGATCATGTTAATAGTAGAAAAGTTACCGGTGACGTCTCAGGTGTTACACACAATCAAATGAAAAGTTTGACATAAATATCATGTCTTTTTAAACTTAAAAACAGGATTTTTTTCCCCCTACTTACCAAAAAACTTACAAAACTGGCCCCGAAACTCATCAGAGGACTGCGACTCCTAAAGAGGGAAAACAAAAAAAACTAGATGAAGAAATAAGATTATGTTAAATCCAGTGAAGCTCCAGTCAAAGCAAAATAACAGGGTAATTAATAGAAAGAGTGACATTTCCCTTTCACCAGGGGTCAGGAGGCATGGGGGCTGCCCTTCACAGGTGTCAACTAATCTCCCTTTACATAATAACATGTTATAATGAAGGAAGGAAGGAGGGAGAAATTAAAACTGGTCATTTTAATTTCTATAAATCAGTTTTATGAGATGAGAAAACATAATTTGGAATGTTTGCAGTTTTTTGGGTAAAAAATAGACCAGCAGAGAGGGTTAATGGGGTATTATGAGACAGTTTGCCCTCATTATTTACAAGTGTGGACACGGAAGCCCCGCACAGACCTGTGAGTCCTGAAGAGCTCGTCGCTCCGCCGGAATTCGTTGTTCAGCAGCATGTTGATGCCTTTCAGCGCCAGCTCGGCGTCGTTCGGAGGATCCGGCTGCTCTTCCTCCACGCCCCCCGGAGCTGGTTCCGTCGGGTCCGCCATTGAGATACCCGCCGCCGGAGGGGGGGGTTAGAAATCAAAGGAGGCCGACCGCGCGAAACTTTACCGTGACGATTCTTCAGCGGGAGCTTCGCGTCATTGCTCGGTTTCTGTCCGACAAACTGAAAAACAACCGGCAAAAGCGCTCAGCCGGCGTCCGTCCCCGAAGGAGTGTCGCTGTTCCGCGTTCTGCCTGACAGGCGGGTGTTGCGCCGCGAACGGCAACCAATCGTCGGAGGATTCCGGCCGCGGGAGCGCGCACAGCCTTTAAAAACCTTACCCGTCCACTCCTGCGTTAATATTATCAAACACACCCGATAAAAAACATATAAACATAATATATATACAAATTTATTTAAAGAAAAAATATTGTTTTATCTTCGCTGGTACTAAATAATGTAACTTGCGCGTTCCCGCTTTCAGGAAGCATTCTGTTCGAGAGCACATTCAGCGGCGCAACACACCGGCGGTTTGCGCGGTCCAGCAGTGCAGACAGGAAACGTGATGCCTTCAGGCAGTTTCTCATTCACGAGCAACTACAGAAATGATCGACAGCAGTTGAGAACACAAGGAAGCTTTTGCATAGACTAACATCAGTGGCGGATTAAACATTTTGAGGGCCTAGGCCAAATGCAGAGGGGCCCCCTGCTGAAGTTATATTAACATTTCTTTAAAAAAAAAAAAAAAGTCCACAGAATAACTTATTTATAAGGCAATTTTAAGACATCGTCAGTGTTAAGAATTCAAATGTTTTGATAAGAATTTAAAAAGTAAAATTTCAATGTTAAAGAAATGTATATTTAAAGGGGCCATACAATGATTTTTGTAAGCCTTTGAGAGTGAAATATATCTATATATATGATCATATGTTACCTTTGGAGCACTGAATAAAATAACATGAAATTTGATATATTCTCATACGTTTTTTTTCTATCCGGGAAGTAAAACGACTCTATTCATGAAGCTTCACCTGCTGCTGCGTGTGGCTGCCGCCCTTTTCATGACCTCATCCTAGAGTCTTTCTTTCTTCCTTTCGCCCACGAAAATAAATATTCAAATTCCTTCAAAGATTGAAGCACATACCCTATATTGGTGGAGAGAAAATAGACTCACTCTGATTTGTAAGTGCATAAAAAAATCAAGAATTATGCATGTACAAATCCAAAGTTATACACAAATCCTAAACTATGCATGCACAAATCAAGGATTACGCACCCACAAATCAGATTGAGTCTATTTTCTCTCCATATATATATCTGTCTTTAGTAGCCCTGGCCATTTTTCTACCCTAGTTCTCAACACAAATACACAAGGCGTCTGTACGGCTGTGCCCAACCGGGGTGGGGGGTCTTAAAGGAGCCAGGGCAGGACACAACTGGAAGATATACAGTATTCTGCATCTAAAATGAAAGGTTTTTTTTGCTGATCATGGAGAAATTGAGTGTTGGTGTTAGACTGGGGACGGTGCTGGCAGAGCAGACTCTACCTGGTGGGGGGCGGTTCACATCGTGCTGACGTCAGCACGATAGAACCCGCTCGTTTTTGTGAGTATGGGAGGTGCTGCCGCAGAAAGCGCAGGTTTTTGGAGGATTACTCTTAAATTCATGAACGGATCAAAATACCGCTTTGAAATTCTTTATAGAGAGGAATGAACATTATTATATATACTTTAAATGTACATGAGAAGTCTTGAGTCATTTCTGTGATTTGGGGTATTTTATGACAGAATTAAATAATAATGCGCGTGCAAATTATTTTTAGGCATTTTTTAAGATTTCTGCTTGGTGCCCCCAACGGGAATCGCATACCTTTGACTGCTTGTTAGTACGCCCCTGGCAAAAATGTAAAAAAAAAAAAAATGCAGCAAACAAACAAATGTTGCATTTTTGCACCATTTAAGAAAATTTGATGCATAAAAAGGTAAAATATCATATTTGAAGCATAAAACTTAATTTGTTGCTTTTTTCCAGCTGTACAGATGGTTTTTTTTACTCTTGTTTTTTTCAACAAAAGGTGAGATTTTTATTTAATTTGTGAGTTCTGGGAAATTTAGTTAAGATTTAGGAAGCAACCCATGACCATATATATATATATATATATATATATATATATATATATATATATAGTTAGAAATAATTTGAAATGTATTAAATTAAATTAATCTTTCTAACTTATAACTCATTTAATTAACTTTTATCTTTTTTATTTGTTTAGCTTATAAGTATTTTTTTTAATGTGTACATTTTTGGCTTTTCTATCTTCTAATTTGGATCTATGCCTACTCGGAGTAAGTATTTTTCTACTTCACGTTTTTCTTTTTTTTTTAATTGTTATTTTTAACTTTTTATTCTTTTAAGCTATATTTATTCATGCTTTTTATGTCAAACATATTGTTTACTAGATAAGTTGATTAATTACTGATAATTAATGATGATTATAACATTTTTAAATTTGCTTTAAAGCTAAAGATTTTCCCCATTCATAATCAAAAGGTTCCAGCAGTCGTCACAAGCAGGGACGCTAATATCAACATTTTAATTTAGTTTCAGAATTTTAATAAAAATGTACAAAGCAGGTGAGTAAACACTTTCTGGTGAATGTACTTCAAACACATCATGTGACAAGTTATAATAATCTGAATTTATAGAAATGGTCCCAAACTTGACTCTGTTTGTATTTGTGGCATAACCTTATTTTTTTTACTTCCAAATGATAAATGTATGCTTTTTTATGGTCATACAAGCAGACAAACATTCTTGTTTTCACATTAAAGGAATGCAAAGTGGATCATTTAATCAAAACAAGTCAAATAAAGAATGTGAATAATGTCTCACACTTATAGCCAGCTAAAATGTAAAAAAAACTCTGCAAGCTGGTATGTGGAAAACAATTTAAAAAACACATTAAAGTCACCAAATCTGTCATTTGTAGACTAAACAGTTTTTTTTTTTCTTTTTAAATAGATTTCTGTTTTAAAACAACAAAACAAAAACATGTACTATGGATCTCATTTACAGCACCATTACAAAAAAATGATCTGTTTTCTTAAAGTGCTGATTTGGCCAAAAAAACACATCAGTTCAGTAGCATTTGGTTGCTGAGTCGACAAATTGATGCATCTTACAGAAAACGGATTCCTGAAATGTGTCATGATTTCGTTACAAAATAAATAAAAGAAATGTTTAAGAGATGAGCAGCAAACAGCTGCTGCTGGTTTCTCTGCTTTCACACGCGTTCGCACAATCAAACCGAACTCCGACTCACACTCACAAAAACATTCTCTGTCATGGTAACAGATTGCACATAGGTGGTGGTAAACATGGTCCCAAGGTTTGTTCAGAGGAGGGCAGCGTTGCTCAGCCTGGACACTCCTTGAGGTTGACTGGGCCAAACACCGCTGACAGCCGGCTGAAGGAGATCAGCTCATCGTTGATTGTCATGTCTTGGATGCAGCCCGTAAAAGAGGACGTGACTGGGAGCGCCGTTTGGGTCAGTGTCCCTATAGAAAAAACGGGAATCACATTTGATGTTTTTCTATACTTCAACAGTTTGTGTATAGTAAATGTGGCTTTAAAGGGCAACCAAACAGGCAAGTTGGAGGCTGACTCCACCCACAGCTGAAATTTGAAAATCCAGTAGGGGGTGGGGCTTGGAGGTAGGACTGTTATCGATGGGTGTACTTGAGATCATGCCTGTTGGGTAGTTTTGACTCAGACGTCACTTGTCAATCATCATGAAAATATTGCGAGAAAGAGGCAGATGCAGTTGGAAATCTGCACTGGCTGTAAGCCAGCTATATGACTACAAAACAATGCATTGTGGGAAACGGTGTTCAGGAAGTTCTCGTACTTCGATGTTATTCTGATCAGAAATGACTGGCGCTAAATCAAGGAAATCTGTGCATTTCTCTTTCTGGAAAGTAGTGAATCACTTATGTGAAAATGGACAAGATTTAAAATAATCAGTGGTTTTATGTGTTTTTGTTGCCTTTAAAAGGCAACGTTAATTTCAATTTTATTAATTTCTGTGGGACAGTGGACATTGAAAGAACCCAGTGGTTATTTTTCATCTGTTCATAAATAGATGCTGAAAATTATTATCAAAAACTTAATAGTAAACTTCATACAAAGGGGGAGAGGCTTATTAAATTTAAACGGGTAGTTAAGGTCACCCCATGGGCTCCCTGTTCTCATACAGTTCACCTTCATCTCAGACACCTTTCCCCGCCCCCCACCTGCAGCCGCCTGGTCTCATCGACGATCCAGGCGAAGGATAAGTGATCTCAAACACACCTATTATTAGAGCTACAAAATCGAGCTACCTTGATTCAACCTTTAGCTGTGTTTTTACTTTATTTTCAAGAATTAAACAATTTTATTATAATTAATCAAAAATGTCGCAATAACCAACAGACAGAGCACTTTTAAAGCCCAATTTATAGAAGTCAAAAGCAAAAAAAAAAAGGCAGAATAAAAAAGATTTAGGGTTTGGTTACCCTTTAATAAATGAAGGTTGAGTATTTTATAAATTACTGAACACTCACCAGGAATGCCACCCAAATACAGAGGGCCTTTGGTCAAAATGGGTGTGGAAGTTGGTGGTCCGATCTTGTAATTGTCCATTGTGTCCACAGACAGTTGCACAACATGCATCCTCTTGATCACTAGAGAGTAAATGGACGAGGCACAAGTATAAAATGACAGCACAACATTGAAAAACAAATCCTCTTACTGTAAGGATGTCTCACCTGATATTTTATGAAATGCACCATCACATAAAGAAGCTTTTGGTTTCACTGACACCATAAATTCTCCTTTTCCATTGTTCACTTTTGCCACCACCTGTTAAGTGGAAAAAATTAAAAATCCAAAGTAAAATATTGTGTGATTTATCAATATTAATTTTGCAAAATTTTTTTTCCAACAACCAACAAAAATCAATAAATTTTGATACATCATCTGATATATAATAATGATTTCTAAATTAGTGTTCTGCCTTCTTATGTATTTAAAAAAGTACTTAATTTTTATCATTTGGTTTATTTAACACAGTATTTTCTAAATGATCTGCACTCGTCACAGCAAAATAAAAATAAATAATTAGAAGTTAAGATACAGATAATGATAAACATTAAAATAAAAAGAATAAAAAGTTAAGTAAAGCACCTAAAGTGGTGGGATTATTTAAGTTTGCATTCTTCCACTTAAGAAATGGATCAAACTCATAAATATAATAGGGGTGGGAACATAAAACTTTGACACCTCCCACTTCTTTTCAAGCAATTAATTAAACTTCTGACAAATTTTACAAATCTTTACAAATTTATTTTCTAATCCACACGTGTCAAAATCAAGACCCATTTTTGGATCATTTTAACAGGATATATTTTATGGCGATCAAAACACTTAAAGGTTTAATTTTTTTATAAAAAAATATGTAAAGTTAAAGAAATTTGAGTGTTTTTTTTATTTTAATGTTTAATTTATTTATGACTTGTATAATTTTGACAAAAGGTATTTTTATGGAGAGTAAAATATTGAAAGTTAATAAAACTTTAAGTTGATTTATTCTGGAATAATGTTCCTTCCTGTTTTTATTCATTTAAGTGAAATAGTAACACTTTCTTTTAAGTTTTAGTGTATTCAATAAATGTTAATTGTGTTCGGGATGCGACTTAAGGATTGTTTTGGATTTTGGCCCCCTGATCTAATGGTTTAAATGTGTCATGTACTGTATTTATAAGTAATAATATGTATATTTATGATTAATAATAATTGGATTATTACATGTGTATTTAGATGTATTCAAATGTTTGATCAATCTATGTATAGATATATATTTTCTGTTGGTCTTCTTTAGTTTTATTCTTTATTTTCAACCAATTCTAAATCAAAGGCTTGATAATTACCCAAATTACTATTACGTTTATTTTTATTGAAAACATTGTTAGAGTTATTATGAAACAATGAAATAACTGTGATCTCCTCTAAAGCCTTTCAGCTGATAAACTGGTCTCTACATCAGACAGACTCGTGCTCTCACCTCTCCTTTGAGCATATACACAGTGAGGAATTGTCCGGTCGTCGGGCCGGACTGGGTCCTGCCGGAATCCCCGACATAAAGCAGAAGTCCAGCTTGACTCCGTGGACGAATGTTGAAGAGCAGCTCAAATGTGGATCTCACGGTGAACGAGTCATCTGACGGACAAGAAAATTCTGATTATTACCACAGCGGTAGGAAAAAAGGAATTAATTCACGTTATAAAGTTGAAATAAAAGTTTCTTTTCTCGATATAAACGTTTCTGAGAACAAAGCGATAAACAGCAGACGTCATAGACATTATCCTTGAAAGAACCGCTTTATACTAATAACAGACAGAAAGAAGCCAGTGTTCCTTAATTAATCAAATCAGATTAATCAGTTCAAAGCGGGTCAGCTGACAATGCGGTAGGAAGGAATTTTTTTTTTCTGCACAGTTCCAAGTTAGAAGCATTTAAAGACCCACTCGCATGAAAAGTTTTAACTTATTCTTGTGGTATTTTCTGATGATAAGTATTTCTTTATTCAAATCGTTGTGAATAGTATTTAAAAAAAGTGCTGATTTGAGATGCAGGAAATACAAACTCCCTGCTCTGAGCACTTAGCAATAGGGAGGGGAAGTGGGGCGGGGTTGCCACTTGGCAAAAACTTTGTCCTAGAAATTAAAAAAGTTTTTTGATTTTTGGCTTTGAAAATAGATCAAAAGAAAATCAGAGTGAGACTTCGTAAAAAAATGTAAATGTTGATTTTGAGGACAGGATTATAAAACTTACATTTACAGGATCATTATTAAAAGGAGATTTACTTACTCAAAACGACATGAGCTCCATTTCCTGAGAAATACACCCCCCTCTGTGTCTGTCCCTCGAAACAGGGCCCCGCACCGGTGTTTGTGGTCGGATTTGACATCAACGCGCCGTTCATTTTAAAGTTGCGCAAACATCCAGACACACTGTGCTTTGGAAGGTCCTTAGACTGTCATTTTAAAGTGAAGAAATACATGTTTAATTCAAAAATAAGTGGGAAAAAATCAAATTCTTCATAATTATTTCTTACCTTTAACTCCTTGTGATAGGACTCTGGGGCACTGCCCAAAAACACGGGTGACATAAACTCCTGCATTGACTTCAGCTCAACATTTGTCAGCTGCCCATCCTGAGCTCTGATCCCATCCACAACTAATCTGAACTTTTTCTTCTCAAAAGTAAATATAACCTGCAGACAACAATTTCAACAACAACAAAAATGTTTAGCTTCTTTCAAATTGTGGGATACAGATATCAAAATGTAGCAAATGTTTGGGTTTTTGATCAAACGGATGTCATCCACTGACCGAGTGCCACTTCCCGTCGTTGTACTTCTCCCTGTTAAAGATCTCCTTTTGTTTGCCCACAGACAGTCTGATCCTTCCCTTCGACATGTACAGCACAAGATGAGATCGCCCTCCTCTGGTTGCGGCGAAGAACAGCAGCCCCTCAGCAGAGCGGGTCCTGACATCTAAGGAGAAGTGGGGCCTGCAGAGGCAGAGGATCACGCTCATCACTTCCGTCAGACTCTTCATAGTACGTGTGGATGTGTTTGCGCGGGAGCCTGAGCTCCTCACCTCGGCTGCAGGACTTGCAGTGGAAGGCTGTAGCTCAGACTGCTGCCTGGCCCCCCCACACGGTAGGCGTTTTGAACCTGTGCAGGCAGCGCACATGCTGGTGCAGTTTCATTCATGACGTGAGTCACACCATCCTGGAGCGAGACAGAGACAAAGAGGAGAGTCTGCTGAATGCAGTCTGATGGTCATCTCACTCACGATGCACTCCATGATCGGTCCAGATGATTGCATTTAAATTGATAATTGCAGAAAAAAAAAGCTAAATATATGATGTTCATTTCATATATAGAAGTTAGATCTGTCATTTGTAGCAGGGGATACATATTAAATAGATGTACAGGGAGATTTACGTCATTCAATTCCGTTAATGAAAAAAAAATCGAACATATTAGTTCATAATTATTCTAAATAAGGACAATTTTACTTATCATGAGTTAAATAAAGTTTAGAAAAGGTATGTGAATGAATGTTAATTCAGTTAGACAAATCTACTTATACAATAAACACAATTGTACATCTTTGTTAATTGCTCTGAAACTGACTCTAAAAGATAAGTAAATATAATCAAACTTAATATTTAAATTGGAGCTCACATTTATATTTTTTGGCCAGGATAATTGATTTTTATCTTTAATTTTTTTCAGTTTAGCTTGTTTTCATATTATTTTTGGTGCTATGTATAGCAAGTTATCTGTAAAAAATTTAGAGTTGACTTGTTTTGTAAATTGAAGGTTTGTAATATCACTTCAAGTCCATCATAAAACCACAATAAAAAGAAACAATTGATTATTGTAGACATTATATAGTTTATTTATGTATTTTTTCAGTTTTTTTTCAAAATTACAGACATTATTTTTGGTATTTTAGGCAATATTTCTTTCAATATTTTAACTCTGTTACTATATTTTATTCCACTAAAGTCTCTCCATTATGTCAGATCAAATAAATCTTTATTTATGTATTACTTTTCATTTGTAACATAACATAAAGTGCTTATGAGATGAGATTGTCATTCTGGGAACATACCTGATAGAAAATTTATATTAATCTGATCTATAGTGAGCCTAAATTTGCATATCTAATGAAAATAAAATATGCTGTTGTAACAGGTATAAATCAACAAGTTTTAAATCATTTATAAATATATAGACCTTTATTAGCAGTCACATGTTTTATTGTGTGTAATGGTTTTTGACCACAAGTGTTTCCTGTTTGATAACTTTCAAAATCTGCAACTCCAATAGTTTTTCATGATTTGAATCAAAACAAGATGGCACAAAAGTTAAATTCTTGTGCCTTAAAATATTGATTAAAACAGCAATAATAATAAAAGGGGGATGCTGATGTTAGGTTTGAGTGAGGTTTCTGCTTTATTTCTATAACCAGTGAGAGGGAATGTGCTTGTGAATGACTGTTAGAGGGTTACATGAAAGAAAGAGAGGAGACACGAAACCAACTCAAGCTTATTATTCACAATGTAGTTAATGAATGGAAAAAGCAACAATGACAAAATACAATACATTTCTTTGGTCAAATGAAGCGTTAAAGCCAGTATTGTTTTATTGGAGCACAATGGAAAAGAGTCATGTTAGAGTAGAATGTCGTGGACACACTGCCAGTTTCTCAAGTCAACATTTAGACTGTTGTCGGCACGGTCGGGTCTTCTTCTTCATCTCTGGAAATGAGGCGGCAAAATTTAATGCACACAATTTCAAGATGACAAAAGTTAGACGTCTGGGTGAGACCTACTTCAAAAATCATAACTGTGAGCTGTTACACAATAAACAAGCACAAAAAGTCTAGTCTAGTCATTCGTATATTTGTTTTTTGAAACTACAACAGTCACACTTACTCTCTTTGAGTTGCGGTCCAGCATCAGTTGAATGGGATTGTCGTTCGTACAAAAACCCATCAAGATGTTTCCTGAGGAGTCGAAGGCGCTGAAGTCTTCAACCCTGTACAGGTTCTCCGGCCTACAGTCACCAGAAATAATATAAATCAGCTCAAGCTCCTTTCAGACACACAGAAATCATTGGCAGCATAAGAAAAACATGACAAATAAATCGAAGAATAAAACCTTAAAACATCAGCGTGAAAGTGAGCCTACAAACAGATTAATCTGAAAATAGATAAAACATTACCTTCTTGTATAAAAGTTAGAGATGCAGCCTTCGAACTTCTTATTTCCGATGAGCATGAGACTGCCTGTATCAGTGACGGATGTGGAGCCAGATTCTGCCTTCGCAAAATCCTTATCATCAATGTGCAACCCAACACTAAACAAAAACAAAAAGATATATAAATATATATCATTTTAAATGTGTTAGATACATAAGAACTGTTTTCCTTACTTTGAGGAATTTTTAGTGACAGTCAAGTAATGCCACTCTCCGTCCATGTACTGGGAGTTAGATTTCAATACTTTGTTGTTGAACGCCAGAATAACATAACCGTTTTCCAGTGAGAGGGTGATCCCATAAGTCTAGAGAAACAAAAGAAAAAAAGATGACCTTAGAAAAAAATTAAATGGATAACTTGGACTATTTCAAGCTTGATTAGGTAAAAATCTAATAACGATAAAGAATACGTAGATATAACAGATCTATTAAAGGTATAAATTCATATATTGATTAGAAAATAGATAAAATAATATCTGAATGATATTATATATGTATATATATATATGTCAACCACATGAAAAGCACGGAAAATACCAACAAGAATAAAGAGTTAAAAACCGACTGAATATTTATATAAGTATGTATTTATATATATATTTATGTATATATATATATAATAGGGCTGTGAACGTTGATTCGCCCTACCGTCCATTTGTGAGATAAAAATAAAATAAACTTCAAGCTTTTTTTTTAGATTTTGTGATTTCAATTTTATTGAATTAAAGAGATAATACAGCATTTATTTTTAGCTTTTGGACAAAAGCGATCTTTTATTTTAACAAATAATATGGGGTGTGGGGGGCGGAGCAAAACAGAGGTATTTGGCAGAGAAATCCAACGAGGAAACCGAGCATTATTTTATTTTGGGATGGGGACCGACATGAGTTTTCCACAATAGCAAGCACCGGCGTTGCCTAAAGATTACAGAAATTCTGCGGTTCACCATGAAAATCACGCCCATCGAAGTTGCGGGAGGCGAGTAGTTAAGAACGGACAGACACACCCCGACCTGTGTAGATCTCAGCTGAGTTGACCAGAAATCCAGCTGGATCAAAGTTCCCATAAAAAAAAATTCTGGAATATTTTTTTTTTTTGTCAGAAAGATATAATAATGATAAAATGTCTTACCGGCTGCTTGTCCTGTATAATGAGACCCCCAGGTTGTTTATTCTTGAATCCAAGAGAGAGCGTGAAGTCTCCATCCAGACTGAAGCCTGGGAGGTCACTGGAGAGCGAGCTCCCCAAACTGAACTGAGCCTCACGTACAATCTAAAAAGCACAGATGTGAGCTTATTAGTTGTAAAAAAAAAAGCCAATTTGACAGAAATGTGCATCAGTTTTAAGTGCTGAAGTCGTACCAGAGATTCCACGGGACAGCCTTTGCTGACTCCAACTTGTTCCTGAAGGACTTGGAAGTCTGAAAACACCTGCAAGTTCTTTAGGCATCCCAAGAAAGGCTGCATGGTGATGTTATTTCTAAAATCAGAAAAAACACACATTCGTCATTTAAAAAAAAAACAAAACACAAAATGTCCACAAATAATGAGGAAATTCAATCACCACGTACTTCTCTCTCAACTCTCGTGGTATACCGCCAACGTAGAACTCTTTGAATTCTTGGATGTCAAATATGACCGAGGTTTTGAATACAAAAATACTGCTAACACGTATTTGAATCTCTAATTTATTCTTGACAACGATCTGTACTTCTTTCCAGTCTGTCACCTGGAGAAAAGACAACAAAGCCACAGTTCTGGTACTGTCTAAAAAAATTGTGCAGCAAAGCCACGTGAGATGTAAGAAAAGTCATAGAAAAACAGCTTTTTACCGGAAATACTCTTTTGTTGTCCGTCACGCCTTCCTCAAGCAGATTACTACGAACGAAAAGCACCCCTCTCTCCATCGTCAAAGTGAAGTACTTATCCTTTGGAAAGAAATAGGAAGAATAATAAAGCTTTTCCCTTATTATCATAAATGCATCCAAACATATATGTTTTAAAGTTCCCTACCTCGGTTCCAATATAAAATAAGATACCATTTTCGGAACGAGTACGGATAGACATGCTGATGAGAAGGATTGCGGTCGATCTCAGGGTTAAAGCCACTTTTCCGTATCCGGTTCCTTCATAGTAGTCTGAATTCACTGGAGGTAGGTATCTGGATGAAAACACCAGACAAAAAAGGCTCTAAATTGATTCCATTTAAAGCTTAAATTATAATAATAGCCAAAATGTTAAAGATAAACTCAAAAACCTTTTATTATGTCAATTAATACTCATTTTAATTATATTTATTTCATGTAATTTAAAAAAAAAATGACTTGAAATCTTAGGTTTTGTGGTCATACCTCTTGCATGGAATCTCCGGGTTGACCTTCTCTGCTTTTTGGAAATTATAGAGACTCATGACTTTATTGTTAAATGAAATTAACTCAATGCAGCCATGGTATTTGGGGAGTTTGAGAGAAACAGGCGGCTGAAAAAAGAGCAGAAGTCAAAAACAGTGACTCTTAATGTCTCCAGTATGAATTCGATATGAATTTAAGCTGTTGTCTATTTGTATCTCACTGTGAAGTTGGCCGGGTAGCCTCCAACGTAGAAGACAACATCGCCGGGACTGATGTTCAGGAGGTCCTTGTTCTGCGCTCCTTGAGAGTTGGTGCGAACAGGCAGACCAGGAGTGTTTGAGGTCACGTCGCTTGAATAGATGATCTCTGCATCTTGGTAAACTCTAAAACCACAAGAAAGAAAGAAAAATGTTTATCAACCTAAAAATCTCCATTTGGGCTGAGAGTTGAGCCATAAACTCGACCTGTGAAGATCCACTCTGTCAAACTTGGCGGGTTCGGATGTGGATCTGATGACGTAACTCGATTTCAACTCGTATTCCACACCATTGAGTTTGTACACGGTGTACAAAATGCCGCTCTTCACAACCATACCGATGTAATTCTTTGAAGACTGCAACACAAACAAAGCTCGTTAGAAATTTGTGAAAAAAGGAGAAATTTAACACCAGCTGCGTTTGCATAAACACAAATAATCGGAATAAATGCCTGATCAGAATAAAAACGCAACATGGAAACACGGCGCTTGGAAAACTCTGGCCCCATCAGACTCATCCGGATCTAAAGTTCCTTACGATTGAGATAGGTGGGTTATACCGATTGTTGATCTGATTGTGGTGGATGTAAACAATCCATTCCAACCGTTTGTCATTGCTAATCTGGGTTTCACATAATGCATAAAGGGTATGGCGCTCCAGAGCCGTCTTTGGACCTGGACTCCGTGAGCAAACTGTTTCTCTGAGCAGAGCAGCAGGATTCATAGCTTTCATGTTTGTGAGCGGGAGGGATGTGTGCGCTTCGGACTGGAGTCCGTCCGGCTGCTCTGTGTGAGAGACCTGCCGGACTAAGGAAAACCGTGTTTCCCGGGAGAACTGTGTCTCTGAGCGGCTTTGGGATATGTGAGATGGCGGGGGAGGCTCTTGAATGTGGAAATGCCGCATCGTGCTCCAAACAGTCCTCTGAAACCGTGCAAAAAATCACGTGAACTCATGTTTCCAATCACGTGCAAAATAAAGGCTGATGTAATTCCCACATATTTATGTGCAGCCAAGATGCACATTGCTGCATTGTCTGCATGGATTTAGAAAATTATGAGCCAACAGTCACTTAAAAATATTATTAATAATAATAAAAGCACGATCAGAGGATCTTCTCGCTCTTTCCCAGCCAG
This sequence comes from Oryzias javanicus, assembly GCA_003999625.1. NCBI lineage: Eukaryota > Metazoa > Chordata > Actinopteri > Beloniformes > Adrianichthyidae > Oryzias > Oryzias javanicus. Next base: position 28,385,573 of record CM012453.1, on the reverse strand, counting down.
TAAGGCCAAGTGGGGCCAACATGGTTCAAAAGTGGGAATAAAATGTGGGTCCCAGTTGGGTTTTTCCACAGTTTCCGTGGTGGTCTCACCTGTGTTTGCCCAGATTGTCTTAAGTGGGTACTCAGTGGATTAGCTCGCTATCTTATCCAGCTACCTGGTGGACAGTGGAGCTCGTTAGTTTAATACAGCGGAGCTTGCTAGCTCAATACAGTCCAGCATGTTAGCTTGCTACCAAGGAGCTTGCTGGCACAATACAGGGGAGCTTGCTAGCTCACTACAGTGTAACATGCTAGCTCAATGCAGAAGAGCTTGCTAGCATACAACAGTGGAGCTCGTTAGCTAGCTACAGTGGAGCTCACTAGCTCACTGCAGAGGAGCTCGCTAGCATGCTACAGTGGCGCTCACTACCTCGAAACAGAGGAGCTAACTGGGATGCTACAGAAGTTGTTAGCTCAATACAGTAACGCTTGCTAGCATGCTACAATGGAGCTCACTAGCTTGCTACAGAAGAGCTAACTAGCTCGCTACAGCTGAGCTTGCTAGCACGCTACGCTGTCCACTGGGTAGCTGGCTAGCGTAGAAGGATAACCCACTGACTCCTCACTTAAGTCAATGCGGGGAAACACAGATGGTGCCACTACAGAAACTGCAGTATCGGTACCCACATATTCTGCCCACTTAAACCATATGGGACCTACTTGGCCTTAGTGGCTGGGATGGAGCCTCTTTGTTTACATAGGAACTCGCTTTTCCTTCTTCTATGTCTATTTCTGGTATTTTAGACAGTTTTGCGCATGTAAAAATGATTTATTCCAATCAAATGTGTGGTGCATGTAAACATTTTGTACATTTGGATAAAGTTTTTCACCGCCCATGTGAACAGTTCTATTCTAATCCGATCTTTGACCCGATCGAGAACATTTTGCATTCGTAAACACAGCTAATGTCTACATGGATCCACTCACGTCTCTGTCGCCGAGATACATCACAAACATGTCTGGGTCGTTTGCGGCCTGCCTTCGTCTACGTCTGCCGTCCCCTCTGCCGTCCTCTCTGACCTGAGGCCTCTGCAGCTTCAGAGACAAGGAGGTGTAGGCTTTCAGATCGTCCAGATCCTTCGGCGGACGCAGTTCCACGTAACCTTCACCTTTAAACTTCATGGGGATTGTAATCTAACGTGAGAAGGACATTGTTAAGATAGAGGATAAGGTGGAGTACATGGCCGGACTGCTTTAAGAGCTGAGCTTCACCCTGTTAGCTGCGTCTCTGGCTTGTTCGATGAGCTCTTTGACGTTCTTTATGCTGTCAGAAATGTTGTTTACAGGTGGAAACCTCATGGTCACATTCTCTACCTCTGCTATCTTGTCGTTCAGAGACGGGATGATTTTTATCAGCTGATTCACTTCAAAAAGAAAATGATAAAATAAATGTCTGCAAAATTCATTTAAAGAGAAATTTAAAAAAATTATTGACCCTACCAGACTGATTCATATCTTTCAGTTCATTGCTTAGGTTGGATTGAGAAGGCGGGATGTTGATCTTATTGATTTCATTTGTGATGTTGTTGAGTTTCTCCATGGTTTTACTGCTTGTTTCATTGGCGGAAGCTGCTTTCCTTTTAGCCTCTTCAATCATGTCTTTAATATCATCTGGAAAAAAAAAAAAAACGAGATTAAAGAATCCCAAAAACAGAAAAAGGGACTCCAAGCTTTCACACATTTACCTCTCCTGCTGTCGTTTAATGTAGCCTGCGCATCACGGAGGTCTTTCTGAAGAGCTTTCTTTTTCTTATCTGCTTTCTTAAGTCGTTTACTCAAGTCAGTGATTTTTTCGACCGCATCTGTGACAAAAAAAATCCTTTAGCGCAAGAAGTTTTCGTTGATTTCTTTTAAAGAAAAATGTTATCGTGTTACCTTGTAGCTGTTGCTCTGCATCTTGTGCACCATTAAGCAAGTCATTGCCAGTCTGCTTTAGATCTTTAGCTCTCTTTGTGAGGTTCTGGTCTTGTACATTCTGAAAGTAAATACATTTAAATAAGTAGCTCAAGTATTCAAATGTCTAAAACACTTATGAATGAATAAAACATCAAGTGCGCCGCCTACATTCAGGGCATCGTCTGCAGCCTCTTTGGCCTCATTAGCAGCTGCCTCTGCAGCATTAATGGCATCTGTGATGTTCTGGTAAGCCTCAATAGCATCTCTGGCATCGCGGACCTCAGCGCGCCCACTTGCATTTTTCAGAGCACTATTATTCAAACAAGATAAAATGTTTAAAAAAAAGCAGCTAAATAACAGTTTACAAAATAGTGTGCTGCAGGCGTACTTTTCCATGTCTTTTGCAAGCTTGGCGAGGTTGTTTGCATGTTCTTCTGCAGCCTCTACGATATTCTTCTTGGCTGCCGCGTTCGTGATCTCCTTAACTTTTGCCGTCAAATCTGTCTTGGCTCCATCCAACTGTGCAGCAAGAGTTTCATACTCCTACAGAGGAGGAAATATGTGAATGAATGATTTGTGACACTAAGAAAAGCAACAGACGTCACACCAAGCAACAAAGATCTTATACTCGTTCGAAACGTATTTTCTGAAACTGACAAAACGACTTCCGCTCTTTTCCGACCAGAAAAAAGTCAATAAAGCCGTAAATGGACAGACAGAACATACAGAGGTGTGTCAATATTTATTTTTCTAAACCAAGAGGCGTGTTGTGAGAAGCTGGGAATTACAGGTAAAATTCCAGGTTGAGAAAAGTAAAAATATAAATAAATCTATGAATCTTACCATTTTACCATCAGAGAGCTCTTTGATCAAATCTACTGTTTTCTGCAGTTTATCCTCAGCCGTGGCTATTTGGTCCTCAACAGTTTTTCGCTGTTTTCTTAAGTCCTCAATCCGTTTCTGCAAAAAGTGTACAAAATATTTTAAAGAAAAAAAGAGCAACTGATACTTATTGGATGTTGTAATATTGGGAGTTTTATAAAATAGTATTTATATCAGGATCAGCTTAAAGCGGATGAAAAACGAGATTGAAAATTTGAAAAACAGGCATTGTAAATTTGAGAAGAAAAAAAAAATAAAGCAGTTTTAAACTCAAAAATTAATATTGAAGACGAGAGGGAATTATTGAAAATGTGAAAAAATAAAACTTAAACATTTAACAAAATGATATTAAAAACTTGAAGTAAGTATTGACATTTAAAAAAAAAAATATTTGAAGCTTGAATTAAAAAAAACTGTAAAAAAAATTAAAAAAATAATGTTGAGTTTACTTTCAACTTTCCTTTTATCGTTTCTCATTCTTTGCTTTCAGTTCTCTGTTTTCAGGTTTAATTCAGTGTTTTTGAGTTTTCGCTGATCCTAATTTTACATGGGGGCTGTGCTTTGAGCTCATTGGCTACAGGAAAACGCATCCCATGATTCCCAAAGAGGTAATAGTGATGTGACGTCTTTTCTGCTGCAGAATGTTGTCTGTTTATGTCTCCGTCTGTGTCACCCCACGCCGATCAAACTTAGGGAGAGCAGCATCACTACTCGCTAATATTGCGGTGCATCTTACGCATTCTCGTTTTTTGGTGGTTTTTTTTCCGACGTGCAGCTTGGCAGCGTTACAAAAATCTTCATCGTGATCAGATTATTGTTTTCAAATTAATGCTAGACTTATGTTTCTGTGAGAGTTTGAACAGCGAGAATGAAAAATGAGAGAAAAGTTTGAAAATTGTCCGGTGTGTTTGAGAAAAATGTAGAAAATGTGTAGTGAGGATTCATAGGAAACATGTCCTGGTGGCCAATGAGCTCAAAGCTCTGCCTGCCCTCATGTAAAACTCATTGAAAACAGAAAACTGAAAGCAACGAATGAGAAACGAAAAAAAAAGACAGTTAAAAGTACAACTAAGAAACATTTTTAAAATTGGTAACAGTTGTATTTTTTTTTAATTCAAGTTTCAATTTTACTTTTTTAATTTTCAATACTTCTATCAAGTTTTTAATCTTTTTTTATTTCAATTTTTTTATAATTCCTCTCAATATGTATTTTTCAATTTAAACAGCTTTCAAATTTAAAAAATTTGTTTTCAAATTTACAATCCCTGTTTTTCAAATTTTAAACCTTGTTTTTCATTCACTTTAAGCCGATCCTGATTTAACCCCATATAATAGTTTCATAAATTATGTTAAACACCAATAGATTGTTAAGTCACTGTTATAACTGATTTACTTTTTCCTCATTACCTGCAAATCTTCCAGAGTCTGAGCACTGAGACTGTTCTGCATGTTGGCTCTTTTGACCACTTCCATCGCCTCCTTTAAAGCTTTGTCAAGATCCTTCAGTTTGGTGTTGAAGCCCTTCAGAAGGCTCCGGATCTTCTCTGCGGCAGCCTCGTTTTGCTCACTCTGCTTAGTCATATTTGTCTTGATGTAGTCTAGCACTGAAGCATTGAAAAGGCAAATCAGTTTGTTACAGTATTGTTTCTCTGATCTACATCCCATTGGTTCTCTTCAGAGAAGAAATCTCTCACATTTCTGCGCCTCCTCTTTCTCCTTCTCAGCAGCCATCTTCTGAGGAGTGAAGTTCCTTTCCTCCATCTCCTTCACCATGCGCTGAGCTTTCTCCAGCATGGTCAACAGAGACTCACTGGGCAGAGAATCCCCTCGGCCTTCTTCAGTCTTCATCTGGTTCAATAGATCTTCAAACACATAAGATCAAATGCTATATTTTTGTGGCATTTTTATTATAATAGAAGACATACAGTATATAAATAAAATTAAATGTAAGTTAATACTCTAAAAATATTACCCCATGCTAAGAAAAACAGCTCTCTGCCTCTCTTTTGTTGTTTTTTACATCCAAAACCCAGCCCCACCTCCCGCTCCACCAGTAGCAGACAGCAGGTTGGTTCATTTTTACCTTGTATTTTCTTTAACATCTTCTGAATGTCTGAGTCTAAATCTTTTGCCCTTTTGTAGGTTTTCTCGACATCTTCCAGCGCCTTGTCAGCGTCAGCAGCCCTGTTCCCGGCCTGCTTTTTGAGGGAGCTGATGTCATCCGCCAGGCTGCTCGTGTCATCCTCCAGCTGGTTCACTTTATTCTTTTGAGTGTTAACCGCGGAGCTGAATTCTTTAACAAGAAGCTGCAAAATATCACAGGAAGTCAAATAGCATCCATTGTTTTGTTTCAGGTTTAAATCAGATGGAAGACAAACATCTACAAGTAACGGCGTGCTCTGAAACGCAGATTGACTGATAGTCCTTAAAAATGAAAACAACTCTTTGTCTGCAGGTCAGTTTAGAATTGTTTGAAATATTTCTCAGGTATTTGTGCTATCAGTGTAACGCTACGCTACCTTGGTATCTGTCACGGCTTTTTCAAGCTTATCAAGTCTTTCCCGAGACAAGGAGCTGGCTGAGGCGTTCTCCAGCTGAGCCCTGAGGCGCGCCAACTCATCATCAAGCTTCTCCAGGTCCTGAAGCAAGGTCCGAGCGCAGCTGTCACACTCTGCAATGCAAAACATTACCGAAAAGCTTATAATTATACATCTGATCTCATGTGGCACCTTTTATTTTTTTTAATTTACCTTGGCAATGGTTGTCTATGTTCGTGTCTCCTGGCTCCAAGGTGTTTTTGCAGACTAAACATATGAGTATAACAACATCAAGTACACAAAATAATACGTGCGTTTCTGTTTTTACCCCTTAATAAAAAATCGCAGGCTAACCTCCAGTTCTTGGATCACAGTTGCCGTTACCATTGCAGTTGCATGGCTGACACCTCCCACCTGGGCTCATAGGGTCACCAAAATACCCAGCAGCACATCTGCAAGTTCCAAAAAAAAAAAAACATTAGAAAAAGGCCAGTCAACCTAAATGAGTCCACCGGGACGCTTACCTCTCACAACGTTCTCCAGAGTAACCCGGCTTGCAGACGCAGTTGACGAATCCATTCACCTCTCTGCAGCCGACTGCAAAACTACACATTAAAATTAGTGTTTAACATTTCTCTTATTAAAAAAAAAAAAAAAAAAAAAACTTACACAGAAGTCATTTAAAGTGATTTAAAATATAGAAAACTAACAAGATTATTTTCCATTTTTGTGTTTATACAGACAAAAAAAAAATGCTGTCAAACTATATGTTTATTTAACCTCCTGCTGGTTAGCCGTTCTGCCTTCTTACCTGTTCCCGGAGTTGCTGAATGGGCACGGGCATGCTCTACATGTTCTCAACGCAGCGTTGCCATAGTAACCTTCTTTGCAGTGTTCACATCGGTCTCCGGCGGTGTTGTACTGACAATTCTGACAAAGTAAATAACAAATTTGTTAAAATCAAAGGAATAATTTTATTTTTTAAATAATTTATTAAAGATAATCTAATTTATTACATTAAAAAAAATTAAAACTAGAGAAACGAAGGATGAAAGTGACAGAGAAAGTTCAAATCGTGTCTCCACATAGTCGCTAAAGTCGGGATTAGGAATGACTAATCTGAAACTGACGGCTGGTTTATCTGGGCTAAGACTCTCCAGATCTCAGGCTTGAGCGGGCGTCTGTACACCTGCGGTTATGAAGCCACGACAAGACTTTAAGAGGGGGGAAAATCTCTTACCAGACACCTCCCTGTTTTGTCTTCGCATTCGAAAGCCAGACCGTTGCACTCGCAAGGCACACAGCGGCCCAGGTAGGGTCCAATGGCATCTCTGTAGAAGCCAGGAGAACATTTCTGAAAAGACATGAAAGGAAATTTAGACATTTTGATGAAAAACTTGAATTATAAACTCTTTTTGATAGAAACAAAATGTAAATTTTAAACAGGAAAGATAATTATTTGCTAAATTTAAATATAAACTTTAGGAATAAAAACCCCAGTTGTGAATAAAAAAAAGTTTCTTTATAAGCAAAAAACCTGCAGTCTCATTAACAATTAACAAAGCAGCGCGCCCTTTGCCTCACAGATAAGAATCTCTCAGATACGCCCGAAACTTTAAACCAGCAGGTTCTAAAGCTGCAAGAAAATAATTTTTCGATTAATTTGAAAGAAAAATGCATAATTTCTTTTCAGCTTTTTTACCTGAATCTGGGAACCGGCCTCGCTCACACTAACTGAAGGGTACTGAACCCTCTGACCCTCTTCATGCAAAGAAGGGTAGAGCACCCGTTGGGCGCCGTGGTCATTCACAGATGGATATTGGACTCCCCGGTCGTGAAGCGAAGGGTACTGTATCCTCTGAGCCCACCTATCGAGGTGTCTGGTGTTGCGGGAGCGCTCGTCTTCACTAAATGGTCTGTGCGAAGCCCAAGAGAGTCCAATCAAAGTCCAGTAAGTCAGGGCTTGTACCAAACCCCGTCTGAGCCTGCATCTGTCCGTACGTAAATCTGACATTTCCAAAGTTTGCAGCGTCTGAAACTATCCTCCGCTCTCACTTCCCTCAGCTTTTTAAACACACAGGCGCTGACACAATAAAGACACACCCCACGTACCTGAGTCAGGTCTTGCACATTAAGTTTGAGTGTGTTCAGGCACATGAGCGCTCAAGCAAGTGTTTACACGCTTTGCTGTTCTCCCCCTGCTCCCATACTAAACATGATTGACCTCCACACTCTAAAAGTTAAACTTAAAAGTGAGAGCATGTGTATGCCTGCACTGGAATCAACAGGACAAACGTGGAAAGTGAAGATACGGAGAATGTTCTTGTGCTTCTTTTCAAGCAGAACGCTTATTATCCTTTACTGTCCCACTCCAACTGTATTTTTTTTCCATTTTAAAATTGTTCCCAGTGGTCTTTTAATTATGATTATGTAGTTTTTAGCTAAAATCCAAAAGCCTGTCAGGTTTTTTAAGACATATTTTCTGCAGAGCGGTAGGGGACTATTAGATATTCGCCTCTGAGTTGTGGCCGGTGTAGCACTTCATAAGCTGAAGCAGTATTAGAGTTTTTCATTTGTACAGTTTTGAGCAAGGTAGATGGTTTGACGAGGAAAATAAGGAAACACATAGATCAATTTGTCTGAAAGTGGATGTATCCGAACTGTAGCTATCGTTGCGTTCCAAACCCGAGCTTTTTCAAACCGTAGGTTTTCATCTGCTTCTAATCCATCACAATTTGAATAAAGATAATACAGAGTTAATCTTAAAGGAAAATGAAATGAATAATCTACTTTTAAGTGTATTATACTGTTCCTTCCTCACTATAAAGAACCCCAAAGCGGTATTTTGATCCGTTCACGTATTTCTGAGTAACCGCCTTAAAAGCTACGCTCTCAACAGCAGCCCCTCCCATACCCACGAAAACGAGCGGGTCCTCACGTGCTGATGTCACAAGGTGAGAACCGCCCCTTCAGGAAGAGTCTGCTCCGCCTCCAGGCTAACACAAACAAAGCGGTGATCAGATAGCTTCGTGATGACGTCATGAAGTGGATAGCACCTTAAGGGAGCAAAAGGCGGAGCCTCATTGTTTTACTTCCGCTTATGAGAAGAGTCCGCAAAAATAACTAAAATTTTATAAATAATTCGTTTTTTTGTGTTCCAAAGGTAATATATGATCGTATATATGGATATAGTTTGAAAAACTTGAGAAAATCATAGTATGGCTCCTTTAAATTATTTTATGTATGCTCTCTATTGTGAAAATATGTTACAAGAACATGTTAAAAACACAATTTTCATTGGAGTGGGTTTTAAATATTAATAATAATTAATGGACTGCATAAATATCAGCAGGGTTTGGTTAAAGGAAAAGTCCTACATCCTCAGACGACCCAGACAAGACACACCTGACTCACGCTGCTCATATACAGACGCATCAGGGTGTGGCATCGGTGCTTCACGAACTGCTGAAAGACTTGACTTTATGAGTTATGTCCTGATGCCGAAGGCCACACCTTGAATTTCAAGGTGAAGCTCCTTGTCATACAGCCTCAGGGTACAAAAAACCTCAGACACAGACTTACTCATGCATACTTGTTTCAGAAAAAGCACAAGATGTAAAGAAGCTGTGCTAACAAAACACAAAATGTTGTGTTTATAGATAACTCCTGATTTTTAAATGTTGATTTTTAAAAGCATTCATTTTATTTTGGTGCAAACATGCACAAGCAGCTTCAATCAAACTTTTCTAGGCTATAAAGAAAAAATCCTTTGCATAGCAACTACATAAAAACTAATTTAGTGAGCTGCAACCTGTTATTATAGCTGTGGAGTCACAAATATTATGCCTGCCACACATCTCTGCCCGAGCAATCCCTTCCAAACTTCACACTCTCTATTGAATTCTTCCCTTTCCAGCGGATTCCATCCATAGCGCTTTTAATGTTCCCTCAAGGGAAAAGGTGTGGTTCTTGGTTCAAACATGTCAGGACTTCCTAAAAACTATGTGGAAGAGGCCCAGTACCCATTTCAATCAATGGACAGCCCCACCCTGCTTGTTAGCATCTGTGATTCTCAGAATTTCCTCCCATTTGTTTTCCCCATATTTAGTCTCTGACTTATCAACAGAGTGAACAGATTATGGGTGGATAAAACATGGCTTTTTGAGTTTAAACTGCAAGAACTGAATCTTCAGACGGAAAATTGTCTGGAAGGAAAATAGTCCCATCAAGAAAGTTTTTCCGTAGAAAGATAATTTCAGTTTGAGAAAACGTCTTAGTGACAGGATTTTGTTTTTACTAAGAATAAAAATTCTAAAATTATTTTCCTTACCCCACAGGCTGATTTTGTTTTGTTGTTGCTTAATTAAATAATTTAATCCCAATTTTAACATTTTTTACTTACTTCTTTGTTCTGGCACATATTATAAAAAAGTGTTTCAATGGAGTGGTTTTTAAATTAAATTTGATTCTATTTTAAATGGCTGAATTTAAAATGCATTCTATGCATAACTGCATTATTTTTATTTTGCATCTTTGTATTACATCAGTGCAATCTCATAAACATATAAGATAAGGGAAAACTCATAAAACACAAGGAGGTAAACAGATATATGCTAAATCATGCAGTTTTATTCATTTATTTATTTACTGTTTTATTTTTTATTTTATTAATTTATTGATTTTATTATTATTTTATTCACTTGTCTTTTTTCTTTTATTTTAATATCATTCTTTTATTAATTTTTATTATTAGTTTATTCATTTGATCATTTTTTTTTATTTATTTATTTATTTCTTTATTTTTATTTGTCTTTTTTATTTTACCATTTATTTGTTTGTTTTATTTTTATTTATATTGTATTTATCTTTTCATTATTATTTTATCTAATCATTTATTTGTTTGTTTTAGTTTTAACTTCATCCATTTATTTTTCTTTTAATTATTATTTTTTTAATTAATTTGTTTGTTTTTTTTATTTTATTTATTTAACTATATTTTATTCATCTTTTTATTATTGTTTTATTTATTCATTTGTTTGTTTTATTTTTAAATTTATTCTTTTTTATATTTATGTTTATATTATTTATCTATTTCTATGTTAGTTCATTATTCCTGTGTGTTTTTCTTCAGCTTGCAGGGTTCTTGTTTCAGAGGATTTTTTTTATGTCTGAAACAGTAAAAGCCACAGCCCCTTCTTGCCTGAATTAATTAAAGGAAGTGGAGTTCCAGATATGTTGCAAATTTGCATCTTATGAGGTTTAAAGAAGAAGCAGAAAGCAGAACAGCCAAAGGAGCACAAACATAAATCTGCAGAAGAGGCATCAGATCCCCCGGCTTTTGGATCATATTTTTCTACAGGATACGTTGGTTCATGAAGTAAATTTATTTTCTAGGTCAAACTGGAAAAGGTCTGCAGTGAACAAACAGTTCATGTCCTTCTGTGGTGCTACCACCTCAGTTTTTATTTTATTACTAATACCTGTGAAAGTACAAATATGATGTTTGCAAATGCAACAAATGCATTCTCATATGGATGCATGAGTAGTATGGACCCCTTTGTGTCACAGATTGATGCTTTGGGTGAGCCCAACTTGTTATTTTTCACCGTGCAGCCTGCTCCCACTAAATGACATCGGTAAGGTTACAATGTGTTACCAGATTCTGACTACCGCCACTATAAAATTAATTTAAGTCTTCAACCATAACAATATTTTACTTTGATTTCTGTTTAATAAACCAACAAAAATATAGGCTATTTTAACTGAAAGCAACACATCAAGCGTTTTTTCAGACAACATGAGGAAAAAGAAAAATACGTTTCAGATATTTTCTTTTATTATTATTATTGTTATTATTATTAAGGAGGAATTCAGAATGTGGGAACACATTCTGACTTCACCTGAAGTCATTCAATGGGATATGCTGAGAACCGATAAGTTGGGCTCACCCAAAGCAAGTTTCGAATGAGAAAGTATTGAGTGCAACAGAACCAGTTGTGGAGAGAAACGGGAGAAGACTGTAAAACAGAAAAAAAAACGTTTTGAAATAAATAATGCAGTATCTATCTTTAGACTTTAATAAAAAGGAGTTTCTTACTCCGTAAATTTCCCAGTCTATTGCAAGGGTGTGAGTTAGGGTCCCAATGTTCCCAGATTCTCAGGAAACGCTCCTGGTGGGTGACAGGAAGGGGAGAAGTACCCACCTCACAAGAATCTCCAGAGTACTGGGGAGGGCAGAAGCAGTCCTCCACAGTATTTCCAGGACTTCCAGTTCCTGAGTTTGTGGCCTCTTCCAGGCCCACCTCCCCCAACGTCAGCCGCTGGCTCTGAGCAAAGTACAGAGCTCGGATTCGTAGCCCCACCAGACCTGCCAAGACCATCATCAGCTCCTCTCTGGACACGGGCCTGTTGGTACCTGCATGGCGCCAGTTTCCCTAAAAATAAGACATTCTAGATACTAAAAAGAGGTTTGGAGGGCAAATTCCTCAAGACAGAAGTTTCTGTTGACACAGAAAACCATGCATACATAAATTGTATTTACTCTGTTTTTATGGAATTTCATTTAAGAGACAAGTAATGCAGGTAGAATGTGAAAATGAAATATCATTTCCAGTATTGACTTTTACTTTAAATTGTGAGTCACAAACGCTTCCATTTGTTTTCACCTACAAACATTTATTCAGCATCTATAATCCCAAACCTGTAAAGTCATGTAAAGTCAACTTTTTTGAGCTTTCAAGTATATTTTGTTTTCTTTTTACCTCCGAGAGCTCGACTCTTCCCTGAAACAGCCTGTCTGGAAGTGGAATTTGTGGAGCCACATGGATCAGGTTCATATTCTGACCCTGCAGCAGAAACAATGCAAATGATTAGAAGTGATTTATTTCTGCCTGCTGTGAGGTTAGTGTTAAGCCTTAGTCACAACTGGCTTTATGGGTGGATACGACCTGTCTGCGGGCAAAAATGGGAAAAACCTGTACGGGACATGCACATCCCCTCAAGGAAATATCAAGGTCATAGACCGCTCTGTGAGCCCATGAAGAAAAAATGTGGGTTTTTTTTCTATGTGCATGCTGCGAGCGACAGTTCACAGCAAACACTTGACACCAGTGATGTGCAGTCAGGGGAGACATGTAGCCTGTGGCTCACCTGCGAAATGTCGCTTAAAAAACACGTAAACGAAATAAGATGAAAATACTTTTTCATTATTAAAAATAAAAATAAAATATTAATTTTTAGAATCTATGATAAATTTTTTTCTGTGTGGGTTTTCAACATTTCTTTGGCAAAAAAAGCAGCAAATTTATGAGTTTCTTGTTCAAATAAATGAGAAATCGGAGAGTGAGGCAGTGGCAGGCCACGCCTCCCCCACGCCACACACGCGCTGTATTTTTTCGGTATTTCTATCATCATCAAAGACGCTTTCTTTTGAATCACTTCACTTTTCTTTTCTATTTCTTGCCAACTGTTTGATTACAGTGGTGCCAGTTTGTGACTAATTAAATCTTTTTATCCGCTAAAATTGTGCTTTAGAAATATGCAGTACGCATGCCCCACACCAGAGGGCGCTGGTGATCCCAGGGAATGCGACAACCGGCTGAAGAATAACAGAGTTAGTAGTAGCAAGTCAAGTGCAGCTGTCCAGGTATTCTTTAGTATCATTTTCTAAATGGATTATGTGTCTAAACTCAGGAAAAATGTGAAAAAACCTCACTGGGAGGGATCTTCATTGATACAAAGAGACTTTTAAAACTGAAGAAAGAAAAGGAAGACTTCTAAAAACAGGTTATTTGTGTGTTTCTTCAGGAGGAGCTGCACACTCACTTCATTTGTAAGTAAAACAAGTCAACAATAACAATATTTGTTTTCTATGCTACAGTTTGTAAACGTGTTGAAATGAAATTTTAAACAACTGTTGTCAATCAAATGGTGAATGAGCTACTCTTCAGTGTTCATATGTTTGTAGCTCTGACTGATGATGTCAGTGCATCGCCAGCCGAGAACACATACCAAGATACACCTTTAAGATGCAGAAACTTCTGTCACCGTCCACAGACGACCCATGATGCCCATTCTGGGTCAATCTCCCATGCCAGTGAATGTGACTAAGGCTTTAAATATATAATAAACCACATACGGTCAACACCACATCAGGCCGTCTGTCAATTAAAGTCATCCCTTCATTTGGTATCCCAAATGACTTGGACTGATAGGTGAGGAAACCCCCGTAAGATGAAACCTGAGACAAAGAAGAAGAAAAGCCAAACTTAAAAACATTGAAATTGTGCTCTTTGGCTTAATCAAATGTTGAATTTATACATTAACTGTTGAGTGATCAGAGGTTTGGTTAAAGGTGTTTTAAGTGTTTTCTGTCTATAAACACTAGTATGAACTGTGATGAACTATTGATGCATTTCCGTGGTCGTGCTGTCTCAATTACTCACTCTGTCTCCGAGGTAGGACCGCGGTGCCACCCAGTACAAGGACTGAACTGTCGGGGGGAGCTCCTGGATGTCCGCCACCACTGTGCTGCTGGCTGTGTTCAGAGCAGAGGAAACCTCCTCGATGGCGGGGCTTTCCAAACGCCACTCTCTCATTTCCACAAACTAGTAAGGACATAAAGATGTGTTGGTTGTTCTCCTTCATCATCTGTCTTATTCTAATATTTACTTTACGAAAAGACTCTCGTCGAATTGACCCGTGTGGCATAACATTACATCAATAACATTGGCTTCATTAATCAAATGACAGTTATCTTCACACACAAAAAGCTCTGTGAGGCACGCAACACAGAGGCCTCCAGAGGCGTGCAGGGGCATGAACAGCACACACCTTTCCTCTGCGTTTGTTGGAGCTCTGACAGCGGTCAGTGGCTCCGAAGCAGAAGCAGCTGGTGCAGCCCAGAGGGTTGGAGGGGTCAAAATAAAAGGATCCTTCCCGACAAATATCACACCTGACGCCAGCAACGTTTCTCTGCAGAAAGAATCGGAACAGGAAAAGAAATGAACATTAAAGCAGCAAAAAGGGTCTTGTTTTTTTTTTTTTTTTAACCTACCTTGCAGAGACACTCTCCTGTGTCTGAGTGACACACATTAGACGTGACTCCCTCTTTGTGACAGTCACAAGGGAGGCAGTCGGGGAAGCGATAATACCCCGCAGCACAGCGGTCACACTGCCGGCCTCCAATGTGAGGTTTGCAGCTGAAAACAAACACATTTTGGAAGAATTTTTCACCTTATGTACCATTAACCTTTTCAAACTGACACGATTTTTACAGTTAAACAACTTTTTATTTGCGATGTTTAAGCAGTTTTTATTCCAAAACATGTCAGATTTACACAGTTTCTGTGACCTGATTGCTTTTAACTTTTGCTTTAAGCAATCGACTCATATTGTTTAAAAACACACACCAACCATCTTTTAAAGCTGTTTTTAAAAGTGATCTTTTCATTATGATTATGCAGTTTTTAGCCAAAATCTAAAATCCTGTGTTGTTTTCTAGGACATAGTTTCTGCAGAGCAGCAAGAGTTCATTCCAAATTTGCTTTTGCGTTGTGGTCGGAGGAACCTTGCCCCTCTTCCTCTCTTTTCTGTTCACCTCACAACTCCAACCTAACATTTCCGATGCAGAAGAAATGACGAGCAATATTTGAGCTATCCAGCCGTACAGTTTTGAGCCCGATTTCAGCTCAGACGAAAAAATGACGATGTTTTTGTGGTGTCACAATGGACGTCCCAAATAAGATCTTTTCAAATGGCATTATTTTCACTTTGTCCTGACTCACAATTAAGCATTAGTTAGAAATGCAATTTCAAGCTGAATTTTTGTACATCATCAGAAAAATGCCACAAGAAAATGTTAAAAAAAAACAAACATTTTTTTGTCAGAGTGGGTCTTTAATCTAAATCAGCTCCAATTATGTGTGATATTCATAGGGATCAATTATCCTTTTGAGTTAAATTTTAAAATAGTTTTAAATTTGATTAATCAGAATATAGAACATTAAATGTAAATTGGTTCAATTTTTACAGTTTGCCATTTTTGGCATCTCTGACTTAGAAATCATTGTATTTTTTTTTTTTTTTTTTAATAGTCTAAATTGTGGCTGTTAACACTTTAACGAATGCAGTGAATATAAAAAATGAACAGGCTAATATATACGCCAACTAATTACACTCCGGGAAGCAACTGTCTTCCCCACAGCGTGCGTTAATTTCTGATAACGCTCACTTTGTCAGGCATTATCCTACTTATAACAAGGTTACTTACAAAATAAGTACATTTACATTTTAAATCAATTTTTATTATTTTATTCTTGTTAGTTTTTTTAGGTTTTGATTGCTTTTTCATAAAAGGCAGAATATTTGAAAGGTGATGCGTCCCGCTGATGCGGTATCACGACAACACATCGCTGAGCAGCAGCGACCTCGACTACAGCGGCAAAAGTGAGCAATATAAATGCTGATTCTTGTGATAGGTTAAATAAAGATTCAGTTCAGAGAGAAAGTTCAGCTCTTACTGATTGTTTTCGGCCAGATCATGAAGTAAAAGTTTGTTTTGAAGAAGTCTGCAATATATAGTACATTGTGACCAGAACTTATTTTTTTGGCGTGCATTGACACCCAGCAGCCAATTAAAATCTTTGTTTCTTATGGCTGTATGTCAACAGCATCTATATTTTTTTGAATTAGTAATACTGCAAACATAAAAGTCTGGGTTAACACTTTATAAATTCAAACATTTCAGACAATAAAAATTAAGGTTATTATTTTCTCTTTGATCTGTTTTTGTCCAAAAGCTGCATATTGTCACAAAAAACTTACCTTATAAAACATTGTGATTAATTCTGATTAATTTTTTTCATTGATTGTCCGCACTAGAATAAATATAAAAGTTAGTAGGGTCGAGAGAAAGACTTTATCTTACATGCTTTTAAACTCAAAATGATCCTGAATCTTGTGGATAAGATAAATAGCATATTTTCTACACATTTCACAGTTTTTTTTTTTTTTTTATCTTTCTTTAATAAAAACTGAAGTTCCCACGTACCTGCACTGCCCAGAAACCCGGTCACAGTGAGGCCCAGCATTGATGCTGATCCCAGTGGGAGAGCAGGCACAGTTCTCACAGCCGAGCAGAGGGTGGTAGCTGAACGTCAGGTTCTGGCACACATCGCAGGCGGGTCGCACCGTCTGAGGAGGGCAGATGCAGCGTCCCGTCACTTCGTCACACAGTCGGCGCCCACATTCACAAGCTGCAATAAAAAAGTTTGATTCGTTTACGGAGGAGTTTCAATTTAATCTGAAGATCAATTAGACAAATAATTCAATTTCTGAGATGACTGAAATAGTAAATAATGCTTTTTTTCAAAGTTTTTCCTTTTTACCGCAGTTAAAATAGACTCACGTCTGCAGTATGGAAATCCGTAGTATCCTGTGGTACATTTTGTGCACTGGCGCCCAATAATGTGCGGTCTGCAAGGACATTGTCCACCAACTGGATCGCATTCAGATCCAGAAGAACCGGACTTGTTGCAGTCACAAGGCAGAGTTCCATTGTTGTAAGCTGCAACCAGAGAGCGGACTGCAGCTGTGCAAAAGTCAGAGGAACTTCTGGGCCTAAAAAAAAAAAAACAAAGAAAAACAAAAAATTCAGCTTTTTAACCCTAGAGAGTCAAATTGGTCAAATGTGGCTACCTTCTTTAAATTGTAATTATTGTTTTACTCTTTTTTTGGAAGCTGTTAATTACTGCTGCCAAAAAGGAACTAACAAAATATATATTTTTAATTAACTTTAAAGCCCATAAGATCATTGTTCTTGACTTCTCCAGGATTGAAAATATATGTGACGTTTTTCTCAAAAACCACTAGAGGGCACTATTTCCACAGTTATCTGTATGCAGGCTACTCTAAAACTGTTTTTCACTTTGTACTTTTTAGAGTGAGTACTTACTCAATAATGAACCCTTCTCCAGGACACTGCTGCTTGAAATTCTCAGATTTGTCCAGTGGTTTCTCTCTCAGGAGATGTGGAGTGTAAATGTTATCAGGAACCAGCATGATATAATCCTAAACAAGAAACAAACCAGAATATAAAATGAAAAAAAAACATTCTGACAAGAACTGATCTTTTGAGCCTTTTAATAAAATCCAGAGGTGCATAAGTGCAGTCTGTTTAAAAGGCGATTTGTGTCCCCACAGGCCTTTAGAAGTTCTGGAGTGTAGTTTATTTCTACTAGTCTTTCCATCGTTAGCGGGAATATAGTTTAACATGGATGAGAGGACTACAGTATTCTTGACCTAAAAACCCACTTAGATGATCTTTAGAGCTATTTTAAAAGTCATTAAGGGTGTATTCAGACTGGAAAAATCATTTGGTCCCGATCGAGTCCTGAACCTTGTGTTTGGTCTGTCCTCAGACTGCCGTTCCCGACCAAAACTTGTAAACAAAACCATGTGACTAAAGATCTCTTCACTCATTGGCCAGAAATTATGAGGGCGGGGCAAAGGAACTAGAGGTAAAAGTTATGGAACTCCTGCACTCTGCAATCTTTGCGGGGATATTTCACTTATTCAAACTTTATATTAAGCTGATCAATTTTGAAAGTCCTTATCAACATTAGGTTCAACACTTTTTACTGCTGCTTTGGTCCAACTGGAAGGCGATTACTGACGAGACGACAGCTATGAAGGTGCGCTGATATGTGTTTATGACAAATAGATTGTTGAGAAAGCAGTGAGAAGCAATGTGGATCAAGTTAAAAGTTACTAGAGCCTGCATTCATCTGACCACATTTCAGTGAGTTGCTGTGTCTCATTGTTGGGGTTTTATGGCATTGTTTTTAAGATAATTCTGTTTAGGAACTACAATAGAGCTATTAGGATGATGTCACAACAGCGCAGTGCGTGTAGTGTATAGCAAGACACAGAAGAGCAAATAATAAAGAGTTTTCAGCTGTGTAAAAATAAACATTCTAAAAAATAAACAGCTAGATTGATTCTTTCCTCTTTGATAACACGACAATCGTTGCTTTACATTTGTCTGTGGCTCAACAGTCGCTTCATTCCTGATCTCTTTACATCAGATCGTACACAACATCCAGTTTTTCCGCTCTGAGAACAGATTGTATTCAGACTGAGTAATCTCAGAGTGAACTGGAGCTCAGTCTGATTGGAAATGAACCGGCAAAGTTTGAAAAACTAGTGTTATTTGCAGGATGTTATTTGTCTGTTTCTTTTTGTTTGTTCTTGGCTTTACTTTTTTTTTATGTGGCATCTCAAGTGACTAATCGTCCCAATGCTTAGTAAAAGTTTATATGGAAAAAATATAAAAAACATAGTTTCTACAGAGCGGCAGTAGATATTTGCCTCTGAGTTGTGGGTGGAGCAGAGTTCATAAGTTTGAGTTAGTTGAATTTGACTACTTTCTCACTACTTACTTTACAGTTACTTTTTAACATTTAGTAACTTTTGTATTTTTCTTTAATAAAAGAGCCACATGTGGCTCTGGAGCTGCAGCTTGTGGACCCCTGAACTAGTAGATGTTTGAGTTGCCACTCACCAGAATAAGAGTCTTCTTTGGTGGGATGATCACAGTGATGGTGGGTCGCGGCCAAGCATTCTTGTCAAAGTCAATAGAAATGCGAGCATCAGCAATAGCAACATCTCTGCAGCCTGAGACCGCCGGGCAGAAGGACGCTTTTACCAAACCTGTGTGTGTGTGTGAAAACACGCTTACAGTTAGAAAAGCAGGTTCAAAACAAAATACGCAGTAATCAAGATCTTCACTGAAGCCTTTTAGAGAGCAGAGATTTGAATCTTCTCGATCCACCGTGAGGCCAGACATCTAATCTGATTTGTGAGAAGAATGTGGGATAATGTAGAAAGTGCAGTTGTTACTCTCTTTAATTTAGTTTGATCAGATTACGGCTTTCTTTGACACGCTTACCTTTCCATTCCCGCCCTGCATCTATTCGTACTTCCACCGGGAAGGAGATGTGTTCTGGCTGATGATAGTGGATCACCACAACATATCTGCCTGGGAGGGGCACTGATGGAGTGAAACTGATCTCTGTCTGTAAACGCAAAAAAGGGTGTCAACCTAAATATTGGGAGATGAATGAATCTTTTCAACGTGAAGCTAAACTCAGATTATTTGACGGGTGCAGAAGGACGCGATACCTGAGGGAATTTAAGCAGAACCCCGTCACTGTGAGGATCAGAGAACAGACCCGACTGACGTCTCTGCTTCCGGTCTTCACGCTTTCCTCTCTGAGCAGCATCAGCGAGCGTGGACAGCGGCTGACCGTCACGGGCGGCGTATAGAATCAATGCTGAGGAGGGCTTCTGGAATGCTCGCGGAATACAGTATCGACTGCAAAAAAAAAAAAAAAGAACATTAGAGTATAAAGGATTTTTAGTAACACAAAAAAATCAGGAAAAAAAAACCTTTGTGTAGAACTGTTAAGGCTTTGTTAACAACAGAAAAACTTCCAAATCTATGGAGAGAAAATAGACTCACCCTGATGCGTGCATAATTCTTAAATTGGGCATAGCTTTGGGTTTGTGCGGAATTTTGGTTCTGTGCGTAACTTTAGATTTGTACGTGTAGCTTTGGATTTGTGCGCAACTTTGGGTTTGTGCGCAACTTTGGGTTTGTGCGCAACTTTGGATTTGTGGGTAACTTTGGGTTTTTGCGTAGTTTTGGATTTGAGCACATGTTATTCTTGATTTTTGTGTTTTTTTGAATTTATGCATGCATAATTCTTGACTTGCACATAATTTTGGATTTGTGAGTGCGTATTTCTTGATTTTTGCAAAATTTTTTATTTTTGCATGCCTAATCCTTAATTTGTGCATAGAGTAGAACAATTTACACATGCACAACCTAAAACAACAGCTTGAAACTAACTACACACACAAATCTTCAAAATTATGCACAGACTGCTTGTTACGCACACAGAAAACCACAATTTCACACAAATCTAATACGAGACTTTTCACATCTCCATTGTGTAAGTCAGGGGTGTCGAACTCCAGGCCTCAAGGGCCAACGTCCTGCTGGTTTTCCAGAAATCCTGCCTTATCTGTTGCTGATTACCTGGATCAGGTGTGTTTGGCCAATAAGGAGCTTCAAAGGCAGGTTGATTGGAAAACATGTAGGACAACGGCCCTCGAGGCCTGGAGTTTGACACCTGTGGTGTAAGTGATGCATTTATGTGTCCATTTTAAGTTGTGATTGTAAATTGTATTTTGTATTTTTTTGTAATTTCAGTACATATACACAAAATGTATTATGAGTTATAAACCAAGAGTTACACACACACACATTGGGGTGAGTCTATTTTCTCTCCATAAAAATCAGTCAAAAGGACAGGACTGGGTATTGGTTATAATTTCCAGAAACGATTCGATTCGATTCGATTTACAAGACCCTGAATCCATTTGATTCCAATTTTTCGATTCTTCAATTCAATTTTAAGTTTACAAATTTATACACATTTGTTTAAAAATACGTTAAAAATCTACTATTTAATTTGAAAATATTTATTTTAATCTGATACAGTTCACATATTATAAAATGTATCAATGAAATAATGAGATTGTTAATATCATACAGTGTTACATGGATTCTGGTTCTAACAAAAATGTTCAGATCATTAACATTGTAAACATTGTTCTGCTTCTCCTGGAGGAAGTTTCAATTTGGTCACTAGGTGGCGATAGCGCTATAGAAGTACACCTTATTCAAGAAAAAAGACAACAGTATGAGGGGAAAAACGAAGTTTTGGACCACAAATAGTTACTTTAAAAATTATTTCCTAAAGAGTTTGGAAAATTAATGCCTGTGAGTAAATAAAGATATCCAGCAATGTATTTTTTTGATCAACTGAACGTTAGCATTAGCTGTCTTATGGGAAAATCTGTTGAACATTAGCATCAAGCTAGCGAACTTTAGCTTTATGTGCTAAATCGATTTATCGATCGATTATTAATCTATTAAGCTTAAATCGATTCAAATCGATTAACCGATTTTTTTTCAACCCAGCCCTACAAAAGGATATCTATCACATGTGTGCAAAACTGTTTTGTTTAATAATCTCATTAAAGTTTTTTGTTTTGTCTACAAACAATTGAACAACTGTTTCAAACAGGGAACTGTTTGAACTCTAAGGATTTGTCAGCTGTCGTCTTAAGGTCATTATGACCATCAGGACTCCAGGCAAAATAAGACAAAGAATGATTATGTGTTGTGGTTTCACTCATTAAATTATTACAAAGTTCAGTTTAGTACAATCCCCATATAAATGTCTATAACAATTTTAGAATTTAGTCTTTCTTAGGTTATCATAGGTTTTACAAAGTTTGCTTCACAATAATTTGTTCTTTTTTCTGGATTTTTCCATCAAGAAATAAACTTTTTTCTATGTTAAAGAGCAGTTTGATGTTTACTTTTGTGTGACAGAAGGAAGGCTTGAGCGCTTCAGATGAGTAATTTTGTCCAGCTGGAAAAATACAAGTATGGTAGTTCCTGCTGGAGACCAGGTGTGCATCTCTGTAGGGGGGTATATTCTAGCATCTTGCTTGTCAGCTTGAACAGGTGTTTTGTGCATCAAGTTTATAATTTTGAGTGACACTCTTGATTATGTGTGTGTATTTTAATACAACTTTTATGTTAATAAACTGGTAAAAACTCATTGTATGATTACAACATTAAGCTGATGCAACTTTTCTCATATTGGCTATAAGTTTTTTTTTTTTTCCCAGGCAAATTCATACTGCTTTTTATTGGCAACTTAATATTGGTTCTTTAAGGGAACAATCAATATTGTCTGATTTCTACAAGAAATATTTTTCAGTATAAGAAAGAAAAACATAGAATAAATGTGGCTAAACCAATAATGTTCTAAAAGTATGATTGAGGTAATAAAGTGCTGTTTATTTCCAACATTTCTAAATGTAGCTTTTAAACCAGGGGTGTCAAACTCAAAACAAGGCTTTATTTTGCGGGCCAAACAGGATAAACATTTATTGTACTCGTAAAACTAAATTTATTAAACTTTAAAAACATACATTTTTACCTTACTATGAATAAAAACAGGCAGGTATATTATTCCAGAATAAATCAACTTAAACCTTAAATAACTTTCAATATTTTACTCTCTGTGGAAATATATTTTGCTAAAATTATGCAAAATAAGCGCAAGATAACATCAGGCCATTAATAACAATAAAACAAAATGATCTGAAGGTCTGGATATAATTACTCGGCGGGCCAGATCCGGCGCCTGAACCTTGACTTTGACATGTGCTTCAAAAGCTTCAGAAGCCTGAACATTGATGTTGCAGTTGCATAGCTGCTTGACCTACCTTTGCTTATAAATATTTAATTAAATATCATCTTGTTATCATTTTAAATTGACACAACTATCGCTAGACAAAATATTGCAATATATCGCCCAAATTGATTTTTTTCCTACAACCCCTACTTTTCTCGCGTCATTAGTCAGTGTTGATCAGGGTTGGTGGAATAGAAAAATAAATGTAAGCGGACAAATGTGGCGTAAATTTATAATTTTCTGGATAAATCCACAAACTGCCAATTTATGTTCAAAAAGTTTCTATATATGCAGATGATCACATCATCTTTAATAGTCTCATTCTAGTTAAACTGAGTTCATGTTAGAGCGTTGAGATGATACTACGTCAGATTCTATCAGCACAGAAAAGTATAATTAAGGAGGAAGTGTAGCAAACTGGGGAAGACTGGTGACCTGTGTAGGATGTACCACGCTTTCACCCAACAGTAGCTGGGACAGGCTCCAGCAACCCCAAAAGTAATCTCAGCTGGTTCAGAAGATACATTTTTATGTTTTTTTTAAAATAGACTTTAGTCTTTAAGAATGGACTTGCCATTTTTTAGAAAATAGATTAAAAGACATTGACACCTGCGTCTTGAAGATCATCACTGATCATGATGGTTCTCAGTATCTTCCAGTAAAACCACGAAACAGAAACTGGCTCTGACAGAGGTAGTCCCATCTTATGATCGGTAAGTAAATTCAATCAAATCGCCAACAGACCTCTTTTTTAATTCCTTATATGTCCTGACATGTTGAAACCTTAGAGCTGAAAGGCAGTCAGGAATCCTTTTCATGTGATTGCACATCAAGGAGCGATGACGGTTTCTCATGCAGCGCTGCCGGAGGCCTCAAAGGTCGTGAGCTTGAAAAAATGATTTCCTTGGTATTCACTTAGGGAGAGGTCCACAAATTCTTTAAATCTTTCTACTGTAACATGCACTTTTCATACTGAAAAACAAATTCTGTTAGGATGTTTTTATTTTGAAAACTTGGCAATAAATCCAACTTCCTCTAAATTCCTGGAAAGTTATGCTTTCTAGGAATGATGTGTTTTAGTTTCATCTCTATTTTTGTAGATTTTTTAAATTTACAATGTTTCAGCTTTTACTAGAAAATAAGATTTGTGGTGAAAAACAAAAAAATTGAGCTTTGAAATCTGAACATTTTGGATGTGTTGGAGGTCGAACTCACCTGTCTTCGGTGAAGCGTCCATGAGTGGAGACACAAAGTTCCTTTGGCTTGATGTACTCAGTGGAGAACTCCTCTGCAGGCACTGCGTAAAATTTATACTACAGGCATACAAATAAAGTTTTATTAACGTTAGTTTTACTGTGCACAGCAGATACTCAAATAGAAACAGATTTTTTTAAATAAAGTTAATGTCTGCACCAGCAGAAATGATGTTGTGGACGTTTGTAGAAGAATTTCTGTCCTGTGAACGAGCTCCAGTCTTGCCACTTGATTTTTGCTGTCCACTGCTACACTCCGGCACAAAGTGCTGCAAAGAAAAAATTACTTCTGGATGTTCTCATAATTTTTTACAAACTCCAAAGATCTCTTCTGGTAAGTGTGACAAGACTAACCTGAAGGCACAAGTATAAATGTTCGCTCTCGCCATGATCTGACCACTTGGCTGATCCCTGATGAGAATGTTGACGTTTTGTACGGTTTCCACCTCGCTGGCATATTCCAGAACAAGGACGTATGATCCTGGGTCAGGAACTCGCAGGACGAGCTCCAGCTGCGACTACAACACACAAAGGTGCCCCTTATAACCAGGCCTTTAGAGAATCTAGAACTTCAGATTTAAATATAAAACTCATTTACCTGTCTGCCGTTGAGGACCGCCATTTCAGGGTGATCTGCGGTGGGGCGACGAGCACGAGCTTGTCTCCTCTTCCTCCGTCCTCTCCGGGTGGAAAGCCTTCCCTGAGTTCCCAGCACGGAGCTGAAGGTGTCCATGGCTATGTGCTTGTATAACAAACAGCTAAATACACACACAGACAATAGAGTCAGGATAAAGATGCAAAATAGTGAGCGAAAGTGAAGAGATGAGAGAGATTTACTTTGCTGTTGTGTCTGCGGTGGGGAGGTAGGAGCAGGGTTGGGTGACCTTTGATTGCAGCAAAGATGCCTCATAATAATCCCGAGGCAAAAGCACGAGATAGTCCTGGAAATCCAAGATTTACATCCCATACGTCAGACTTTTTCATTCAAAAAAAGAATTAATTAATTTTAAAATATCATGTAGACACAGAATTAAAGACCCACTATGATTGTCTTGTGATCTATTTTTAAATCGCTGCAAGTAGTCTTTTAATTATAATTATTCAGTTTTTGAAAGCCTGTGTTGTTTTTAAGACATATTTTCTACAGAGCAGCAAGTGTTCATTAGAAATTCGCCTCTGGGTTGTGGCCGGGACTGTTGACGCAAAAGTTAGCCACAGCTAATTTCCCATCAGCCCTTTTTTTTTTGTTTACAGTCTCTCCTGCTAGTTTATGGCACCTCACAAGCCCAAGCTCTTATTAGTGTAGCAAAATAACTGCGAACATCATATGGAAACTATCGATGTACAGTTTTGAGCTAGATGAGGCTCAAACGAGGAAAATTAAGACTGTAATGGATCTATTGTCTAGAAATTGATGCTTCAGAATTGTAGCTCACGAGCGAGACTTTGGCCGGCCCATTGCAGTTGCTGCCTCACAAATCCGAGTTTTTTCAAATTATGGGTTTTCATCCCCTTATATTCCAACACGATGTGACTAAAGAAATACTCAGAAATTACGTTTTAATCCTAAATTCTTTTATATCCTTCTATATTAGAAAAATGCAACAAGAACATGTAAAAAAACTTATATTTCATTGGAGTGAGTCTGATCATCTTTTGATTTGTTTTGAAGTTATCCTTAGTGGTCTTTTAATTATGATTTGGCTGTTTCAGCCACTTAAAAAAATAAAAATAAAAATAAAAAAAATATATATATATATATATATATATATATATATATATATATATATATATGTGTGTGTCGTTTTCTAGGACATAGCTTCTATAGAGCAGCAGGAGTTCATTAGAAATTGGCCCTTTTAAGTTGTGGGCTGGACTGTTGGCAGAGCAGCCCTCTCCCCATTCTGTCGCTGAGAGCTTTCTGTTCATACACTTCCACTAGCTTACAGCAGCTCACAACCCCAACCTAACTTTACAGGTGTAACAATAATATGGAGAAAAAATAGTATCATTCCCATTTGTATGCGAGTAATTATTGATATGTGCGTACTGAAAAGATGAAAAGATTGAAAATGACAAGATAACTGAGAATTGAGTATCATGTAGACATATCACTTATTGATGAAGCTTTTATTTTATGACGACGTGAAAAGAGTCTCATATCAGATTTGCGCGTAGATTTAAAAGATTTGTGTGTGTACTTGGTTTCAAGATGATGTAATTTTAACTGGTCCATGTATAAATTGTATTTTGGATTTTTTTTATTTTATAATTTTTGTACTTATGCATAAATGTATTGTATGAATAACAAATCAAGACACACACAAATTCAAAGTTTTGCACAAATCAGTAATTACGGACGCACAAATGGGAGTGATACTATTTTCTCTCCATACTATACTGGCGGGAAAGATTTAAGCTATCTAATTTTAAGCCGGATGAGGCAAACAAAACAACAAGGAACGTATGTGGATCTATTCGTCTAAAATAAAATAATGCAAAAAATGCAATTTTAAGCTCAATCTATACGTCCTCAATTATCAGTAAAAGCCACAAGAACATTCTAAAACACCAAAAACGTGATTTTCATCAGATTGGGTCTTTAAGACAAGTGTCTTTTTTTAA
This sequence comes from Oryzias javanicus, assembly GCA_003999625.1. Lineage (NCBI taxonomy): Eukaryota > Metazoa > Chordata > Actinopteri > Beloniformes > Adrianichthyidae > Oryzias > Oryzias javanicus. The sequence goes on along the minus strand of CM012453.1, from coordinate 28,359,003 downwards.
ACTTACCAAGAGAACACCCTCTGCCTTTATGTGAATGATCCACTTCCCAGGATTCAGTGCAAAGGGCTCGGCAAAACCTTCTCCAGGGACAGTGAGGAAAGACGGAGAGGAGCTCGGAGGAAATACTATTTCCTTCATCTGATCTGTCCCTGTGGAGCCACAAGAGCAGATGATTGTGACGCAATCACGTGTTTGCAGAGGGACTGAGTCAGTATGAAGACGTGGGGATTAATATTCCTGAATGATGGGTTAGATCAGACAGCTTGACAATGATGTGACCATCAGAGGCAGCCTTACCTGCAATGCCTCTGCTATATGTAGCCTTGATGCTACCAGACACACTGATGCGGCCGGGGTTAATGAACTGCAGAACCACTCGGAATAAGTTCTGCCTTCCTTCTTTGGGATCAACATGCACTGCTACTCTGACTTCACTCTGCAGGGGATGACAGTTACACACTGACTGGTACAAGTCGGAGTAGACACTGTGATGTTAAAAGGTGACCGGGTGAGCGTGAAGCTGAAAGGGGAAGTGGGGGTGTTAATTTTTCTTGACAGCAAGGCAGAGTGAGGAAAGTAAAATACGGCAGAAGCAAAAGCAGACCCGTCACTTACAGTCACAGCAAGACTGAAAGTCGGCTTGGTCCACCACCAAGATCCATGCTCTCACGCGTGCTCGCCCCTTGTGTCGGGGGGTGGAGTAACGCATTACAATATGGAAAGGTCCAGGAAAGCCAAGGCTAAGCATTAGGATCACCTCTGGCTGAAGACAGAGAGTGTTAGTTCTAAGAGAGCTGGTGTCCACATTCCCGTTTCAGCAGCAAAGTCACAGGAGAAGCTTTTATTGTGAAAAGCAAGAGATTCATCGGAATGGGCTGAGAAAGGAAACCACAGGGCAGCTGCAAGTGAGACATTTTTAGGTACAAATGTAAACAGACAAACCTGAGCTGGGGACATGATGGCATAACCCCTCCAGCTGAAATCTGGGAATTCTTCAGGGTTATAACCAAAGCGAACTGGCCTGGCGTTCGGCGTCGTGCCATCCTCTATTTCAAACTTAAGTTGGTGCAAAGTAGGGAAGTAAAAGCCGGGTGCTGGTCTAAGACGTAAAAAAAAAAGATTTATTTCAATTATCAAACACTTTTATTCAATAAAAATAAATCAGAGAGTTTCTTACTCTGTGCAAGTACGACCAACTATATTCGCCCGACACCGACATTGTCCTGAAATCTGATCACAGCCCCTGCGGATGGCTCCTCCAACATCGCACTGACAACCTATGAGGACAGCAAGAGCAAAATTAATATTAAATAAAAAAATATATATATATTTGTGATATTTGTTTCAGAAGCTCATAAGATGAACAAAATGTCACAAACCAACTTCAGTCCAGATGCTGGGTTTTGCTTTAGCTAAAAAGACTACACTATAATGTCTATAATGCTGGAAAATTATAAATAAATTATAAATAATAAAGTTTAGTGCAAATGATTATATTATATTACACAAGCTTTTCAAAAATGAAATGTCACTTTCTTATGGATAAAACCCCGAAATCTTAATTTTTAAAAACATTTTCAACCTTGTAATTAACCAAAAAAAATTCCTAGTTAGAGTTAATTAATCATATTAAAATGATCAAAAACAGTAAGAAAAACAAAAACTTAAATAAACTGCTTTTTTTTTTTTTTTTTTTTTACAAAAACTAGAACAGGGTAGTGGAATTGGGCCAGAAAACAAAGTTAAATAAAAATGAAAATAAAACATAATGTAAATATACTAAAAAGTTAAGATATTATGATATTTAAAGCGAAAAAAATATGACACTAGTGTGAAAGTAAAAACTGACTTTTGTAAAGGATGATTTAATATTTGCAGTATTCAACTGATAATAAAAGCTGTTTTTGTATTTAAGAAAATTTACTATTAATAGGTTTTAATTATCATTTAAATAATCAGTGACGTAAAATCTAAAATGTTTATTAATAAAAGTCAAACATTGCACAATTTAGAAACTATTTTAAGTTAAACCTAAAGGATTGTATTAAGAAATCTTTATTTTGACATTCCTAAATTGAAATATTAAACTTGGGCTCGACTTTTTAATGGAACAAACCCCAAACCTTAATTTTTCAAATATTTTTAACCCTGTGATTAACCATAAAAAATCTCTACTTAAAAAATGATGTAAAAGTTTAGACATTTTGATATTTAAAATGAAATGTAACACTAGTTTTTGCATTTGAAAGTAAAAACTGTCTTTTGTTTTGTATGATTCAATCTTTGCATTATTTAACTGATAATAAAAGCTTATATATATTTTTAAAGAATTTTACTGTTAATAAGTTTTAATGACCTTCAAAATAATCAATTTGGTAAAATCTAAGTAGTTTATTGATATTTTAAAATTAGTTATATTATTTTTACTGTTATATTACAAAAAAAAAATCAAGAATCGTCATCACAGATGTATTAAAAGTTAAATGTAAAGGGTTTTATTAAGCAAGCTTTTCAAAAATGAAATGTCAAACTTGGGCTGGACATAAATCTTAATTTTTAAATATATTCACCCTTGTAACTAACAATACCAAAATATTTAGTAAGAAAATGAAATAACAACCCTAGAGTTTGCACTTGAAAGTAAAAATTGTCTTTTGTAAACACCTGTATTCAACTGATAGTGAAAGGTGTTTTTTTTTAAATTTTAATATATATAAGTTTTAATGACCTTCTAAATAATCAACTAAGTAAAAGCTAACTAATTTATTTATATTTAGAAAATATATTATTAATACTGTTATAATTACCAAAAAAAAAAGAAGAAAAAAATCAAGACTCCTTTGAATTATTAACAGGTGTTTATTCTATTTTTGTGCTGACAGCTTTATCACTTTTGCTTGTGAAAACCATAAACATGTAAAGCTGATATTTAACGGCTCATTTTTACAGGTCTAGAATTTATGAGCTCTCTCTAAAACCCTGAGAGGCTGCTGGAAGACAGAACGCTTTCACAGTTGTTGGACTTGGAAGTCAGGACTGCTTTCCAGGTCAACGTTTGATGATGACATTTCCTGTTCGCTGCTCTTTTCATGTCCTGTTAGAGTTCTCGGACTTCCTTGGCAAAAATTGTCTTCATTCTTTCTGTTCTGCTTTGCTTCCTGCCAATGATCACACCTGCGATTCCAGCTGCTGTGCCCCACAGCTGCGTCTTGTCCTCACAGAACTGTGTTTTCTTTGTTCGCTGTCAGACCGTCGTCGATTTCTCATTCACAAGGTTTTTCCTTCTATATGCATCATTTCTCAGCGCCTGGTGGGGAATCGATTTGTCGATAGATCGAAATAATTTGCTTGGCAATACTTGTATCGATTTAAAATACAAACGACATTCTAGTTCAGTGAGCTGATTGATGAGAGTGATGTGTACAATAAACAGAGAAATACGTGTTTACTTCAGTGTGAGAGAACTACAATAACGCTGCAGTGGAGACTGTCATGGAAATAAAGCTTCTTAGCCACATTCAAAAAGTATCTGTTCAAGCACAATTCTGCACCATTTAAAAGTTACATTTAACAATGTTGGAAATAAACTCCACTTTTCCTCAATCTTACTTTAAGAATCTTATTGGTTAAGGAATGAATGAATGAATTTGTGGCTGAGAGCAATTTGGATATGAGATGTTTTCATCATAAAATACATTTAATTTTACCATTTTATTACAATAAAAGACGTATTAGTATTCAGGTAGAGTTTTCTAAGTCAAACTCATGAAAGGGTATGAGTATAAATCGTCATACATATTATGAGACACATATCGTGTCGCATCGCCAGACTATTGCTAACATAAGCCCCTGGGGTCTGGTTATAGCTCAGTTTAAGCAAACTGTGAATTTCACTTATTACTTTTAAATTAGCTGTATTTACCTGCAATTTTACAGTATTTTTAGCTTTTTTTTAAATTTCTGACTTTTTTTGTGGATTCTGTGGAAGAAAATCGTTCTTTGGTTTTGTACTGGTAGAGCAGTTGAGTCAGATATCTTACTGGGATTGCGCAGGCATGCATTCATTTTCTCCGAAATTGATGCCTCTTTAAAGGTCTTATACCATGCAAAATCAACTTTTTGAGCATTTATGTGTATTATGTTCATTCTTCATTATAAACAACCCCAAACTAGTATTACCTGGTCCTCCCAACCCACAAAAAACGAGAAAAATCTCCCCCCAGGGTAACACTAACACCCAATTTTTCCGCTGAGCTAATGGTGATCAGCTGCTATCTTCGCCACTAAGCTAGTGCTAGCAGTGCTTAGCCACTAATTTTGCCATTTAGCTAGCAGTGGTCAGCCACTAACTTCAACAGTGAGCTAGCAGTGATCAGCTGCTAACTTCACCAGTCAGGTAGTGGTGATCAGCCACTAACTTCACCAGTCAGCTAGTGGTGATCAGCCACTCACTTCGCCGCTAAGTTAGTAGTGCTTAGCCACAAGCTTCGGCACTCAGCTAGCGGTTGTCAGCCACTAGCTTCGCCGCTCAGCTAGCTCAACTGCTACAACCAGTGTAACAATGGCCAGGGCTACTTAAGGCAGATATATGGTCTTATTTCCGGGTAGGAAAAAAATTCACAAAAATAACTTATATTTTTTAAATAATTTGTTTTTTAAGTGTTCCGATCCAAATATATGATCATACATATGGAGATAGTTTACTCTGAAAAACTTAAGTAAAGCCTGGCATTGGCCCTTTAATAAATGTAAAAAGACAATTTCTCATACAGAAATTTATACTGCAATTTTTATATTTGCATATTTTTTGTAAAACAAAGAACATCTTACTTTGACATCCAAAATAATCTTTCTTCTGCATCAGGAAGTATCCTTCCTTGCAGGAGTCACATGCATGGCCGCAGACGTTAGGCTTACAATGGCACTGCCCACTTTTCTGCTCAAACACAAAAAAAAAGCAGTGTTACAAATGGGCTGACAAAAGCAACATAAAATAACAAAAAAAAAAAAAAAAAAAAGTAAAGTGATTCCCAGTGATGAGTAAAATAAACAAGAATGCAAACGGAAAATACCTGTTCACATTCCCCAACGCCGCTCAGCGTCCCTTTCAGATCGCACTGACACTCTGGTATGAGAAAAACACATTGAGGGGTTATAGAAACGTAACACGGGATCTACAGTGAATAGACTCTGATTACAGGGGTTCTGCACATCAAAGACAAAACGGGTCCTGTAGCCACAGCTTAGTACACATTCATAAGAGAAAAAAATCTCTGTATGTCTGGCCACACTAACCCAGAGGCATTCTGCACATATTAAAAGCGCTTGTTCACCCTCTTGTGTCCTCAGTAAGCGTGGCAGCGATAACATTCTTGCTTTAGAAGACAACTGTAACATTAGATTGTTACCTGGGGAAAGCCCGGAGTCCTGTCCCAAGCCTTTTTATTCCTCATATTAATGTTTTCAGATGAATAGGATAAAGGACAAAGAAGAATGGGGCTGTTTTGAAGTTGCACACGTATTATTGCCTAGTCAGGGAATGAAATCTCACACTTGAAGCTAAGAAACAGGAGTTTGGATGGAGTAATGTGTTCTTCAGATCCCCCCGAGGGACTGGAAAGCTGATCTGGCCTTGCTGACAGGGATTTGTTGACATATTCTCAGAGTAAATGGAGCCAAAAATAATTTTGGTTCTTCTCCAGAGCATTTCAGGCAATGTTACATTCACAAGAGAAGAGGACAAGTGAATAAAATATTTTTCAAAATAAAATATTTTAATATAAGGATAAACATCATAAACAGAAAGTTGCTTAAAACTGGAGTGGAAATAATAGTATTAATTCCCACAAACAGTCAATATTTTATACACACGTTTACATGTTGAACATGTAATATTATTCAGTTCACATTTTCTAATATTTTCCAAATTTTTCTGTTCACTTTTTTTTTTTAAATTGTGGAACTTTTAACTCATTTAAACTCTTTCTTCTATGTAATCCCTCATACTTGTTTAAGTTACATAAATATTCTCTTTCTATTTCCTAAAACAGTTTTTGTATGTTTTGTGGAAGTTCTTTTTTTACATGTTTCATTTATTATATGCATTGTATTATATTTTATTAAATATGAAATATTTAGTTATAAATGGCTAATAAAATTATATGCATATATATATATATATATAAATATGCTTAGTGTCTTCCATACCATAGTTGAGGTAGGGTAGCATGAAAGCACAGTAGTATATAGTATATAGTAGTACATAGTATTATAATTAGGGCTGGGAATTTCCAAATTTGATTCTATTCACCAGAGCCTGGATTGATTGTATTCCGATTCTTTTGATCCACTTTATTCGATTCGATTCAATTAAATTTTGAGTTTACAAGGTTAACATATTTACATGGTGTTACATGGATTCTCAAATAGAGAAGCTCCAATAATTCTTCTGCTTCTCCTGGAGGGTGTTTCAGTTTGGCCACCAGGTGGCGATCGTGGTATAGCACTACACCTTGTTTTAGAAGAGGAAGAAAATATGAGCAAATAAAAAAAGATGTTTTAGACCACAAATAGTTACTTTAAAAATATTTCCTTAATAGAGTTTGGAAAATTCATACCTGTGAGTTTATAAATTTGTTAATTTAGTCAGCAATGTATGTTTAGGTCGACCAAGCGTTAGCATTAGCCGTCCTATGGGAAATCCTTTTATACGTTAGCATCAAGCTAGTGGATTTCAGCTTTAGCGTTAGATCTCTACTTTTATGGTTCGATAATTGATCTATTAATCTTGATCGTTTCAGATTAATTAATCTATTTTATCAACCCTGACCTAATTATAATTGAGAAAATAATTCACCTTGCTTAGTATCTCTATACTTCTTTATGTTTAATAATAATTAAAGACACGAGCGGCATTATATGGCCCGGAGGCACTCGCTGCCCACTCGTTGCACCGCTCTTCTCGCCGCTCACAGTTGACCCATGCTAGTCAGAGCTGCATGGGACAAATTGATGTGAAAACCTCTTTTTTTTTTCAAAATGAGGGCTTTTCTGTAGGTTTTATCTCTTTATCAACAATTTAATGTTTTGGTTGCCTGGGAGTATCAAGCAGATCTATGTAAGTTTTAAAAGAATCTGCAAAAGTAAACTGTTGGATTTCCGTAGCAACAGATCCTTTTTTTAACCACGCCCACATTACTAATTTGTTCAAAATATGTGTAATTCTCTAGCTAAATAAGCAGAATTTTTAGCAAAGTTTTTTCAGCATTGTTAAACCACATGTGATATAAAAATGAGCCAGAGAAATAATGTATAGGCTTTTTGCAACATTCCAATGCAAAATATGGGAGCTAGCTATGAACGCAAGAGTTGTGAAATCGTCAGGTGCACACCATTTAAGATCTACAACTTTATTCCATTTTTTTCAAGCATTTTTGAATAATTCTTTTGTTTTGTTCAACACTTTGGTCTGGATTTAATTTTTTTATGCCGTCTTGAGAGTTTTTCCTGGTTACCAACCTGTGCATCCATGAGGGTTGTCTGCTGCCAGGTTCCAGTACAGCCGTTTACACCTGTCACATCGAGGTCCCTCCACATTTGGAAGGCAGCGGCAGGAGCCCTGCAACAACAGATAGATTATTAGAAAGATCAGATTCTAGCAAGTAATTAGAATCCCCTCATCCAGACAATATTTCTTCTTCTTTAAAGAGGCAGTAAGTGGGTTTTTCCTTTTTAAATGACTGTTACGTCTCACAGGAAAAGCACTTCCTTGTTTTGGTTAAATAAGTTTCCCAGAGTTCAGCTGCAGTATCCTGTTAGCTCACGGGAGTATTGGCAGGGGTATGTATCGGCAAGAGCCTGACAATGCGATATGTATCCTGATATGTATCTAACGATATGATACATATCGCGATATATCCTAAGACTGTACCAGAACAATTTTTCACTTTTATTTTTTTAAGGGTATGTGTTATGTCCCCAGCAGGCACACCTGGCTCAGGTCGAGGGGAAAAGATACAAAAGGGGACAATAACATAAAAACTGGACACCAGTTTATTAAAAAAAACAAAAACCTGTGTACTGAAAAGAAAGAATAAAAATGAAATAATTAGTGTGCTGGTTTTAAACAAAACCAAAAGTAAATTACAACCTTAGCCAAACATAAAATAAGTCAGGGAGACTGCTGACTCAACCATGTCGACCATCGGAGTCAGCAGCTCCCTGCTAATGGCTGCCTGATCAAAATCTACCCAAAGAAAACAAATAAACAAAGCCTGCAAACTAAGACTACCAACGTCAAACCCCCAGCAGTGTAAGACTGCTGAGGACAAAGAGGGGAAAAAGAACAAAATAAACCAGCAAGTGAAACCCAAATACTGCACACCCTGCTGCTCTGGCCCCTGCCTACCTGAGTGAGGCCTCAGTTTCAGTTTGGTACCTATCCCAAGAAAAAACTAAGAAGTACATGGCTTATAACAACAAAAACCATGAGGCTGACTGAACATTTAAAGCTGTTTCTCTCGAGATCTTGTAGTTTTGGTCACGGTGTAGAGCTGCTCATAGATGCTCAGTGCTGTGCTACCAACAGTCAGGGGTTTAGGTGGAAAACAAAAGTAAGATGCTGAAGGACGCTCATAAATAGTTAATTATCGTCTTTTTACCTTTTTATGTCAATACAAGTATCGCCAAATGAAATATCACGATATATCACCAAAACCAATTTTCCTTAGATGTTGGGCAGTAATTATTCTTATTACTAAGGCTACAAAAAGATAGAACTACTAACTACAGCAACTGGATAGCTGAGTTCATTCTTACTGTTTGAGGATCCGAGCTTTCTGTTCCTGCTATGTTGCATCCCCTGATGCCCCCTGAAAAAAATAAATACAATGTGAGACAAAGATACTTCAAATATTGATAAGTGATCCAGAAATCCACAATTTTAGCTTTAACTTTAGGTGGATTTGTGCAGCAAATCTCACCTGAGCACTGAGGGAAACTCTGTCCAGAAGCACACTGGTCACACTGCTGACCCACCACACCCGGCAGACAGAGGCACTGACCCGACGTCGGGTTACAAACAGTGTCATATGAGCCCTGCTGTGAACACTGGCAGGCTGTGAACAAAAACAAGTGAAGTTAGCATTACTGAACTAATTTGAAAAACCAAGAGAGGCCCCTTTTATTTTAGCGTAACTAGGAATGTGATTTATTTGAGTTCTTCCCAGATGCCCATTTTTGGTAAAGCAGGCCCACAATATAGATTTCTGCGTGGCCCACTTGTTGCACTAAAAAAAGAAAGAATACCCGTCCGTTTGACAAAGTGGGGACTCTGTGGGAGAGTGAGGATTTTATGCTCTGGTGTCATGAGAAGAGGCCACGGCAAACTCAGAGGAACACAGAAGCTGCACCCGGCTGCAAAGATCCACCCCCCACCACCACCACCGCCACTCACCAGCGCAGTCCGGAAATCCGTAGAAACCAGGAGCACACTCGTCACACTCCTGTCCGGTGAAGTTAGGGAGGCAAGCGCACCGGCCGCTTGGATCACACAGACTTTCAGAGACGCTAGCCCAGTTACAGCGGCACACTAAAAGCAGAAACAAAGAATCCGAAGATGTTTCGTTTAAAGACTCCCCTTAAGAACACTTTGATGCTTCTGGATGGTGATGGATAAATCGTAGAGTGCCACAAACATTTTGGAGCTCTTTTAAAAGCGTTCCCAGTGGTCTTTTAATTAAGATTTTTAGCCAAAAAAAACCAAACTTTTATTAAACATAGTTTGTTAGCAAACTGCCCCCCCTTCCCATTCCCCATTACTGAGACCTGTTTACACACTCTTACGCTAGCTTAAAGCATCTCACAGACCCAACCTAACATTACCGGGGAAACAAAAATGGTGAGCAATACTGGACCCATTCTGTCAAATAGTTTTGAGCCAGATGCATCTCAGACGAGGAAAACGTACAAAAGTCTAGTCGTCTACCAGTGGATGCAGAGCAAGAAGCTTGTGCCCCCCCAGCGTATTTTCTAGATTAAAAATACAATCTTTCTCCAACTGTGTTTTTGCGTCTGCTCCTGATTCATAAAGATTTGAATAAATAAAGACAGACATGGAATTTACATTCAATTTTCTTTATATTTGTCCTCCATCATCAAAAAGAACAACGTTTTTAATGTTTTGTTGTTAAAAACAACAAAAACCCACATTTTATTGGAGTGGTCCTTTACTAAAAAACTTTAACTTTTTTTTAAACCAAATTAAAAGTAAAAATGTTTTATTATTTCACAAATATAATTAAAAAAGCAACCCAAAAAGACGAAATGTATCTGTTGGATGTGTAGAACAGGGGTCTACAACACTCAAAGAGCCATTCAAGTCTGCTCCTCACCAACTACAACCCAGTAGAAGTCACAAAGTTTTAAATCATGCTTTACAAAATAAGACTCTGATTTGCACTAATATTTAACTGTCACTATTTTTACTATGAACGAAGTGTAAAGTTTTGGTATAAGTAAAACATAAAAATAAAGAGAAATAGTCTTCTTTTAAAATATGAAACTGTTTATAACTTTTGACAGAGGTTCACATGAAGTCCTTTCAAAATAAAAGTAATCCTTTTCCACATCTTAATGCAGAAAAGGTAGTAATTAGAAGTGTGATGTCAACAATGATTTAAAGAAAACAAACAGTTTCTTTTACCATTTGTGATGCATCTCAGCCTGAAATTCACAAATCCAATTAACTACAATTAGTATGGGTGTGTGTGAGGGTGTGTGTGTGTTTATTATTTGTTTCTATTATCTTGTTTGACTTCTACTCAGTCATTTGTTATTATTTATTGAAACGGAGGAAAACGAGATGTTCCATCTCTAGGGATTTTTATCCTCCTATCTCAGTTTAAATATGTAAATAAAATAAAAAATAAATCAGAGCTGGTTAAGTCACCCTTTCTGTATTTTTCTAACAGTCTTTGAATGTGTTCAAAAATAGGAATTCTGTTTGTGTTTACTGATCTCCAATTGATTTTTAAAAAATCATTCGATTTCAGTCAGACTCAAAGCCAATCTGCTTTTTGGAGCATTGCAGCTACCGTAGTCAGAGTGACTGACTACTTTCCTTTTTTTGTTTACTTTACTACTTACTTTTTAAACTACAGCATTTTTTAAAACATACAAAAACGTTTTTTGTTACAAAAAAACCCAACTTGAGGGTTGAAAGAGCCATATGTCGCTCATGAGTTGCAGAAGATAAACATAATATATTTTGTTTTTTTGACATATTGGATTCTTACAAAATTACACTTCAGTTTCAAATTCAGTTTCACTTTCAAATTATATTTCAGTTGTGTATATAAAACAAAAAGACATAAAAAAAATTCATAAATAATATAAATTTTATTAAAACAAATTTAACGAGGCCAAAGCCATTTCTACATTAAAAAGTTTTTTTGATTACAGCCTTTTTTGTGATGCTTTGTGGCTTTGCCTTTCACAATAAAAGTCATAGCTTGTTCGTAGGTTTTTTTCAATGTGCGTGTCACCAGGCTGTTGTTTTTTTTCTCACCCTGGCAGTTTGGGAAAGAATAAAATCCACGTTGGCAGCGGTCACATCGCTCCCCCTCCACACCCTCACGGCACAGACAGCGCCCCGAAGCATCGCAGATCCTCGACACCTCTGTCCCTCTGTAATCACAGCTGCAAGCTGTGCACACACAAAAAGAAGAATGATTTTTTTTCAACAATAATAACTAAACAGGTGCATCTTTTTCTGGAGGCTTTCAGGTCGCAGCACTGCAGAACCCAGAGCTTTAAAAATGAAAAATGTTGAGCTCTGATTTAGCTTCTTTATGCCTTTCAGACAACAAAGGATGTCAAATATTTGCAGCCAGTCTCACATGGTGGCACACAGTGGCACAACTGCACCGGTAGCCACATCATGCCAGGCCTCACCTGCTGCTGCTGGTATGTGAACAGACTTGGCACAAGCCCAGCGGTTATCAGAGAGACCCCCACCCTTCTTTTGGCCACTAAGCAGATTCAAAACAGCCAAATCAGCTTTGTGCGAGCTGCTGCTGAAAATCTGTCTTAACAGACTCACGGCAAAAGAAAAAAGTTTGACCTTGTTACAAGAAAAACTTTGTTTATCTTCATTCTGTAAGAAAAAAAGGAGCTTAAAGTCTACTTTGGATGGAAATTCTTTTGCTGCTAATAACGGCTCTCCCAGCTTAGTATAAAACCAGAAAAGGGAATTTAGAAATGGGGGCCATAACTAATATTAGATGGGTCAGTTCTTACTGAACCATTCCAAATAACTACCGCTATCATGAGAGATCAGGGAGCACTTAATTCCCCAGCAGGGGATTAGATGATTGTGGCCCATTGGGCTGCTATGCTGAACAACTGCATGCATTAAGCCAGTATTCCAACCATCCCAGCAAACACAAACATAACAAGCAGCAGCTTTCAAAGGCCTCCAAACATGACCTCACGCATACGCTTTAAGCCTTCAGGCGACGGACCTCCTGCATGTTCTTATCGTTCAAACCAAATGGTCAGACTCAGAGGAACATTCTGTAGCGCTTTACCGCAACACCATAGCCCCTTCAAGGGAATTCTACATAAAAGAGCAGAACAGTTATTGTATAAATAGAAAGATGTTGAGTACTTACGCTGACAGCTGGGCGGGTTGAAGTAGCCTAAAGGACAGGGAGTGGGCACTAAATACAGAAAAAAAAAAATCTATTTTATGGCTACAATGCACAAAAAAACTCCAAAACAACTCACACTTCTGTCCAATTAGGAAGAACTACCAACTAACAATCAACTTCACATTTTTGTGCAAGTGGAATAGACAACACCTCCAATAAAAGTAATGGTTATGCAACAACTTCTCCATCCTTTTGTTTTCCACATCCAGACCTCCATAGGTTAATACTTTTTAATTTCTATTAATAGTTTGTGTATGGTTATGTTGTCAACACATGCTACTTTGTAAATAATAAAACAGTATTTCATTTGTCCAGGTATAGGATGTGTATTTGCAGTGTACTCTTTATTCTTTTAAAAATGTATTTATATACAAATATATGGCAAGCTCTGCTTACCCACAGTAGGACCTGCAGGAGACTTGGTGGTTGTCAGCCGCACTGGGTATGCTGATTGCACAAGAGATGAATGAAATCAAAACCTCAAATCATGAAGACCTGATAATGAATAAAACCTCAAAGTTTAATTATGTTTGGAGAGAACTACGTTTACCAAAGAAATTAAATCTACTAAATGAAAATCGCAAAAGATTCTCCTTATTTGGAGATTTAGAAAACTGTCTTCCATGTGTGAAATGCAACTCAAGCTGTTTGGTGTGAGTCAGTCCATCACTTATTTCTGCTTTCACACATCGAGGAAAATCTATCATGGATTTTTTAATAAGCTTTTAGGGTCTTTTTTATCTTTACAGACTAGTTTGTATTCTCTCCATCAACCCCGACTTGTCCTGATCTTAAATGTTTGCCACACATTTAGGCTTCAACTGATAACTTTATTTTGACTTTTATTGTAGTGACCATGACTTGCTTTTCAAGGATACTTACTTTACTCTTTATCTGCCTGTGCTCCTTTCACAATAATCTTTTAAAAAGCTTTATCATTACGTGTTTGTCGGAAACGAGCACAGTAACCCTAAACCCAAACTACTGTAAGGAAGGCTCCTCAGAGACCCAGACGGCTTCCTAATGTCTGACATGTTGAGTCTAGTTTAGAGAAACTATTTTATAACTTAAAGCGATAAATCTTTTACTGATAAATGACAGTTAAATTGCAGTTAATAGCATGAAACATTACAACTTGGTATGTTTATGTTCATGAAAAATTATTAAATTAAAAGCATCTTAACTTGATGCACGAGTTCACATGTGCTTCCTGTTAATAAGTTAATGAACAGAATTCCTATTAAAGCTGTTAAAGATTTACGCTGAACAAACTTACCAATGCATTGGGGGTAAAGATAGTATCCGTCAGCACAACGATCGCAGTTTTCTCCTGCAAACTGTGGTCTGCAGATGCATCTTCCAGATCCCATTTCACAGCTGGCGGTTGTTCTCTCATCACAGCTGCAAGCTAGTAAAAAGTGAGCAACAAAATGATTAGAACAGATGGAAAAGAGGCATTTATAACAGCAATATTTTTAGTTAATTAGCTTGTTTTAAAAAAAAACAGGTTTTGTTTTTCAAATTCACATTTTCATCTTTTATTTACAGCATTTTTATATGTTACATTTACTAACTAAACATTTAGCTCCAAACTAAATATTTAGTTTGCTTACTATATACTTAGTTTGCAGAATAATATTTTGTTTAAAGTTACATTTTTGATTTACATTTGGAAACTAAACAAGCAAAATATTTGGTTTAGAGATTTAGCTCTTAGCTAAATATTTAGCTCTTAGCTAAATTTTTAGCTCTTAGCTACATTTTTAGTTTCCAATCAGATATTCAGTTTGGAGCTAAATATTTAGCTTGAAACTAAATATTTATTTCAGAATAACTTTTTTTTTTTTTTTACAAACTAAATATTTAGTTAAAAGCTTAAATATTAAGCTTGGAGCCATTAGCTCTAAGCTAAATAGTTATTGGTTATTTTAATCAAAGCTAAATAGCTAATAGCTAAAAGCAGCTAAATATTTAGCTTAGAGATAAATATTTAGTTCTGAGGGAAAATTTTGTGTTGTTGGGAGCCACATTTTTTGCTTCTAAACAAAATATTTAGTTTAGATACTAAATAAGCTCAAAATTTAGTTTGGAGCAAAATATTTAGTTCAGAGGTAAATTTTTGTCTCCAAACTAAATATTTTTATATCAGAGTTAAACTTTAAATTTGCAAAATAAATATTTAAGCCTATAAAATTAAATATTTAGCTTGTAAACTAAATATAATTATAAAATAAATATTCAATTTAACATTAAATATTTAGCTTGCTAAATAAATATTTTGTTACTGTACCATATGTACCTTATGTAACATATATAAATACATGAATATGAAGGTGCCAATGTGAAAATATACATTTGAAAAATGAAACCTTTTGTTTTTCTCTTTAACAAGCTAAATAACCAAAAATATTGCTTCTTAAACTTTACTATATAGGTTTACCAATGACACCCTATAAAAGCATTCAAATTTATATGGCTTAGTAGGAAATATAGTAACTTTACTTAAATTAAAAATATATATTTATATATTTATTTTAAGAAGGTTTAAAAGTGGCTAAAATGAATGCAAGGATTCCTTAACTTGTTAACTGCCTGGAAGCATCCAAACACAACTGCCAGCTATTTAAACTACAAGAATCAGCCAAGGAGCACAAAAGTAATGTAAACAATTGTTGAGTACAGTTAGTAAAAATATAAGCTCTGGCGGCAGGAGCGTTGTTTATCCCTGTTTGTCTCACTGATGCAACACAACAATGAAATCTTTGAGGTATGATGGCATGCCAAATATTACAGAACAAAGTAAGAGTCAATTTATGTAATACCCAAAGGGCAAAACACAAAATTTAGATAGGTAAAAAAATTCCTATCATCTATTATGCCTAACAAAGATTAGGAATCAGTGGGTGGTCGGAGGCAAACTGATGAAGACTGCTTAGAAATGCAAACAGCTTAAGCTAAAGACTTCATTTTATAGTTTACAATGCAATAAATTAATGTTCAGTGTCTAGTTTCAATATTTCTTACAGTAAATGTGATCTTTGTTTCTTTTCTTTTCATACTCATAGCTTCAATTTGTTTTAACTAAATTCTGACATTTATTGTTTAGAAATGTGTCTATTTTACTTCCTGTCCATTTGTTACACTTGGATTCTGTCTATTTTTGTAGTTCTGGATTATCTCTCTGTTGCATTTTTTTCAGGTTGGATTCTACCAACCTGTTTCTGGATCCCTTTAACTTAAGTTTTTTTTTTAAGCTTTAATAGAAATTTTAGTTAAGCATTTTCAGTTTCTTTAATTCTATAAAACCCTTCAAATAATGAGATAAAAAGATATCAGAATGTTCAGCAACACATTTTACAGGCTCTATGACTGTAAGTGAATCACTGTTTCTCATTCTGAGACTACAGATGTTACACACTGTTAATAAACACCTTCTGCAATGAATTTCTAGAAACATGTTTATAAATGTAAATAAAAGCATCACATTTTGGACCAAAAAAAAATCTATACAATTTTTTTTAGTATCACTCATTGCACAGACGTCTGGCATTTAAAAATGTTATCAAGCAAAAGTTACAATAAAAAAAAAAAAAAATGAGGAAAAGTTTCAGTTTAACATGTCACATGGTTAAAGGAACCAAAAAAGAGACTTACATATGCATCCAGTGTGAGACTCAGGGGGTACTCCGTAAGGTCTAAAATAACCTTCAACGCATCTCTCACAGTTCACTCCGGCTGTGTTGTGCTGAAAGACAACAAATAAAACAGTTTAAGACCTAAATAGAACTAAAATTATTACTGTTATAACAGTGAGGATTTAAACCTGAGAGGTTTAAACAAAGTACTGGTAGTCCAGAGAGGTAAGTCTGACAGGGATTGGGCATCACTATCAAATTTAGGATTTAGTTTATATTTTCAGGTTTAGTTAAAAGTTTAAAACAATTCATCTTAGGCTCGATAAAAAAAATAAAATCTCAGATTGTTTCATTCCAGATTCCATTTTCGATTATAATCAATTTTTATCTCTCTGCTTTTGCTTTCTTTAACGAAAATGACAAATGATAGAAAATATTTCACAGAAACTATTTTGTTTTAACATTTTTTTGAAAATTGAATTGAACACAAAGTGCAACAACGCAGCACGTGCGCTTGTTCTTGCTGCAAAAGCTGCTTTTCTCTCTCTCTGCCTCGTGGAGGAAGTGCCTCTATGCTAGCTGCCGCTTTCACATCTGCACTTTGCGAGAGACGGGCGGGCGGGACATACCAACGGAACCCCAAGAAGGCGGAGCGTTGGAAAAAAATAAAATTTTGATTTTTCCCAAAAATTAAATCTTCGCGAACAACAAATTAATTTTAATCGATTAAATCAATTTATGTCCAGCTCTAAGTTTAGCCAAATATTGATTTGTTTAATTTATTTTTCAAAGTTTGGAACTGAATGATTGTGTTGTTATCACTAATTATTTGAAATGATCAGCAATTTAACTGAAATTACATTAGAAAACTTTTTTTTTTTTTTTTCGAAAAATGGAAAAAAATTGGCTGTGTATGTGTGTGTTCCAAGCAAAAAGATTAAATACTTTTTAATTTTCACTCAGCCCTAAATCTAACCTAAAATTGCCAGCAAGATTCCAAAAGATTTCCCAAACAAAAGTACCTTAAAGATTTTCCTAACATACAATAAACTAAATGTATTTAGCATTATTTGCATCTATTAATGCATGTATGAATTTAGCTGTTATACAATGCAGGTTATCCGTGACAGTGTCCATATGAGTTCACATTATTATGATTTTTTATGTTTATAATGTAACATTACATCTTTTTCAGATAATTTAAGAGTTTTATGGTTAAAGAAAAGGTAAATTATAGAAATGTGCCACACTTTTAAAAGAGTCCCATTCAATAAAACACACATTCAGACACTGATGATGACAGAAAACAAGATGGTAATCAGTCCAGGAATGTAGACACTTAAACATTAACATTATTGATGCTAGACAGATTCATTTGGATATTTTAGAGTGAACAATCTCAACCCTCACTCAACAGAAAGTATTTAGTTTAAAAATTAAGAGGAAAATTCAATTGTGTAAGTATATTTAGAGATATAAATTTTGTTTGCGCACATTTAAGTCTATTTTTTAACACGTTAAAAGGGCTGCTTTGATTAGTCTGATTAGCCTATGTCGACTGTAAAACATTTGACAACAAATTTAAAAGTCGATTAGTCGTTTTCTTTGTTTTTTTTTGTTCTCAAAACTACCGTGTGCGCTTTCTTATACCATTGTTTTTGACACACACGCTAATCTGGGTCAGAAGTTATGTCACAGGAAGTTGTAGGAAGACTCTGGTACCATAACAACTGAGATTAAAAGTGAGAAGAAAATAAAAAAGGGTGTCCAATGCAATATCTGCAAGATAGAACATTTGTTGCTAGCACTACGGTGATGCATGAACACCTGAAGAGGAGACACGTTGTGACTGAGTTTGATGACGCTGAAGAGGGAGCAACGTCTAGGTATGCTAAGCTAACATTAGTGCAAACAGAGAGCAAACTTATTAGCTAAGTGTTTTCTGTGCATCCCTGCAACCTCTACCCCATCTGAGTTGAATTAAATTTCCCTGCTGAAGGGAACACCTGCACTCAAGAGATCAAGTCTTTCTCCAAGATATGTACAAATACTAACTTTCCTGGCTATGAGCAAGAGCATGAATATAGTTATGAGCGCTCAGCCCCACAAAATGCACTTTTCTTATATTTGAGTCAGTGAGACCAAAACTTTATCTTTTGAGAATTTTTTTTTTTTTTATTCAGATGCCTACTTCATTTGATTTGTACGACGGAGTATTAGGGTCACCGAAAAAAAAAAAAAGTAATATTACAAGTTTTTTTCTCGTAGATATACGACTTTAAATCTCGTAAATTTACTAGTTTAGTAATATTACAAGTTTTTTTCTCGTAGATATACGACTTTAAATCTCGTAAATGTATGAGTTTTAATCTCGTAGATTTACGACTTTTTTTCTCATAACTTTATTAAAATCGAGGGGAGTCTACATTCCAGCGAATTTATGCCGTGAACTGAAGCAGACCAACCAAACTGTGAAAAGCGTCTTGGATTTCATCAGGTAAACTGAATGTTTAAAATATTTCAAATATTTGGAAGTTCCTTTATTTGATTTACAGTGTATTAATGTTTTATTCGTTGATGGTGCTTGCAGGATCTCTGCAGATCCCGTTTATGAAGCGGTCCATATCCTCCAGCTGTCCACTTCACGTAATTTCTTCCTCTACGACAGACCAGATCTCCTCCAACTCTGTGATGCTTCCGTCTGAAGAGGACTAGTTTTTGGAATTTTCATGTTTGTTGTGCTAACGTTGTCATTTCTCAATGTTGTTTGTGTCGAGATGGGACGTTTCATTTGGGAAGGAGGCGTCCGGAGCTCTGTTTACATTCTCTTTTGGTTTCTGAGCATGACAGAGACATGACGTAAGGTGGAGAAAGGAAATGAAAGATGTAATAAAGTGACGGTCCTGATGAACATGTATCTCTGAGCTCTTTATTTACATATGAAACTCCGCACTGTTGTGTATTGAAGTTAGCTGTTTTACGAACTGCATTACCCAGAATGCCAAGCGACTGGTCACATGTTCGGTGCACGGCAAGTGGTAAGCCAGATGAGCCTAGTCATGCGACAGTGCAGCAGTATGAGAGACTGTTAATAAAAAGTCTGTTTAACACATAATAGCGCCTCTTTTGCTTACTTGAAAGATACGCAAAACAACACACGCACATTTACCGCACTACCGAACCCGGAAATAATTTGATTTTTGGAATCCGCCAAAAAGGTTCCGAATGTTGTTTGCTTTTAACAACCGATCTGGAGCATTAATCTACACCAGATTCTCCACGTCTTTCATCTTCAAGCACGCGGCTCTGATAAACAGACAACCTTTGTTCTTTTTCTCATTAAATTACGACTTTTTAAATCTGTAGCATTTACGACTTTAAATCCCGTAATTTACACGTTTTTTTTCTCAACCAATTTACGACTTTAAATCCCGTGTAAATGTAACCTATGACTTTTAAAGTCCACTTTATTCTCATAATTTAGCAGTTACGACTTTTTTCTCATAAAATTACGAGATTTAAAGTCGTATATCTACGAGAAAAAAACTTGTAACATTACTTTTTTTTTTTTTTTTCGGTGACCCTAATACTCCGTCGTAGATTTGTCTGGTTTTCATGGCAGAAACAAATGAAGGACAGAAGCGGCACGATTCAATAAAGGTTGAATAAACTATTGTGTTTATTTTTAGCTAGCATACAGCTTAAACACTCTAAGTTTAAAGCTAATAATGGTTAAGATATGTGTCTTACATCCAGTTTACGCATGACTCCATTAGTCAACTAATCAAAAAAATAATCAGTGATTGGTCGACTTTTAAAATAATTGTTTGTGGCAGCCGTAATGGAGAACAAATATAAAGAAAATTAAGCGTAAAATTGCGTTTCTGAGTATTTCTCTATTTGAATCGTGAAACAGGAACAGATGAAAAAGTGTAGTTGGGAAAAGCTTGTACTGCTCTGCTCTGCCCTGCTCTGCTCCATTCTGATGCATCCACTTGCATGTAAGTCTTTATGTTCCTCTTCTAATCTGGCATCCGGTACAACTGGATAGCTCCAATATTGCTCACCATTTTCCTTTTTTTTACACTAGTAATGTAAGGGGCTGTATTTTAGAGGGAGACCGTGTAAACAAATAGATGATGGGAAATGGGGCAGGACCAACAAGCCACAGCTAATTTTCTAACAAACTCCAGCTGCTCTGCAGAAACTGTCCTACAAAAGGGCTTTTTTTTTATTTTGGCCAAAAAATATCATTTCAATAGATAAAAAAAAACACTGGAAATGCTTTTAAATAGCTAAAAAGAGGATTGGAGTGGGACTTTAATGAGAGAGAAACATGCAGCGCGTTGAATTTTTGAGCTCTTTTCATCCACAAAAACACACAGTTGTGCTGAATAGAATCAGCTTAGACTTGAGAAGTATTTCATACCTGGCAGTCGATGCACACTCCACCTCCGTCGTACCTGCCGAAGGTGTCTAAACTTGCTCCCCTCCTTTCCACCTCCGGGTCATAATAACAGTCAAAGGCATGGGAGAAACACTGGCAGGCTAAAGTGGAAAACCCCAAGACAGACAGCCACACACAAAAATGCACACACAGTTATTCAATTGAGTTAATTTTAGTTAATTATCTCCGACTCCTGCATCTGCATTTAAGCTCCTGCAGCTATTTGTTAAGCTGAAAGAGAAACTATAAAATCCAAAGTTAAACACAAGGACATATCCTCTTCCTGCATACCACCCCAGTGTCTTATTTATCAAGGTTTATGAATGGTTAGGGTGCATTTCCTCTGCACGAGCGCCCTGACGGGATTACAAGTCATCTTCTCTTTTTTTTGCTGCAATGCCAGGTCAGAGATCAGGAGAAGGAAAATATGTCAGAAGTGATCAGACAGAGGAGCTCTGCCCACAAATGACAAAAACGTTGCAGCCCTGGAGCTGGAGCTGTGCTGTTCATCAAACTCCATATGAGGAATGTCCTCACAGCTCTTCACTTGGCCCTACTGCAACACCATATAAGGGGCATCCACAATGGGGCTTCGATTTCAAATGCAAGAGGACACTAAAGTCCTCCCTGAGGGTCGTAACTCAAAGAGCCTGCAGCATGTGGAGTGGCAGAGTGTGGGCTTTTGTTTACACGTCGTGTAAAGCGCGGTACTTACGCCTGCACTCATTGGGGCTGTCAGCAGTTGCAGCGCGCCAAGGCTTCTGGTTAAAGCCTGGGCAGCAGCGGTCACACGATTCCCCGCAGGTGTTGTGTTGGCATTCACACTGAAGTCTGAGGAAACGGAGAGGAGACGTCGTTATTTATTTATTTAGACATGATGATGTCACAACTGGTGACATCACAACGGAGAAACAATCAGGGGCAAAAAAAAAGTTCAAAATCAGGTAGCAAAACCAAAACACACGTATCAGGGACTTCTAAAGGAAGTTTGAAATTCTCATGGGATGTGAGATTTTCACATATTTGGACAATTTGTGAGAAGAAAACTTTAATTCAATGGATCTAACATAAAATTTCACGCCACCATTTTGTAGTGCTGTCTGAGTCTACAACTAGAGGAGTTGCATTACCTGCGATAATGCTAGTGTGAATGCTTTTTGCTGAAGCTATTTACTGAAAATTGTGATGCAATTAACTTTAATTGCTGAAGGGATTTGCTGAAAATGCAAAAGCTTTTATCAAAACGTTAAATTTGCTAAAAGAGTGGAAATTTTGCTAAAGAACTATGAATGAGTGCTAAAGTTGACCTAAAGTTCTGAGAAATTTGCAGTAAAATTTCTTTAAAATCCCAAACACATGCCAGCTTTGCAAAAACATTTAGTGTGTTGCTTAAATATGAGCTAAACTCTCCAAATTAGCCACAAAAAAAACTCATTAGATGCCAAATTAGCCAAATAAGCTAGCTCATTGCTTAAATATTAGCTAAACCAGGAAGGAAAAGGTTCCGATTCTCTTTCATGGGTGATAAAATGATTATTACTCACCTGCTCGGGCTGCCCAGGTTACGTCCTGCACCGCACACCTGTGCATGTCCGTGACAAACGCAGCGCCCCCCAATGCTGATGTCTTTGATGCTATAATAGTACTGTCAGCAAACAGAGAAGGTCTAAGCATCATTTTAAGAACCAGAGAAATGGACCGCACCAGAACAAACCTCTGGCTCTGCTTGCAACAGAAATGAATCATGCGTTACAAACATCACCATGTTAGCTGAAGAATTGAGACAGAGTGAATCAGTGCATCAGAAAGGTTAAGATTAAACTGTTTGAAAATAGTTCAAATTACTCTAAAATTTTGCTAAAACAACAATAATGGAAGCATTTTACGACACTATCTTGTCCTTTAAGAAAAGGTGCCATATGTTGCACCTGCAGCTTGTTGGAGCTCTCCAAACCAGAGGGATCCCCGTGACAGCTGGACAGATTGATCTGGCATGAAGTTTGCAGCAAGATGAATGTGTGAGCAAGGCGGTGAGACTGTGTCAGCAACAGGGGCTGGCAGGTCAACAAAGCCAGTCTGGCTTGGCCAAATGGGAGATCAGCAGGTGCCAACATGACACCACATTGTGAGGTGGTACCGTTTGTGTCTCACCCTTCGTGTGACGCTGGGGTCTCTCTGCGCCTTGGAGATCAGGTGCCCCAGCAGGGTGCTGGTGCGGAGGAAATGCAGGCGGATGTTGGTGGCTTTAGTGAACTGCTGCAGTACCGGCGAGTGGGTGAAGTTTTTGGACCCGGGCCGGCCGTTGATCAGAGACACGACAATCTGGACAACAGTTTAAGTTAATGCTGGGTATATGTAACGCTTCTAACACTTGTTGATTCTTATTTTACCTCTCCGTTCTCTAAAGGGATGATCCGAGAATATTCTGTGGTGCAGACCTGGTCGTCATCCTTTAATACACGAGCGTTGGGAGGTTTTGCAAACCTCTCAATACACTCCCGCTTTGAATCTATAACAGAAAAATGCTTTTACACATTTTTTTATTTAAAATTTGTATGTGTTATAATTCTTTCGAGGAAACGTTCTGCTTTTGTCATCTTTATGCTCAGCTGCTTTGGTAACTCACCACAAATAATTCTTTAATCTTGTGTCATTACTCCACCCTAACAGCTCACAGGAAACCTCTCTGAACCTAAATAACCTATCCTGTCTTTTCATTCAAGATAAAAACAGCTCCCACAATGTGATTAATAAAACAAGAAGAGTAAAATCAGTGGATGACAAACGCATCTTTTCTATGTTAAGTCCCACTCCAATCATATTTAAACCATTTTAAAAGCGTCCCCAGTGGTCTTCTATTTATGTTGATGCAGTTTTTACCCTATATCAAAAAACTTCAGTCATTTTCTTAGATAAACAGTAGTTTCCGCAAACTTTTTTTTGTAAAATTACTTCATTAATGTTTCTGTAAACATTTTTCTCAAAATCCTTTCATCTACTAAACAAAACACAATATAGGATTATATTATAATTTATGCTCATGTATTGATTTAACAAGTTGTTAGAATAATTATCTGTAAATGAATAATTAAAAAGTGAGAACCTAAATTAAAATTGTTTTTAAGAATAAATATACAGTATTTCCTTTTTTTTTTTTTAAAAACTTGCTTTTGAATTATTACTGTGCTTAAGGGTTGCAACATCATTTTAAACCAGTATGTTACTCTAATTCCAATTTTGATTCATGTTATCTATAAATGTTGTCATAAAAAAGCTTCTGCATCAACACTGATTCATATCTTGATGTTTATTGAAAATGAGTCTAGGGTGACCCTAATAGTACAGGAATCTTTAAACTTGATATCATTATCGGTGCGAAATTCCTTTTTCTTGGTTGATTCAGGATTTGCGTGTATCTGCAGGTTTTCATAGCATCTTCAGAGAAAGCAGACAGTTTTCAGAGAACAGCTGTTCATGCAATTTTCCATGTAAATGTCAAGTGTTACAGGAGAGCATTCAAAGGGACTTGAAATGTCAGTAACCTGATTGATGTATTAGATATTACATCAGCATTTGGCAAAAGCAAAAATAAGTATCTGTCATATCCGATTGCAAATTGGTGATAGATTAATGAATAACACAAGCGCTCAAAAGACAGTAATAAAGAAGAGTGGGACGATAAATCTTTTTTTTTTAAAGGAAAAATGCTTTCAGCTTGATCAAATTTATTTAAATAAACTGTAGGTCAATGGAAATATATATATATATATATATATATATTCTGTAGAAATAATTTAAAACCAACGACTTGAAAGGTTAAACATTTGGTCTTATAGAGTTCCTATCTCTCTGGTATTTAAGCATGTTTCAGATCTACACACATCATAGCAATAAAGTCCAGTAACCATCCTCCCTTTGAAGTCATTTAACTCGTCTTTTTCCTTCATCTTGATTCCTTCAATTTGATGCTCCATCGCACTAAAACAAAAATTCTTCATAATCCAGTTAGTTGCTCAAACTGGTAAATGTGGAGAGAAAATTGACTCTTGATTTTTACCCAAAACAAAACATTTTGTGCATAACTTTGTGTATTTCTGGTTGTATATTCACATGTACAAAAATGTAATTACAAATTTAAAAAAACAAGATACAATTTACACAAGCACAACTTAAAACTACAACATTCTACAACGAGTGCTTCCGCAAACGATTATTTTTATAGTCGACTAATCAAAGATTATTTTTTCCGATTAGTCGACTAATCGGGTCATGCACATGTGGATGTAAAACACACATCTTAACCATCATTAGCTTCAAACTAACTAAAAACTAGAAATTATTCACGCTGGGATTATCTGTGATAATGATACTGTGAATATTGTTAGCTGAATTTGGGCGCTTAAGACACTAATGACGATAGCTGAAAATGCTGAAATTAATGGCTAAAAATGCTGAAGCTGACAGCTAGCTAAAATATTAGTTAAATGTCAAAATAGTCTAAAAAATTTAAAAAGCCTAAGTTAGCCAAAACAGCTAGCATGTAGCTAAAATATTAGCTAAACTCCAAAATAGCCTAAAAAATGTTAATAAATGCCAAAATTGTCTAAAAAGCTAGCAGAATGCCATTATAGCTTTCAACTTTACTACACTCTGACTTCATATAATATAAAATAACGACTAATCGACTATTAAATTAGCCGTCGGCTATTTTAATAGTCGATTAATCGTCGATTAGTCGACCAATCGCAGCATCCCTACTTGAAACTAACTACACACAAAATCTTTTGTGATACTCTTCATGTGTCAAAGATTCATTTGTAAATGATGCGTTTCAAATACTGCTAGAATGCTGGGTCATCAGAGTTTTCTTACCAGCCGCTGTGAACTTAGATTATGAATATTATGTGTTGAAAACATTTGACCACTTTCTTCTACAGATATGTCCCAGATAATGAATATAAAAAAGTCTAAATATGCTTTTTGTAAAAATACTTGCCCCAGAGAGCCGGACGTAGAACTGATTGACTCATTGCACCCGCGCAGCGGAACCTGATTCCGCTAATACAACGAAAGCTGGCAGCAACATACCCAGGGACAAGAGCGGGGTTACTCTGTCTGCTTTCGGGTATTTAGGAGGACCTCACGCTGCCAGCTCGTCAAGGAGTCCCGTACAAAATACGTTGCAGGAAAAAGCGTAGCCGCAAGGGAGCGATGAGAATAGAGAAACTTTTTTAGTCCTGAATGTTTTAAAAACTCATATTTAGACTTTTTTTACACTAATTATTGGGCATTTCTGTTTACAAAAATGGGAAAATTTCAAGTTTTCACCAGATGTTATTCACAATCTTATGAATCACTGTTACTTTTTACACCTTAATTTCAAATTTTACATTGTAAATATTGTAAAGTCATTTTTCAATTTTAGATTTTTAGTTTATATTGTAACCCTATTTAAAGGATGTGCTGCTGACCTTTTGGCCCAGTCACCCTTGAAAAAAAGAGATCCTGATCTCAATGGGTTTTTCACCTGGTTAAATAAAGGTTAAAATAAAAACAAAAAAAACATCTAGTTCAAAACTCCGATGACGCAGCATTCTAGCAGCATTTAAAGGCATCACTTGCACACGAATTGTGGAGACATGAAAAGTCTTACATCAGATTTGTGCATAAATGCAGATTTGTGTGTGTGACAAGTGAGTTGTCCATAATTTTTAAAGATTTGTGTTTGTACTTTGTTTTAAGTTGCTGTAATCTTAAATTGTGCATGTGTTAATTGAATTTTGTTTTTTTAATTTGTCATTTTTGTTCATGTGAATACACAATTGCAAGTACATAAAGTTATGCACAAAATGTATTGTATGGGTTACAAATCAAGAATTACTAACACACAAATTGAGGTGAGTCTATTTTCTCTCTATAGGTAAATGATTATCAAAAGCCAGACTTGATCCAGTAAGGAGACGGTGTTTTGCATTATCTAAAAATTAAACCAATCCAAATTGCTTCCCTATTGCTCCATCTGTAGAAAGCTTGAGTGGTGTCCAAAAGTTTTTTAAGGAAGCGTTGTAAGGACTTAGGGTTGGCTATCGAAGCACATTTCTTCATATAAGTGTGTTCTGACTGTGTGCAATTAGTACGTTTTTACATTACTTTTTAAAGCCATAAAACCGATTTTGAGTATTTTCTGAGCACTGGCAACTACGCACTAATGTAGATGACCGGCCACTTTTGATGACGTCATCGTAGCAACATACAAATTTGAAGACACTCTTTTTTTTCCATACCTCTCCATTGGAGAGATAAATGCTGCGGCAGGGAGAAACCATACAGGTAGGGGAAGAATTAAGATTCAGTTAACCACACTTACGTGCAAAATACTGCCACGGGGTGAAGGTCCTTCCATTGTCTACAGAGCGCTCCAGCACCCACAGGTCAGGACGAGGTGAATTAGCAAACTTGATGAGGACATACGCCACGTGGAAGAGCTGAAAAATCAGAGCACAAAGAGCGGCCTGGTAATTACCGCTCACAACAAAAGCTTGGCCTGGAACTCTGACTATGATTTCCCTTTTGTTTTCACGTCCTGTGACAGAGATCTGATTGTTTTCTTCTTAATAAATGACCCCCTTAAAGAGGTTCGTATGCATTTAATATAAAGTGATACAAAGTCAAAACAACATCCCTTACTTAAAACTACTTCTTTATGAAAAGAAACATCTGAAGGTGAAAGTGCTGATCTGCTGTGGATTTGACTCGGAGCTGAAACCTCAAGAAACTAACCCCACACGTGACACCTGCAGTGTCAACAAACCACCTCACCTTTACCCAACCACACCCCGCCGCGTTTTGCAACACTGAATCACAGTTTAAAGACCCTAAAGTAACATAACAGTTTAATACTGTGAAGACATACGTGCAGCCAGAGTATCTGCCTTGAGGACTGAAAAGACAAATTGAGTCCCGGAGCGAAAACACAAAGCTCAGTCTTAATAAAAGATATTTCCACAAGCTGCCTCACTTTAAGGGTAACGAAAGGCAGGCCCGCACTCGTCCACCATCCCTCCACACCTTCGTGAACAGATCAGTGCACATTTGAAAAATGTAGACGTCTGAGTTCCCTCGCATGAGGCAAGGGGTTTTTGAAAGCAAAGGGCAGCGAAGCAGTGACTGTTTAAAAAAGGAACCACAATCCTGGATCGATTCCTCCCCCCATTATTGTGCATCTTTAAATTTAAATAGCTCTCTGTTTGATGGATTGTGAGAGAGGTCAAGAGGTCAACTAGAAGCGGTCCAGCCTTGTTTGCAACAGACTTTTAAAAGCCCCTAATAGCCCCCAATAAGACCGCCAGATTGCAAATCAATCAAAGCCTGAAAGTTTACGGAGCTTTAATTAGAAACTTGGAGAACATCGTGGGTATTTTGCACAACTAAAACTGCCCCCTACTCTTAAGTCTGAATGGGGTGTGTCGTGAAATTAATCAGAGGACCCTGCCACCGACGTCAAACAGGATGCACAACTGACAAAAAAAGAACAAACAACAAGAAAAAAAGCGGAATTGCGCAGACAAAAGGCGGCTGCAGTCTAAGAATAGCAGCAAAAGGCTGCCAACTATCAGGTCGCTGATTCTGCTGAGGACCAAGAGGAAATCTGGTTCACATAGGCTATGATGTCACTAAAGGAGGGCTGGGGGGGGTGAGGTAGGCAGGGGAATAAAAAGGGCAGGGGTGGCAAGAGACGTGCAGGCTGGCATGATGTGGACTCGTCTCAAATTCCAAGCATAGCGTCACATTGTCCTTTCATCCAAATGACCAGAAGCAGAGCTTGCCGAAAACTTTTGACTGACACCAAAACGAAGCAACGACAATCCTCTGAAACTTCTGACACAGTAGATCCTCAGTAACATGAGCTTCGAGGCAAAGAAAGCGCTTGGGTTAGGAAGTGGATTTGGTGATGATTTCTGCATCGGTGCTTTCATTAAAGTATTCATCCAACCAGAATAGCTACAGAGCCTTCATTATATGAGTAATCGGGATGGACTGAGAGGATCATAAAGCTACAAATTTACAAAAATGCAGGAGGAATCAAAACAAAACTCAACAGAGTTCTGTTTAAATATAACGTGTCAGGAATTGATGGTATCGGACCCAAATGCCAAAGATCAGGCAGGGCAGAAACTTAAACATCAAGTCAAAAAACTTAAACTCGTGGAGCCCTGCAACAGGATGCCGCCTTGTCCAGGGTGTAACCCACCTTTCCCCAACAGTAACCAGGTTAGGCTCTGACAACCCCGTGACCCCAAAAGGGATAAATTGGATAGATGGATGGATGCCTTTTCGGCATATCTTTTTAGAGGTCACCACAGCAAATCATATTTTCTTTGATCTGCACATTCTGTTTGAATGAGAATTTAACACCGGATGTCCTTGCTAAAACAACCCTGTATTTTATCTGGGCTGGGGACTCAGACCCCCATGATGGGCAGTAGTGTCTTGTCTAAGGAACCAAACTTGTTGTGTCCTCTAAGAAACGAATCCCAGTTTCCCATGCACCAGTTCTCCATGCAGGCAACTGAGCTGTCCAGCCACTATTTCTTGCAATAAGAGTAATCTAGAAAACTATTTGGGAATTTTGTTTCTTTTAAACAAAATTTTACGTGATCATTTGGACAAAAACAACCAGTAAACCACCATTTTCCTTCTGAAATGGTGGCTTGTTTAGGTTTAGGGGTGTTCATTACCACTTTTTAATACAGTACAGGTTAAAAGTTTGGACACATCCTCTCAATCAACATGTTTTTTTACAGTAATGACCATTTACATTGTAGATTCTCACTGAAGCATCAAAACTATGAATAAACACATGTGGAGTTTTATTCTCAACCAAAAAAAAGGTGAAATAACTCAAATTATGTTTGATATTTTAGTGTCTTCAAAATAGCCACCCTTTACTCTGATTACTGCTTTGCACACGCTTGGTATTCTCTTGATGAGCTTCAACAGGTAGTCACCTGAAATGGTTTTCTAACAATCTTGAAAGAGTTTCGGGAGGTGTTTAGCACTTGTTGGCCCCTTCACCTTCACCCTGCAGTTCAGCTCACCCCAAAACATCTTAATGGGGTTCAGGACCAGGTTACTGTGAAGGTCAGATCATCTGCCGCAGCACTCCATCACTCTCCTTCTTGGTTAAATAGCCCTTACACAGCCTTCAGTGAGAACATACTATGTAAATAGTCACGAAAATAAAGAAACCCATTGAATGAGAAAGTGTGTCCAAAGTTTTGGCCTGTACTGTACACCTAACAGCCAATCAGTATTGAGAATTCACCCAGACCATGGTATAATTCTTGGATAATGGACTTTGCGGGAGGAACCATTCGACGTAAAGGTTCATGCCTTTGCATTGTCCATTCATTTCTGATACATGAGACATTTTCGGGTATTAACCTTTACTTAATGGACACCCTGCAGCCAATCAGAATCAAGTATTCACCCAGGCTATCTTAGTACTAACACTAACCAAATTGGATGATTTTTATTTTTTAATCACAGTTCAACAATCAATAATCACTTGACCTAATCAGAATATAATTATAAAACTACAAAATGAAATGACTCAGTAGGGGTGGGATTACACAAGTTCACTTCCTCCCATTCAGGGGTGTCAAACTCAAGGCCTCGAGGGTTGGCTTCCTGGTGTATTCCAGAAATCCTGCCTTATTTTCGACTGACCTGGATCAGTGTTTAGCCAATAAGGAGCTCAACAGGAGGTTGGTTATAAAACATACAGGACGCTGACCCACAAGGCATAGAGTTTGACACCCCTAAGTGTGACCTAAGTGTGTCTTTGTTTTTGTTTTGTTTTTTAATCAATGCATTTCATTATTTCTGTACTGCGTTTGATACATTTGTGTGATTTTTTTTTTTCTAGTACTGTGTACAATTAATGCTTGAAATAAATCAAATCCTCTGCTACCAAATTCTGGGAGATATTGAAAAAAATTGATATCACAATATAAATTCTTTTATATCACAATAACGATATATATCACAATGTAAAATAAAGTATATTTTTAGCTATTAAAAAAAAGCTCTCGCTAGTTTTACTTCAAAAACAGGAAGCTTCACTGACACTTTATTTTGAAGATTTGTTTACTTCCGGTGAAAGTGGCGCCCCTCATCCAACTTTGTTTTAGTTCATAAATTAAAATCCAAAATTATTCTATATTTCAGAGCAATCAATATTTTACTACAATCTACTATACTTATAAAGATCATGAATCAGCAACTTGGACATCGCGAATATATATATATTGATAGGAGCAGATCACGAGAATGAATGAGTAATAACTGTCTATTTCTCAATGGAATTTTGACTTCCTGGAATCAGTGGGAACTTCCTATTTGGAACACGAGACGGGAAGGGTTGAGATGTCTAGTGATTATACAGACAATGATTATAACTCAGGCTAACAACTCTGGCTGGAAACTTGTAGCTGCAGTAGCTGAAAGTTGTAAAATAGAAGACGGAACACAATGAACACTTTAAATCTTTGAATGCTTGGTTTGCAATATGTGAACTTCTCATTAAAGCCTTAGTCCCAACAGCACTTCCAGGTAGATACAGGATGTCTGCAGGTGAAAAATGGGCAAACCTGCGCTCACATGGTGAAGGTATGAGTGCATGTTACTAAGACTTAGGACTTCCATCTTCAATGAACTTGGAATTACACATTATTTCTGCAGCAACAACTGCAGATGTTGCAGCTGAAACGACAACCTTAACTACAAAAAAAACAGAACAGGGTTGGATAAAGTGTGCACTTAAAAAGTTTGTCTTCTGATAAATTGTTTAGACAAGCTCAATGAAACATCAGGCTACGTCCACAGTCACATAAACTGATGGGAAAATAAGAAGCGAAGCTGGAGGCTAGTTTTTTTCAGTTTTTTTTCCTTAAAAAAATAAAGCGAGATCCAACCACAGCTTCAAATTTACACCTCCTTCCATTTACATGATGCTTCTAACATCAATACAGAAAATGTGGTCACTACAAGTCCAATGTTGCTGGTGTGATTGTAGGCTTGAGCAAACTAAGAATCTTGTTCTGGCATGGCTACGCTGTCTTTCTGTGACATGCCAACCCAAACACACTTTTGAAATATGTCCAGCAGCCTTTTTACTGTTTGTAAGGAGCATGAACTACAGAGAGTGCATGCCATGCACATGAGCAAGGGGCTCTGCTTGTATAAAAGGCATTAAATGGACTGACAGCAGAACCATCTTCCTCCTCCTCCTCCTCGTCAGCTCGGCAGCCTCAGTGTTGAGACAGGAGTTTGACACAAGAAGGTTAAAGCTGGGAGCCTGTTGGTGGGTGGGTGTCAAAAAGGTCAAGGCAGCACTTTAGCAGGTACAACTACCTTCTTTGGTTTTCATCACCACTTCATTTATACTCAGATCTCCTCTAAGTAACACATCAGAGCAACAACTTCCTGCAACACCAAACACCATTTTGGCAGTCACACATTAACATTTGTGCCTTTTTAACTCTACTTGTAGCAGTGTGTAAATGAGTTTTGGCAAACGCACACACACACACACAGTCTTTGTTAAATCTTTTGACCCTGAATATGGCTCGACCTAGCTTTGTATTGTGTGTGAATCAAGTCCAGATAACTGACCCGTGACGGATAACCTAATACCCAGTTAGTATGTGTGGCTGCTCAATCGTGACAAATGAACACCCTCGAGTATGAAACACAACAAGTCCCCAACCCCTAACCTCACACGTGTTCAACACTTTGGCTGTGCAGGAAAATCTGGGAACAAAAAAAAAAAATTCAATTGCAGAAATCAAAATAATATAAGAAAAGAATCCAAACAGTTTTACTGTCTAAGAAACTAATGGATGTTTGAAGTGTGAGTTTATTTGAATGATTTTAAAACAACTCACTATAAATATTTTTTAAAAAAGGAAAGTAACTTTGTAAAGATGCCCCAGTTTTGCTACATATAGGATTTCAGTCATTTGATCGTCTCCAGGTTATTTCAGCACAAATCTGAACACTGCAAATGCCAAATTCAGTGGTCTGCAACCTGTGGTTCTAGAGCCACATGTGGCTCTTTTACCCCTCCATTGTGGCTCTTTGGCTAAAATTAAAAGGTTTTTTTAATTTAAAAGTAACTATAAAGGAAAAAGTAAGTAAGTAGTAAAATTTAAAAAAGTATATGAACCTAAACTTTATTCAACTCATTCACAAACAGTTGAAGGACGGTAAGAATCATTCAACGAGGATCCTAACAACGGTAGCTGTAGTTCTCTATCAATCTTTGTAGTTTATCAACATCATACTGACACATTTTGACTTAATTTTCAACTTCTTTTATTTTTTTTTCCAGGAAATCAATTTTTTGTCAGTAAGCACAACCAGAATTAAAGCTACGTTAAGTTATAACCCATTAGATTATAAAGCAAACTTTCTATTTTTCAACAAACTCAAGGATTTAAATTGTGCCTCATGATTTTAATATATAGTGGGGTCACTTAATTAGCTCTCATTTCATTTTTGTTAGTTACATTTATGAATGTATGGATGAAATACACAAGAAACAGTAAAATAAACAGTTTTTTTTAATCACTGATGACACTTACAACTGCATTTGCTGCATTGACATGATCCTATGATGTAGGATTTCTTTTATTTTGAAATGAAGTCATGAAAATCTGTCAAAAGTTATAGACTATTTCATATATTTTTAAAAATCTATTTTCTTTTTATGTTTATCTATACAAAAAAACACAATAGTTTATGTAAATGTATCATGTCAGTAGCAAAAACATAAGTATAAATCAGAATCTTATTTTTCTAATGGGTGAGTGAAGACTTTGTGGCTCCTACTGGGTTTTAGTTGGCGGGAAATCGACCTGAATGGTTATTTAAGTGTTGAAGGTTGCAGACCCCTGGCCTAGTTGTTCCAACCTTTACAGCTGAAACACAACATTGTAAAAACAAAAAAAATGGACAGACGTTCAGGGTCACACAATAGTCATAATGATCATTTTATAAAAAGCGCCGGTGTTGTTATCAGGAAGACCTAAGAGTACTTTACCATTTAAGATAGGGTTTATCAGCTAAACTTATGACAGAAAACATATATTTAAAAATTGGGAAGGACAAAATAAAAAGGACTCTTGGTGTTTTCTTGCAAAGTTATCATGTCACATGTCGACCTTTCAATTTAGTGTGAAGAAAAGTCCTTGAGTCCAGCAGATGTCGTACCAGGGATTTTCAAAATAAATGTATGACTTATAAAGCTGCTTTTACTTCAACAAACTTTATGATAAAATAAGTGCAAAGACAGGAAACAGTCTGTATTTTGATTAAAAACATATTTTATTTTTAAACTGATAAGAAAGTGTCTGTAACTGGCAAATAACTATAAAGGTGTTCTCAAACTTAAAGACCCACTCTGATCATTTATGAGTATGCTCTTTTAAGGCAAAAAAAACAACATTTTTTAGGACATATTTTCCATAGACTGCCAAGAGTTCTTTAGAAATTCGCCTAAGTTGTGTTAGTATTCCAGAAATTCCAGCTTGATAAATGAAGATGACCACGGATCTAGTCGTCTAAATGTGGATATATCAGAATGAAGCTGAGCAGGGTTCTTGTTACCTGCCCGGGGTATTATCTATGTCACAAATACGCTCTTCTTAATTGCATTTTTCATCTGCTCTTGATACTATTTGAATAAAGAAATACTCAAAAATCAATTTTGAGTTTGTTTTTCTTAATATATGTCTCTCAACATCACAGAAATGCCACAAGTACATGTTAAAAACACCTAAAACACAATTATGTCAGTGTGGAATCCTTTTTGACTTATACGTATGGTTACCACAGTGATCAGAACAGTTATAAATTAGTTTGAAACACCCTTTTACAGTACCGTATAGTTATCTCTAAACAATGTTTTCAGACAAAACCCACCATTTAGAACTTCTGCAGAATTGGGAGCCTCCAGCTTTCTACCTGAAGAATAGCATATTTTTCTATTCCACGTTAGACTTTTCAGATGTTTTAAGTAACTCTTAGTTAATCTGTGAGAACTCTTTTTCATCTAAGATGTTAAATAGAAAAAGTTTTAAAAAAAATTATTTCAACTTATTTTTTTGTTTTAACTAAGTTCAGATTAACTTTTTAAAAACTTTTTATGCAATATTTGCTCCATATTGCATAAAAAGCCCCTATTAGGGGCTGGAATCTAACAGTAATGAACACCTGTTAGACCCGGCAGATACTGAAGACAGGACACAATTGTAAAATATACACTACTGTGAATTTAAAATGAAAGCGTTTTGATGATCACCGCTAGCTCTGTGGAGAAAGTGTTTGTTTGTATTAGACTGGGGCAGTGTTGGTAGCGTAGACTCTTCCTGAATGAGACTGTTCTCACACTGTGACATCAGCATGTGAGGACCCGCTCGTTTTTGTGAGTATGGGAGGGGCTGTTGCTAAGAGGGCAAGTTTTTAGAGAAATACTCAGAAATGTGAGAGTGGATTAAAATACCACTTTGGGGGTGTTTATAGTGAAGAATGAACATTCTAAAACGCTTAAGTTGATATTGCATTGTATAGGGCCTTAAAGATTAAACCTGCTTTTCTGATTTTTTTTTTTTATTCAAAGCATTGTGAATCAAGAGCAGATAAAAACCAATTGTTTGAAAAAGCTCAGGTTTGTGACCAGTTTCACTGCTGCGCTCTGATTTTGAAGAGTCAACTTGCAAACAAATAGATTCAATGACGTCTATATTTTTGTTGTCTAAGCTGATATCTGGCTCAAAACTGTATGGCTGGCTATATTGCTCACCTGTTTTATTTACTAATTTTTCTACTCTAATGTTAGCTTGGGGTTGTGAGGGGCTGTAAGCTAGCTGAAGAGAGTGTAAACAAAGGAATACTGGGACATCAATCCAGAGGGATATTTCTGATTAGTTCCTGGAATTATTTCTTTAAGAAATTACATATTTGTGGCTAAAAACTGCATATAATTGAAAGGCCACTGATAACAATTTACAGTAATTAAAAATATAGTTGGAGTGAGACTTTAAATGCAAAAAAATCTAAATAATCACCTAAAGTCAGTGGTGCATTAGAACTGTGTTTTTTACGGAAGCTGAAAACGGCCTGTCCTACTTATTTTTTTTAATCGTTTTCTCGTTATAACGACATACACTATCTTGTTAAAAAGAGAAAACAAACTTTGTTTTCTTATTATAAAAAGATAATGAAGTGTTTCCCTCTTCCTTTCCCGCATATGAGACAGCGAGACTTTACCTGTTTGAAAACACCCCACAATAGTTATTTTTTGCTGTTTTTTTTTTTTTTTTTTTTTTGGTGTGGTCATATAAAATTGCTTACTTATAAAGTAATTAATAAATTAATACAGGAGAAAACAACAACTTGAGAAATTTTCAATTAATTAAGTTGAAAATCATTATTGAAAATGATCACAACTTTTGTTGCAAAATTTTGGAAAAACAGCCGCAACTTCCAGCTTTTTTGCCTGAATCATTACAAAAAACTGTCACAAGATTATGGAGGAACTGTACCTCAATACAGACTATAGAGTAACTCCTGTTACATATTTGGATGGTGGTGTGCCGCAGAATTTTTGTCAAGGAAAAATTGTACCTTGGCTCAAAAAAGGTTGACAAACACTGCATTAGAAAATGCAGTTCAGTCTGCATCTGTTGGAGAGGATTCACAGAGGGGGCAACGCTGTTGCCCTCCAGACTCTAACAATGCAATGTACAACTGTTTGTCTTTCTGAAACAGGTGGGGGAATAGAAGGGGAATGAGGGGGGTTGTCTGGTGTATTTTGCTCTGTCTCCATGACGGAATTAGTTGCACGGTAACAAAGAACAGTTGGCCAAAAAGTTACAAGAGAAGCCAACAAAAACATAAATAACTTACAAGTTCCTGCTTGTTTGCAGTCTTTACATTGTAAAAGGCTGAAGTGCAGCTGCTCAACAGCTTGCTTGTCTATGGTTTTCTCCTTCAAACACTTTTGGATCGATTCCAAACAGCAACATTCATTTAACTTTTTACATGTCGCATAAATTTCAATCTAATGATCCTAAGAAATGCTTCATAGCATCGAGCTCAGCTGATGGTGTTTAGTTGGTGCCATTATTCCTGGCACATCCCCTTTAGATAAGTGTAGGAAAACCGCAACTCTTTTAGCATTTCCCATTGCATCAATTGCTACGTCAGGAAACCTGTGAGCCGCCACTGGCATGTGCCAACTGATGACAAAGGCCTTGACAAGATCCCACATTAACCCCTGCAAGCTTTTCCACATCACAGCTCCAGATTTAGGCGAAGCTGCAGTCCAACGGTCAAACGTGATGCTCTCCCCGAGCCAAGAGGCTAATACTAACTAGCACATGGCGGCTGTTAGTGGAGCGGTAAATATGTGCTGGGATGGCCCGGCGCCGCAGGCAGCCCAGCTAAACACAGCCACTTACATCACCTCCACCGTCCACACAGCGGTGCGTCTAACAGCCAGGTTTGTCTGTGGCGTCGGACTGAGCCAAGTCTTTAATTACAGAAAAAAACCTGCATGTCTGCACGAGAGACGCCGATTTCTAACAATTCTTTATTGACTTCTGTGTTTTTTCAACATGCTAATCACATGACACCTTAATTAGGATTACCGCCAATAGATTTCTGAAAACATTTACAACAACAAAGAGCCAGCACAGTCACGCACGCTGAATCTGTACAGGACCATCCATGCATGCGCTTTAACGTCTGCGCAGAAAGATGGCTGCGAGAGGGCTCGGGGAGAGGGGAAGGAGAAATGTTTTCAGTCGTGACTTTTATGTGTGTTTTTGTTCAAACACTTGCGCTCAACCAAATTACACCACCTCCCCATTTCCACCCATTTATCCCGTGAAAGGAGAGGGGCAGGTCACTTTCAACGAGGCCTTAAGAGAGGCAAAACCCTTTGTGAGGTGTCTAGGAGCGCAGAAAGGACGTCACACAATGCCGCCTTGAAGGATTCAAGCACAAAAGGGGATGACGGCTGCAAATAAAACATTCAAACCAACTTCGGTGGGGGGTGGACCCCTGAAAGAAAAGATTAGGTTCTCGGGGAATGTCTTCAAAATTGAGTTCCTGCAAACTTTTTCTGATGGTGAAGCAGAACTGTGAGACAGAAATCTAATCCACAGAGCTCATTACTCAACATATTATTACAAATCTACAACATAACTCAATTTTATCAACTTCTAAGGGCTGTGAATGCACGCAATTAATCAAAAATAATCAATATTTATTAGAACTGCTACAAACAATCATTAGCTTTAAACTCGAAGTGTTTAAGCTATATGATAACTAAACATAAAAACGATAGTTTATTCAACCTTTAATGAATCATGCAGTTTTATCCTTCATTTGTTTCTGGCATTAAAACAAGACTTAAATCAAACGAGTTTGGCATCTGAAACAAAAGAAATATTTTTTCACAAATTTTTGGTCTAACTGAGTCAAAAATAACATAAGTGCATTTTGTGGTGCTGAGCGCTCACAACCGTTTGCTACATCATGCTCCATTAATAGTGGAAGAATCAGAATCCAAACAAAAACCGGATGCATTCTTGTACAATACCAGCTAAATATCTGTATTTCATTTTCCACCATTTGTTTCCGAACCTCTCACCCCACTCTGCTAGAGATGCACAGAAAATCTTTAGCTAGCCTTGACAGTGAGGGGAAACACCTTTCATCTTTGCTCCATCATTATAGAGGACAATCTTTTTTTAACTTTTTTTTACGCTTTGTTTGCGCTAAGCTTAGCTTAGACGTCAATCCCTGCTCAGCGTTATACTCAGTCACAATGTGCTTCTTCTTTCATTTTAGTTCAATTCAATTTTATTTTTATAGCCCAATATCACAAAAACAATTGCCTCATTGGGCTTCAGGCTGGTAATTTTACAGAAGCAGGTTAGTCATAAAATATAAACAATCGCTAATGGATAAACTAAACCGACTAAATAGAACTGGTTATCCCTGCCCTTAGACCCTCCCACCCAGTAAGGAAGAGATGCTATGTATTAAGATGTTGATGCATCACAGTAGAGCTGCCATGGAACACAAGTTCTGCCTTGCAGATATTGCAATGAAAACTTTTTTTATTTTATGTTTCTTACACTTTCATGCTCCGTTGTTGTATTGTTAAGGAACTAGAGCCTTCCTAAACATCACTGCTGACCCGGATTAGCACTACTGATCATGTGTCAAACACAATGGCAGACACTAAAAAGCGTTCACTGTAGTTTTGAGATTAAATGAAGAAAGAAATGACAAATCAGCTATTAAATTAGTCTTCGACTATTTTAATAGTCAATTTGTTGTTGACTAATCAGCTAATCGTGGTAGCTGAAGAAAAGTTTCTTTTTAAAGCAGCCTGTGCAGTGATATAAAGCATTGGGGCGATGTGACTGGAACTTTTTTATTTTTTGGGTTTGCAGGTTCAGCATTTGTGTGTCAGCATCTTTGCTTTCTTGGAGTAAAACTACAGACATGAAAGTCTTTAGAGTTCTGCTTTTCTCACTGTTGATGTTTTTTTCATACGCACATTTTACACCCCGGGTTAACTAAATTAAAAAATTTCAGACAATAAAAATGAAAGAAAAATTCTCTCTGGCCTGTTTTTGTTGAAGACCTGTGTATTGTCATATACAATTTACCTAGTAAAACATTGTGATAAATAGTGTTTAATCGCAACTCAAAAGTGTGATTAATCTGATCATTTTTTTAGTTGATTGACAACATTAGTTAAAAATAAACATTCAAGTGTACCGTTTTGTGTGTGTGAATTCATATTGTTATTTTTCGCAGAGAGTAAGTGGTTGGCAAATACTTTAACTAGAAAAAAGAATAATACTAATTTTCAGACCTCCTAATAAGATTATTTTTCCAGTTTGTGATTAGTTACCTTTTTTTTTTTTATTTCTGTCCCTAAAAAAATGAGAAATTCATTTTTGTGTTATAAAGCATTAAATACTTGTAAAACTAAAAAATAAAAAAGTTGTTTTCTTGGACATAGTTTCTTATAGTTTTTTTCGAAATGATTTTTTTGTCTGCTCCTAATTCACAGAGTTTTGAATAAAGAAATATTCAGATCTTTAAGAATAATTTTCCTTACATATGTAGTTCATCACCAGAAACATGCCATAAGAATATTCTAACAACATCAAAAAAAATATTTTTTTTATCACTAGGTCTTTAACACAAATCTGCAACCACCACCCAAAAAAATACTTTTTTTTTTATCAAGAGCACAATCGCATAAATCAGTACGGTAAATCCAAATCAGTACTGTTCAATGTTTGTGCTGTAGTAGTTCGGACTCATCAAACAGTGGACAGACAGCAGTAATCCCTGCACTGTTAGCCCGGATGTCATCTCAACTTGAACAACCAATTCCAATGTACATAAATAATTTAAGTGTCATAGTATTACTATCAAATTTAAGCACAATCTACAAAATCAAAGTAGAATGAACTTACAATTGAAAGTAATGTCATGGACGAGTAACTTTAAGCTAATTGTGATTGAATGTTTAAGTTTTGGTCTCAAAATTCCGCTGCATTCATGTACTGTTGGAAGATTTAGTTCCCAAAGTCATTTTTCAATTTAGTGGATGCTACAAAAATGACTTTTTATATTTTCATACTAAAAGCATTTAAAAAAGACATGCCTAACTGTTACCTTTCATTTTAAATGTTGTTCAACTATGCAGAAACACTTTTTAAGCTTTATATTTCAGTCTGATATAATATAACCGATTTTTCTGGTAGCACCTGAACGCAGCATAGAGCACCTGTCTGAGGACCGTTGCAGTACGTCACACAGGGGCGGTTCTACACTGATGTGGCTATGATTGGTACATTTTTAGATTGGTTACATTATATTTTGTCACCATGGAGTAGTTGTTTATAGTTAATAATAATCTTAAAAACTACCAACAGATTTATGAATATACTATTGCCGAAACATAGAACCCAACATGATGAAACAAATAAAAAACTTTACGCACACAGGCTCACAACTAATCCACTTTAACAGTTAAAATCTCCAGTTAACTGGTTACAAAAATTGAAAATATTAAGGTTAAAGTAATGACTAACCAGAAAAAAACAGGAAAAGACAAGAAAATAAAGCTTGAAACTACTTTTTATTTTGATCTCTTTTTTTTTTTCTTTCTTTCTTCTGGACTACGTAATTTCTACGTAAGTCCTGCACGGTCCTGAATGTGTTTAAATGTCTTTTCCACATTTGACACATCCCCTGGTGGACACGTGAGCATCAGAAACAGCTGCAGAAACCTACAATTTGCTTTTAGAACCGTAAATGTAATCCCAACCTTAACCAGGATTTTTAAATGCTCCAGAGGTTGTCTGACCACGTGATCAAAACGAAACCTAAAATCTATTGTAGTGATGGTTGCAGTTTGTTGGGCTTGCTGTCAGATCTGGCAGCGCAAGGAATTGTGGGTAACCATTTCTATTGCCTGTCTGGTTAGAATTGGGTTTAAGTTTGAGTTTTCATTTACGTGTTTTGTTGTCTGACCGTTTAACACTGTTTACATTTGTTATTTTGGCCTGTTGTGTTTCACTTCTTCCTGCACCCTGAGTGAGAATGAGGGAGAGACTGATGACCACCCCTCTTATTGTGTTGTCGACGTAATACCGAAATAAACTACTGAGTGCTTACAGTGGAGAGATCAACATTTACTAAGCAGTAGTTTATCCCGTAGTACAGCCTTTGCTTAACACGCACGTCCGATTTAGCATTTTATTCCCTTAATGTAATCTAGCAGTTTTGGGCAAAGGGATTTTTAAGGTAAATCAACTTGGAGGTTAGTGTATTCAGCTTCAAGTTAAATGTGGAATAAATATATGAAGAAATTGATCTTACTAATAATGGTACGTTGAATCATCTTGAAGACTAGTACATTTAACTTAAAATTAACAGTGGAATGAAATGTCAATGAAATTAATATTACTAATTAATTATTTTAAGTTTAATCGACCTGGAAGTTTGTGCACTTAACTTAAAATTAACAGCAGAATGAAGTGTCAAAGCAATTAATATTACTAATTATTTTATGTTAAACTTAACATTACTTAATTTTTTTAGGGCAACCACTTTCTATAAATTTTCTTAGTAAACTCTACTTATCCGGGCTTACAGTGTGCTACGTTTGCCTCACATGGTCCACTATAGGCTC
This sequence comes from Oryzias javanicus, assembly GCA_003999625.1. Taxonomy (NCBI): domain Eukaryota; kingdom Metazoa; phylum Chordata; class Actinopteri; order Beloniformes; family Adrianichthyidae; genus Oryzias; species Oryzias javanicus. Next base: position 28,316,913 of record CM012453.1, on the reverse strand, counting down.
ACTCAGGCAGATAAGCACATGTGGTCACAGCTCCTAAAATACATTCCCCAGAAGAAGAAAAAAAAAAAAAGACAGCTACTCTGATGCTCGGTGTAAATGTTCAGCAGAACTTCCTACTGACTCCTTTAAAGGGTTTTTATGTCAAGCAAAAAGAAAAAGTTGTATGTAAATCCATAGTTTTTGACTATTATTTCTAAAAGAAACTGTTTTTTTTTATTTTAATCTAATTTTTTCAATGACAAAATGTGCTTTAATTCTAAAAAAAATGAACAAAACAATTCATCTTTCTCCTCTTATTAAGGATTAGAATTGTTTTCTTAAGACATGACCCATTAACAGCCACCAGTGTATGTTTCTGTATTGAGTCACTCATCACAGCACTTGTCATGCTTGGATAAAGCGGAAAAATCTACTCCTTCCTCCCACGGACTCAAACACTAGTAAATCTGAATTTACAGCTGGTATTAGTGTCTCCATATCTCACCTACTGACCTCAGGAGGTCGGGAAAAAAAAAAAAGTTTCCTTGAAAGGTGTTCGCATGACCTGTGATGAGTTTAAAGGATTAAAGTTGTGACTTATTTAAATGATTTCATCTCAAAACTTTGTGTGACCTCACAAGCACATGTAATGACAGCCTAATCCATTTATCTGGGCTAAAAACTTGTCAACCGTTAACAGGAAACAGTTTTTTCTGTGTCAAACACGATCCAAGAAAGGCATTTCCCAGTTAAAGGTCACGGTTCAAAAGTCACAAAAACAGGGATCAAATCACCTTCTTGAACCTGTTTGTTAGATAAATATTTCTAAAACTGTTCAAAATTCCTAAAATCTTACATATTTGGTTTTTCTTATTTTTACTTGTCCTGGTCAGCACCTGAGCAAAGAAGTGTGCTCTTTACAATTAATCAATTAGTCAATCAATCAATTATTTTTATTGGTATAGCACTTTCCATACTTGACAATTCAAAGTTGTACACCAAGATAAATAATATAAAACAGGCATTTGGGATAAATTAAATTAGATACATCTATTAGTATAGTTTTCTGTTTGTAGAAATGCTTTATTTACTTAATAACTGAGGATTAGGGATGACACAGTTTTATTTATAAAATACAGCCAATTTTTTGTTTTACTGTTTAGTCTCCATTTTTGCTTTGTTAAGATATAAAACACCAAAATATATGCTGCCTGATACTGTGTGTGTTTATGGAAAAAATCAGACTAAATAGAAAAAAAATCTGTTTGTGACTGAGTGGAAAGTAATGAATCCTTTTTTTTATTATTATTAATGGCCAAAAGGACTAAATATATTTATCTTTTTCTTTTCCTTTCTACTTTTCCCTTCAGGGGTCGCCACAGTGAATTAGCTTTGACTAAATATATTTATCTACAATTCTATATAACATTTGTATTGAACCCCTAAAGAAAAGAAAAAATAAAAAAAGTTTATATTTGATACTGGTACTATTTAATGCGCACCAGTTAGTAACCAGAATTTTTTTTTTTTTACTTCCATTTTTTTTATTGATGTCCCTTAAGGGGATCCGTACATTAGCACCATTTAATAGATGAAGCAGATGCCAAGCTTTTTAGAAACTTTACCAGACTGAAAACCAACATGTTTACTGGGGTTTGTAGTAAATAAAGATCTCAGAAACAAACATTTTGCATTAATTATAAAAGCATTGAACATTTTTGGTCTTTTTCAGGTGTTGAAATTAGTCACAAAGACACCTTGAATTAAAGATCAAGACAATAACATCTCCAGTTCAGTGCGATTGGTTTTATTGAGCCATAAGTACTATAAGGGCTAATAGAGTAACAATTCAAGTTCTTGTAATTTTGTAGATATAAACCATTAAGATGAGATGTTTAACTTAATGTTTAACTGCAATCAGGGGCGGAGCTAAAACACAATATTTTGCAAATGAGAACAGCAAGGCCATTACAAATTTAAGGGATAAAAAAATACATATTTTTAACATTTTTATATTAATATTATTGTTTTTATTTTATTTGAAATATACAAATTTTGTTATTTTTGCCATGCTTAAAGAAGCTTGTATTGATGATTTCTTAATATTTGTCAATAATGAGGATTACTATTGACTTAAAAAATTGGAGGGAGGGGGCAAAACTTATTGTTTTGTAACCCCCCCCGTAGCGCCGACCCTGTCTGCAATACAGATTATTTCCAATATATCGTATAAATAAGTTAACTGTGCCAATACATGAAGGAAATCTAAAATATTACTTTTTTTGACCAAGAATCAAGTTTTCTGTCAAAATTGACTGTCAGTTATAATTTAGTTTTTTTCAGTTTGAAAAAACTGGTTGGTTAGAGCAAAACAAGAGAGGGAAGTGATCGTTTCTGCACAAACCAATGATGCCATCACTAAAGCGAGCATGCAAATCTGTCTGACAAACTACTGAGCTCACTTTTGATCAGATTAGTCTGAGCTTGAACTCTGCAGAGTGTGCTTCAAACAATCCACTTTGAAACAGAGAGAGCGGAAACAGCCCCGCAAAAAAAAAGAGAAAAGGACAAAAAAAGAACCTTTTCCTTTTGAACCCAGCATTTTAACATAAACATCAACTGCGGCATTATCTACAGAGCCAAACAGAGAGCGGTCGGTAAGCCACCTGCACTGGCCTTAAAAGAAACCACAGCCACCCATTCAGCTCCTTCTAGCCCTCATATCTCATTAAAGACATCATTTATCCAGTGGATTTCAAAAGAATCTACAAAGCCGTCGCAGCTCCACATGGAGCAGTCACACTTTTGACAGCTACTAAGCTGCATTAGACATACAGGAGCTCAAATATGGGGAATGGAAGAGCGGTTTCACTGACAAATCATGTGCATACATGCATTCAGACTTTAACTTTTAGTGTAAATAAGTTGCCAAATGTCCTAGAAATTACAGTTTTTCTTTATAAATTACACCATTTATTATCATCATTATACACCATTCAAATTTACACCATTAATCAAACTTATTCGACAGGTGACGGATGGCTTTATATCCATTTTTTAAAATGTTCTATATAAAATGTGTACACTTTAACTTTTAGTGCAAATGAATTGCTGAATGTACTAAAAAGTAACAATTTTCTTCGTAAATTACTGCATCTTCTACTCTATGAGAAAGAGAATAGGAATGAACTTTCCATCAAACTCATTTTGACAGATGACCTTTGACCCCACATCATCAATCAAACTACTTTGACAAGTGACAGATGGTTTTACATATATTTTGTGTACATATTGTATAAAATGTACACATTTATTGTCAAATTAGTTGGATAAATGGTGTTGGGTCAAAGGTCACTAGCCAAAATGTGTTTGATGAAGTATATTCCTATTCTCTTTAGACTTCTGAATATCGTAGAATTTACATTTTTCTTTATAATTTATTGCATTGTCTACTCTATGAGAGAGAATAAGAATAAACTTTCAATCAAACTAATTGTGACAGGTAACCTTTGACCTTACACCGTCAATCAAACTACTTTGACAAGTGACAGATGGCTTTATTTGTATATATTTTATATAAAATGTTTACATTTATTGTGAATAGTAGTTTGATTAATGCAGTAGGGTCAAAGGTCATCTGTCAATATATTCCTATTCTCTCTTTTGAGAGTGTTGAGAAGTTCAGCAATAACTCAAGATAATCTTAAAATAAAAACAGTGCACTGCAACAGGTGACATTAAAGAAGAAATGTGAGTGACAGAAGTGTGTCTGACTGTACGCTTTGGGCGTTGGTCGTCACAGTCGCAGATCTTAACCACGCTCTTTTTAGCATACCATAATACAATAACGCTGCTTCCACATAAACTGAGCATTACCTCATGTTAAAGTCAGATAAGTCTGAAGGACCTGCGCGTGTGTCCATCCGCTTGTGAACTATATATTTAGCCCCGCGGGGGTCTTTGCTCTGCTCTAAAAACAGAGACAGAAAAGCCCACAGCCACACAGCCACACGGTGCCAAAGATGCAGCACGTGCCAAACAGCCACATTCAGCCTGACCCTCCTTCAAATGTTCAGGTGCACTTCCACCTGCACTAGTTGAATCAGATTTCATATCCGTCTGATCCCAAACACATTCTTTTTTCCTCTTGCAGTGGATGGCTGAGCGTGATGTGCAGCTTCATGGGCCGTCAGCCAATCTCCTGCTAAAGACACGGGTCATGATGGAAGCATAGTCTCGGGCCAAAGAGGCGTGAATCTAAAGTTCTGGAAAAAATCCAGCAGTAGCACATGATTACTGCTCGCTGAGGTGATGAAGTTCACACTGAAAACACAATCATCTAGCACCTCTGGGATACTCATGATAAAAAGGCATTGCCATAACACAGGAAAAACAGCAATTAGACAGAAGAAAAATCAGCACACATTCTTTTCCACCTTGCACAAATAACTCATTTCCCTGTGGCAGCACAGTGAAGGCCAAAGGAGAGCTTTCTGTCTACTTAAGGTGTTCCCTTTTTTTGACTGTCACAACAGAGCTGTCATTACTCACAGGGGCAGCTGGAAAACATCTGTTCTGTAAAAAGTAATGGATAATAATCCTACCTGTCCAAGGTCCAGGGTAACGTTCACCTCGTTGTAGCCCAATCCTCTGGAGAGAGGAGGGCTCTGCCACCACCGCTCTGTCCCGTCAATGGCGTTGGTCACTGGGTGAGCTTTGTTTGGATCCGCCGAGTTGCAGAGGTCACAGAACTGACCCTAAGTGGGGTCAAATTATTTTTATACGTTACAGAACTGCAAACTATTTAATAATAGAAGTGGAGCAAATCAACACTTCAGAAAATATCTGTGTGTAAGAAGGCTTTTTGACTTGTTGCTGTGATGCAGAGCTCCTTAATGAGGACTCCTAAGGAAGTAGGGTCACTGGCGATGGACGTTTCCTTTGGAAAATGTGGAAATCCACTTCAAGAGAGTTGAACTATTTCTAGCAGGAGACAATTACTTCTAGAATTCAAATAATCCAAATGCAAAATACAAAACCACTAATACTAAAACATGCCATTTATGACTAATTTAACATGTCTCGAGACCAAATCTACAAAAACTAAGAGAAAAGAGTGCTTGAAAATAGTTTTAAAAATACTATATAAGTCTGGAGTATACAGTAGGGCTGCCACGATTTGTCGACTAATCGACGACTAATCGAGTATTAAATTAGTCGCCGACTAATTTAATAGTCAATTAGTTGTTACTTTATATTACATGGAGTCAGAGTTTAGTAAAGTTGAACAAAGTTGTGAGTATTCAGCACCAAAAAAAACTTTTTTTTGTGTGTGAATGGTTAGTAAACATAGTGATTCTCCTGCAGACTTATGAATGTTTTTCGGCAAGTAAAAATGTAACCATACTTTCAGTGATTTCAGCAATCTTGGTATCCAAACGTTCAACTTGTTCAGGAAATTACTGCTTGTATTTTTGGTAATCATAGACTTGTTAATTGTATGAGCAAAATATGCCCCATATGAAATGTATGAAAAAGTCTTCAAATTAAAAAAATTAAGTAGATTAGCAACAAGCCTTTAAATATGTACATTTGTACATATATATTTTTTAATCTTTTCTAGTAATTTTTACAAAGTTTGGAGTTTAGCTAATACTTGAGCTAACATTTGCTAAAATCTTTTACTTATTGAACAACTGGGTTTTTTTTTTTTTTTTTTTTTTTTTTTTGTGGATATAGTTTTGCTTATATGTTAGCAATATGCTAACATTTTTTGGCTAATTTGTTACCTACAGGGTTTTTAGGCTAATTTAAAGTTTAGCCTCTATTTTAGCAACATGCTAATGCGTTTTTGGCTAATTTGTCATAAACAGAGATTTTTATAGCTAATTTTGAGTTTAGATTCTATTTTAGCAAAAGGCTAAAGTTTAGTTTACTGAGGATTTTTGGCTATTTTGGAGTTTAGCTAGTACTTAAACGACAGCTAGCTTTTTTTTTTTTTGGCAAATTTGGCATCTACTAAATTTTTTTTTTTTTTTGCTAATTTGGAGTTTAGCTAATATTTAAGCAAAAAAAACTACAAATTTGTTTTCAAAATTGGCATGTATTATGGATTTTTAAGCAATTTTATCACAAATTTTTCAAACATTTAGGTCAACTTCGGCGCTCTTATAGTTCAACGAAATTCCCGGTCTTTTAGCAAATTAAACATGTTGCAAGTAGCTTTTACATTTTTAGCCAATCCCTTCAGCAGTTTAATTGCGTCACCAACAAAAAGTATTCAGTAGCATTATCGCAGTTAATGCTACTTTTCTAGTTTGTACTTGTCTTCGTGGTCATCTGTGAGAGATTTGCAACCCAGGGTTGCACCAAACCTTTTCAATTGACATGATTGATCTGTAAGATGAGCCAATCAAGCCTTTGACAGTTTAAGACCTGTTATTGATGAATATGTAGCAAAAAAATATAAAAGAGTTAAACACATGAATCCACAAACTAAAAAAAAATTAATCAGAAGTATCCATCTTTAAATAATTGGATCTTTTTTTTATTAATTACCTGTTTATTAACCAATTAATACAGCCTTCTTTTCTCACCTGAATGTATTGATTAGAAAGTCCATAATTTGGTCCTCCAACGAGTTTACAGTATAGATCCTGTCTGGGAGCTCCAGCCTCATCCTGTCCGCAGGTTGCTGAGGCAGAAATCCTCGCGCCCTCCGCGAGGTTGAAGTACGGCGGGTTCAAGCTGAACCCGTTCAGGTCGTTAAAAGCTTCCTGTCCACCTGCGTCCCTGAACAATGTCGCCCAAGAAGTCAAGAACACGGCGAGCAAGTGAGCTCCGAGGCTTCCCCTCGCCATGTTTCACACAGATGCTGACTGAGAGGGAGCTGCTCTTGTCATGTGCGCCTCTCCATGGAAAAAGCGCACGAGAGTTTGACGCACTTTGAGCGGCTCCACTGATGCCAGGTAAAACTTGCTTCTGTGTCCTCCCTTTTGCGCCACATATCCACCAAAAACGAACTAAGCGCGCGGGGTTTGTGCGCTCCAGCCCGTCCCGCGCGCCATGCCCTCGAGCTCTCTCTCAGGTGTCAGACTGCTGAAGGTCTGAGCGTGACTCTAATGCGCCGTGACTGAGTGGGGCTAAAGGTCTGCCACCACACTTTACCCTGGGTTTGACCGCTCATCCCACCCAAAACATTTTGATAATCCTTGTAGATTATAATAATAGACTATGGAGCATGCGCACAGCGGTTGGTTATATTTATACCATATAGGGGCAAATTTATAACTGTTAAAATTATTTAAAGTCTGTATTTTTCTTTTTTTTTATGCCACTTTAAAAAAATATTAATAATAATAACAATAATAACATAAAATACAAAAAAAGAAAAAAACAACAACATATATGTAAGTTGTAGATTTACATTAAGCTAAATGCTTTAACCTAATTTTTTTTCTTTTTTTGTTTAAAAATACAATATTGCATTAAAAAAATTTAACATTTACTTTCACAATAATCTTACAGCGCCCTCTAGTGGACAAATATGTAGTGTGGAACATGTTTACACACAAAAGTGTGGTATTTTAAGGTTCACTTACACTTAAAAACATGTGATTTTTTATTTATACATATAGTAAAGGAATACAAGAAATAGTCTCCAGTTGTGTTTTTATAAGAGTCATCCCAGCTTGTGTTTACAACACACACTGCCATAGTCTGGTGTTGTATAACTGGCCGATGACTCAATGGCAGGAGGCTTTCAGAATCCCAGCCCCGGCAGTGGACAGGCTGGTTCTACGCAGGGCTGACACACAGATAAGGAAACAGGAACTAAACCTGTACTGTGACCTATCAACGGGGAATACGAAACAAGAGTTGCGAGGTTCAGGGGTTGTGTCAGCTGTGCTTTTTTTCTTACAGATAGGACTCTGAATGGAGCCAACTAATCTGCAGGTAGGCTGAATTACAAGGAGGAAGTCTGGATCCTCAACAAGTCCTTACCGTTTTCTATCTTCATGTGTTTCTGATTCTTACAGTTTATTAGATTATTTTGTAAGTGAAAGTATAGTCAGGTTTTATGTGTACCACTGCAGTTTAAGAACACAACTGAGTTATTGTTAATTGTGTCAAAATATTGGGAGGTTTCAAGCAAGAAATATGTTTTTTCTTCCTTTTAGTCACTGCACTGATTGCATTTGACTAGCAAACCAAATGGATCTTAGCTTATTAACTACAACATATTTTATCTTTGAATACTTACTTCATTATCGCTATGCATAGATTGACTATCAGAAAACATGAATTTTCAAATTTAACAGAAATAAAAATTGACAACTTCATATTTTTACAGTAGTTGATCCACAATTTTCAATTACCAATAAGAAGTAAATATAAATCCCAGCAAAATCAGAAATGTTAGCATAAAGTGCTAGGGATGTAACAATTAATTAACTTAATTCATGAATCGAATTATATTCTTATGATCTAACCCGATTGATCTGTTTGAGGCAAGTTGTTAATTGAGTCGACCTACCATTTTAAAATGGTTTCAAAATAAAATGAACAGATTAAATCGATTATGAAAAATATGATTTGGATTGAGACACGGCGGGTTTATTTACTATAACATAAAAATAACCAAGTACATCACAATGGACAACACTCGTGATGCAGCAAAAGCAATCAAACTATACAGTGACCCATTATTTTGATGTGTAAAAACAACAGTGGGCTGAGCTTTGTAAAACTAACAAGTGAATGAATTTTCCTTTAATTCTTATTTACTTATTTTTTTTTACACATATTTAATTTACGCTTGATTATCTTGCAACAAATAAAATGATTCTGGAACACTTCACCTGCATTGTTCAGTACCAGGTATTTATCTCACTGGGGGAATTTTCGGATAAAAATGTCTTCAATCGATTTTAGGTCTGTGAATCAGATCAAATTGTATTGATAATGTCAATGTCAACAACTAAATACGAATTAAACATTTGTGCAAATTTATCATTACACTGTTTTGAAGGGCATCAGAAAGGTTAATTCAAATAAATATTTCAAATAAATAAATAAAAAGTAATGATAATAAGGAGGTTTTGAATAAAAATCTTTTTTTAAACATCCGGATTTAGTACCAGTGACAACTCAGGATTGTGTTTCCTTTTTATGTTACATCCCCTTTTTCTTGTACTTTTTTTTGACGGTAGACAGATTGTCTGCTCAAAAAACATAAAAACCTGCACAGGATGTGTGTGAATACAGTCTGTTTTAACTTGTCTGCTGACAAAAACCTCCTGGGAAAAGATGTCACCCTGGTTGCAGAATGTTCCTCCAACTACAAATTTTTGTTTTCTCACATAGATGAAGTTCAGGTTAAGTTTAAAAAAAACTGTAAAGATTCTGAAACTTTACCAGGCAATTTTAAGACAAGAACAGCAATAAGACAGCAATGTCTTATGAAAATGTTTATTTAATCCATGCTGAAGAGAATTTCATGTATTTTACAACCATTTTTCTGTTTGCTTTTGCATTCTGTTCTGATATTTTAGAGGGGGCTGCTGTCATTTAATTGTAGGTTAAAATGTAAAATGACTGAAAATCAAATCACGTGTATCTAAATGTGTTAAATGATCAAACTTACAAGGAAAAGAAAAAAAAAAGATAACTGAAATATAATAATTAATTAAAGTCTAACGTTATCATAAAAAAACACAAAGTTTGGTCAAAAATTGTGATCGACTCTAAATATGTTGCCACCAAAAGGAAATAAACAGCAATTCTGTTTATTTAGTCTGTGACAGACTTGTTTAATTACTTGTTAATAAAGAAGATGTTGGTAGTTAAGTAGATGGCCTATTTGAAAAATATATATATTCATTTGATGAATGCACACGTTTCTACATGGCAGAGTTATAACATTTCATATTTCTTTTCTTGCTTTTTCAGAAAGCTATTGCTGTTGCTCAGAAAGCTTCAGAGGAAGATCAGGCTGGAAATTATGAGGACGCCATTCGATCCTATCAGCACGCAGTCAAGTATTTTCTCCACATTTTAAAACGTACGTCTCCATGATGAGAGATATAAAAATAAAATAATAGAATTTATAATCATCTGTGACGAAGAATGTGTATAGTTACAAGGATAAGTTTTGTCTTGGGACAATATGGGATGTTTGATCTACCATGAATGATCTGATATTTTTCTGTTTCAGGTGAACCTCAAGGTAAAGATGGAAATCAGAAGATTAGAGATAAATGTAAACAGTATTTGGACAGAGTGGAGGAACTGCAAGAGTACCTGGCAAATAAAGAGGTCATTACAAATTATATTAGATCATTGAAATAATATTTACATTTTTTTTCTCCCTATGCGTAGGTTTTCTTTAGGCTCTCCACCTATATTTCCAAATCCCCAAAACAACCTTAATAGGTTCATTGGTGTCTCTAAATTGTCTCTTAGGTGTGATTGAATGCGTGTGTGGACCTTTGAAACACTTGTGATATGTCCAGAGTATACCCCACCTTCACCTTTGCTGGGATAGGCTCCAGCAACCCTGTAACCCCAAAATCAAAACAGTGTTCAGATGATGGATGTAATAGCTGTTCTGAATTGTTAATATTTTTGGCTAAGTAATAGCCTTAATAATTAATTTTAGCATCTGGATTTGCTATTTTTTTGTGAAATTTAAAATCAAGTGGCAAATAAATTAGTCTGTTGTGCGTACGGTAACATTTATATGCTATATATAAAGCAAAAATACATTAAAAAGTATGTCAATTGAATGTTATTTCAAATGAAATTGGGAGCACGCCACTTACTATCTGGTGTGCTCCAGAAGACAGTTTTTTTTTGTTTATTTGTTTTTACTTTGATGTCCTTAGGGGCTCCATAGTAATCCAGTGCAAAATAATATATGCAGAATGATCGTAAAGATATCATAATCTGATTTTAACAGTGAACGTGCATTTATAATAATTTTGAATCATTTTTGTTGAGCCACAAAAGGCTGTTTTGTAAAACATACAGTAAATTCTTGAAAAACTTCAGTTTTATTTTGAAATCAAGCAGGTTGGTTATTGTTTTTAAACTTTATTAACAAACACCATAAACAACAAAGTGAATGTCTCGGGAAATTAAAATGTGTACAAATTGTAGAAAAGCAGCCAAACAAAAAAATCATAAACATATATAAGAAAAAAGAAACATCAGTCTAAAAAATCTTGGGGTTCAATAGACGTAAAATTTTTCAAAAATCAAATTAGTTCGACTAAACAGGTTTGCTATTTTGAGCTCGAGCTGGCGACGTCGTGACGTCATTACATTCCGCTCACGCAAGTGTCGACTTTCCAATGCGGAAGTTGCTCCCTTGAACAGCGACCTAAAGAAAGAAAACAAGTTCTGTAACGACGGCGATAAACCGTTGTCTTTCGAGGCCAATTTCTAAATAGCGGTGTTTATAAGTAGTTTACTCACGGCGGGGTGACATTTGTTGAGGTTTTGGGTCAGGTGACTTGCCCCTATGGCCAACAATAATTTACAGGTAAGTAGAGAACCCTACCTTTTAATTTCAGCTGGCTAAAACGCTTGACAGGCCTAAAAAGTTTTTTAAGTTTTGTAAAAACAGGAATATCCAGATTATGTTCGTCGAAATGTCTCGACTAGTAATATCAATTTGTGTTACGCATAAGTGTATACATTTTCTAGACGTTAGGGAGTACGCTTTGAGACAAGTTGCTAATTAGCATAGCTAGCTAAGTTAGCTTAGGAGGGGCACATCGAGAGGTATCCCTCAAACCATGTGATTTTATAACAATAAAAGACGATAAACAACGCCTTATGATAGTAACAACGAATAATATAAAAAAGTAGGCTTTTTTTGTTTTGTTTTATGGTAGTTTTGAATCTATTTGTACATCTTCAAAGCGGGATTCTCACTATCAAGTTACCTAATAAGATTAACCTGGCTAGCTTGTTGGCTATATCTCGCAATTCTACATTAAAAGTTGGAAATCCAAGTTCGACGTTCCTGTTGTTTTCACAAAAGGAAGTGAAACAAAGTGTTTCGACGTGAGGTTTATGATCGCAGCGTGATGTCACTGACAGAACTGAAGGTAAATCTAGACAGACGTTTTAATACAAGCCAGGCACTACTTTTGATCAAGTTTTTTTTAATGCTAAAATAGAAATATGTTTATGGAACATTATAACACAGATCTAAATCTAGTTGTGTTAAGTAGCTAAATATTCAAAAATAATTTTTTTTAGATGTTTGACAGCCAGGTCAGATCAGTGGGGACGTTCATTTTTTCCGCCTGAGGCAGCTGGTCAAAGTAAATAACTTTTTGTCAGAGCAGCACTTTGAAACGGTGATCCAAGCTTTTGTTATGACAGGGCTGGATTACTGCAGTGCGTTCTATTGTTTTGTGAGACAATCTTCCATCTCATTACAATGTCTGCTTTCACAAATTGCCTCTGCGTGTCTTTAAACTCTTTTATTTATTTATATTGGAGGATGTTCTGCGATGGAACCTTTCGAAGGTCAAGACCTTTTTTATTTAGACCCTGATATTAACCAACAAGAAGTGATATAGAACTAAAATTTACTTTTTAGCTAATTCAACATTTGCAAATATTCATCTTTCATCAACAGTTGCTCTTCAGGCACCCGTTTTAAATGAGGCTTTTATATTCTTGGTCGCTGAGGTCAGCAACCAGCATCTTTGAAGTCTGCTAGAAACCAATAAAGAAATAGCCTTTTCATTTGGAGCCGCAAAATAAGCCATTTTGTACATTCAAAAGTCTCCCTATGTACTTGTTTTTAAATTTTGAACTTATTTAAACTACCAAACTATCTATTGGGATTTCACTCGCTCTGAATTCCTGTACATTTTAATTATGTAAGATTTTTGTTTTAATGTTTCAGCATTTTGGTGTCATTAAATCTTAAATTTCTCTTGCAATTTCAGAAAGCCATTGATCTAGCCAGCAAGGCTGCACAGGAGGACAAAAAATCAAAACTATGATGAGGCTCTCCGACTCTACCAAGCAGCTGTTCAGTATTTCCTTCATGTTGTGAAATGTAAGTCATGGCAAAACATTTAAATTCACTGTACATTGTTGTAAGTTATCTCATCTGTTTGTAAACACTGATGTAAACAGTAAACTTTTTTTTAAAAGAATTCTAAAAAAGTTTAATCTTTTGAGCTGTTAACCCATTAACACTGGAGCTTTCGTGTTGACATTCTTTCGATTACCGTAACTCTTTGACTATTTATGCAATTAATGTAAATTAAACTGATTCTGATGTGGTGAACGCAGCCTTGTGCTGATATGCTACACTTTGCATTAAAAAAGTGCTTACTAGCTTAAAGTGTTGGTGCTAAGCAGGTAAGCAAAGCCGTTCTTTCCACATCAGAAACTGCTGATTCACGTTGATCATGTAAACAATCAAAGTGTGACAGTATGTCTAAAGAAGTGTGTTGAAGTGTTAAATAATACCTTCATTTATTTAAAGCAAAACACATGTCTGGGACAAACATTTTCATGGTTTTTCTCTGCTCTTATTTTTGACAGATGAAGCCAAGGAGACAAAGCTAAACAGAGCATTCGGGCGAAGTGTGCCGAATACCTGGACAGGGCAGAGAAGTTGAAGGAGTATCTGAAGAAGAAGGAGAAAGCTCCTCCTGCTAAGCCTGTCAAAGAATCTCAATCTGACGACAAAGGGTGTGTTTCTGGTTGGGGCAGAGCTCTGTGAATGAAGTGTCATTCACATGTATGGTTAAAAACAGTGTGGATAAATATGCAAATGTAACCAAATCTCTCTGAAATGTAGACTTGATAAAACAGGAGGGATTTTCAAATAAATCCATTCTTACTGTTTGGTTTTTAGGAATGAAAGTGATGAAGGAGATGATCCAGAGAAAAAGAAGTTTCAAAACCAGCTCTCAGGTTAGTCTGTGAGATTCTTGTTCATTTGAGTTCACGAATCAGTTGTGTGTTGTTTGACTAACTGTCACGTTTTATGAAATTCATCTTTAGGTGCAATCGTCATGGAGAAGCCAAACATAAAATGGAACGATGTTGCTGGTTTAGAGGGAGCCAAGGAGGCTCTGAAAGAAGCTGTTATTCTTCCAATCAAATTCCCACACCTTTTCACAGGTAACACAATCTTTCTTTAAAAAAAAAAAAAAAACAGAGTCTGCTGCACATGGCTTTGTTGTGTGACAGTGATGTATTAGACTACACTAGCTGTTTTTTTTTTTTTTTTTTGTCAAAAGAAGTAACCTCCTTGCTTGGTTGACAGGAAAGAGAACTCCATGGAGGGGGATCTTGCTCTTTGGGCCTCCAGGTACAGGAAAGTCCTACCTGGCTAAAGCTGTTGCAACAGAGGCGAACAACTCCACCTTTTTTTCGATTTCATCGTCTGATCTCGTTTCCAAATGGCTCGGGGAGAGTGAAAAGTGAGTTATGGTTAAAAATAACATTACTCAATCTGGGTTTTAGACAGTCTATTGAAAATATTTTGTTGTTACTTTTTTCTCTTATTTTGTTATAACTGTGTTGTTTTTTATAATTTTGTCGTTTTGGTGAATTCCTCTTCAGTTCCTAAAATATCTCATCAGAGTTAAATTCTGAACTATGCATTAATCTCACTTATGCAAAAATTCCCTATTCAGTTGTTTCAGGTAATTTGTGTTTTGTTTTTATAGTTCAAACATCAGTTTCTTAGTGGAATATTTATCTCACATTTATTTTATGGGTTTGTTTTCTTTCATGTACTTATCTAGTCAAGCACAATAAATCAATAGTGTCTGAGATTTAATAGGGGTGGGGAAAAAACGACTATTAGCTGCATCGATTACAATCTAGAAATCGTTTTATGAATTTTAATCAATTTAAAAATTATTATAATTTAAAGTAAAAGCAACAAGCAGAATTAAATGTGGGGTGTTTTTCACTCAGACGAACTTTGAAGAGTTCGCAAACATGGCTAACCTTGCAGATTGCATCAAACAAGCGGCCTGACTTCATTGTTGACGGCCATTTGGCTTTGGATTAAAGTCTTGCAGTTTTTACGTTTCGTCACCTCAAAATTGAATACGTAGGAAACAAAACAAATTTGCAAAATCACATCGTTTGATTCCATCCTGAGGAAGATGATGGTAGAAACCGTTCAGTGCGCACTGGTGTGAGTGTGGCTTTAACAATTCCTGCTGTTAGCACTTCCAACGGTCACAAAGACATTGGATATCTTAAAGAAACTTTCACTGTCATCAGAAAAGACTAAGTTAATAACAAAGTCCATCGGAGCTTTCACAGTAAAGGACTTGAGACTGTTTTCTGCGGTGAGAATGAGAGCTTCCAAACGTTGCTCCACATGTTAGAGCCGAGATACAACACCCCTTCTCGTCGCCTCTTCACCAATACAGTCAACCCAGCACTACATACTGTAGTCATGCTGCAGTTGTGAAAGCCAATATGTTAGCATTAGCATGTGACGCTTGAACTTGAATAAGCACAGAATCAAACTTCACAATAATAACTTCATTTAATAATGGAGGACTGTCAAAATCTCATGTCCTCCAAACTCAGATAATGACTGGAAGCTGCACTGATAATCATTACATCATCAAATCGTTGCCTCCTGAATCGTAATCGAATCCAACCGTGAGGTGCCTCAAGATTCCCAACTCTTATATTTAAGAGGTGTAATATGAAGTAAATATTTTAAAGATTTGTGTTCTAACCGGCTGTAAATGTGATCCCAGGTTGGTGAAGAACCTTTTCAGCCTTGCCAGAGAACACAAGCCTTCGATTATCTTCATAGATGAGATAGACTCCCTGTGTGGTTCCAGAAGTGAGAACGAAAGCGAAGCTGCTCGCCGTATTAAAACAGAGTTCCTGGTTCAGATGCAGGGTAAGTTCTGAACAACAATTATCCAATTTTTCATTGTGTGAAAATGTTTTTTTCCTGTTAAGATAAACATACTAAACATTATTGAAGTATCTTTCTTTGACTTTTTCAAAGTCAGTTTTCTTTTCACAAGCATTCTAATTGATGTCTGGTGTATAGAAAAGTTTGACCAAAAAATTAATTCAAAAAGGAGGAGAGAAATATGTGATGACTTATGAGAAATATACACTTGAATGTAGCAAAAGGTTTAAAAAAAATACTGTTTGGGGAAAAATCTTTGTAGAAAAAAAGATTTCCATAAATATGGAATTATTTAAATTAAATTAAACCTTAAACCTGTCCCAACTCTATTCATTAATGTTTAAAATTTGATTTTGATTTATTTATTTACATACATAAAAATGACATAAGAATACAAGCAAAATAAAAGTACTAGAGTGTAAATCATGTGATAGAAACCATGTGGGTTTGTTCAAGATAGTAACACACATAAATAAAATGAAATACAGTAAGTAAACAAATAGAGATCTAGATAAAGATAAACAAAACCAAACAACCTAACATGACATTAAATAAGATTTAGATAAAGGATTGGTAAAACATATATTAACAAAATCAAGCTGTTTTTATACCTTGGAAAAAATATTTTTTAGTTTTTTTTTATTTTTTGCATTCAAAAACTCAAACTCATTAATAATTTGTTGCCACGGTTACAGAAAGAAAACTTAACTTCTGACTTATGGATAGGAGGAAGGTGGAATGTCTGCCCTTGTCTGGTACCATAAGAGTGAAGTTTGATTTTTTTATTTATTTATTTTATTTTTTATGGAATAAGTTTGGAAATTGTTTGAATACTTGCCCTGATTGTTTAATACAGAGTATACTTGGTGTCCTTTAAAGGCTTTACCAAACACTAAATAATTCTCAGTTTAAATCTTAATTGTACGTTACACCACAAACAGTGTGGAAAGTGAAGTGTTGGATCAATACTCTGTATCAGTTTGTTTACGTTTTTCAAACGCGTTTTGTGCTATATTTAAGAAAGAATTATTAGTCATTGTTTTATCACATTACAGAAACGTTTTTGTTCATTGTTACTTCCTTATAAGCAAATTAAAAAAGGAGCCTTTCAATTTCTTTTTTTTTCTGTCGTCATTTAACAAACCGAAAACAAAGCCGTGACCCAAATATTGAGGTTTTAACCAAATTATTGGGATAGTGAATCGTTATATCCATACTAAACACTATCGACACTCAAATTTGTTTGCAATTTAACATTTTTGGAGCCGTGTTGTTTAATTAAATGAAAAGTCTAATACTTTTGCTTGATATACTTGTATCTAGATAGAAAACTCAGCTCAAAGTTCTATTAGAAGTGATAAAATAAAGTTGTAACACCATAAAAATTCCAGATTATTTCAAATGTCTCATTACCAAACACTAATGCCTCGTATTCACCATAACCTTCAGCTTTGTCTTTTCTTCTGATGTGTTTTCAGAAAGGAGCAGTTGATGCACATTTTCTCTAATACTATAAATGAATGTCACCAAGAAATATATGTATTTGGTGGATGTCATGCTGATAGTGCAGCTCACTGCTCTGATTCAGCCAGTCTCAGTTGTAAAAGTCTTGTGACTTTAAAGCTGTGGGTGTTCGACAGTGAAGGAAACAGAATGACATCACCTGATAAGAATGTTCTTTCTTCTGTGAATGGTGGTGCTTACTCACCTTTTGTTGTGATGGTTTACAGGCGTGGGGAATGACAATGAGGGAGTGCTGGTTCTTGGCGCAACAAACATCCCTTGGACTCTAGACTCTGCCATCAGAAGACGGTATTATTATCGAGACGTTTTAAAGTCGTTTCCCAGCAGCCACTGCTCCGTTCTCACTGTGTGGTCAAACTGTTTCAGATTTGAGAAGAGGATCTACATCCCTCTGCCAGAAGAGCACGCCCGCTCCTTCATGTTCAAGCTCCATCTAGGCTCCACCCCCAACAGCCTCACAGAGTCCGACTTTGCCACGCTGGGCAAGAAGACGAATGGATACTCGGGGGCAGATATCAGCATCATCGTCAGAGACGCTCTGATGCAGCCTGTGCGGAAGGTCCAGTCAGCAACTCACTTCAAACGGGTACGACCTTCAGAAAGCCGCTTGTTTGCTTTCGCACGGTAACAATCAAGCCAGTCTTTTCACTTTCGGGTTTCTTTCTGTTATGTTTTGAAAACAGGTGCGGGGGCCATCAAGAGATGACCCCAATGTTGTTGTTGACGACTTACTGACCCCATGTTCACCCGGGGATCCAAATGCTATTGAGATGACCTGGATGGAGGTTCCTGGAGAGAAGTTATCGGAACCCGTTGTGTGCATGGTAAGAATCAGAAAAATAAACTTGATAGTATATTCAAGAACAGATACAGATTTTAATTTGTTTTTATAAATCTGTTTGCTTAGAGTGGCCCTTCACTGTTACATGGTTCAGCTTCTGCAGCTTTACGATTTCATTGATTTTTTAAATACTATTTTCCATACTTTTATTTTTTTTTTTTTTTAAAGCACCTTGTGATTTGTGTCCTGATTGGCTGTAGAACATTGTCAGTCGATTTCTGCTGTACTGTCTCCTCTACACAACACGTTCAGTTTCCAAATATACATAATTCTTTGATCACAAGCAGATCTTTGTTTTCATTCTATAATTCTTGACTTAGTTTTCTACAAAAGGTTAAATAAGAGAAATGTTTGAAAATATCTGTCTGAGGAAAGTGGAAAAAGAGTGGTGACTTTTTATACTGCCTTTATTTTATTTGATAATTTTGCACCCAAAAAAAAAAAAAAAAAAAAAACCTAAGTAAATAAAATAGTACAGATAAAGACAAAACTTTGAAGGGCTCATTTAATGGCTCAACCTAATAAATCTAAAAAAAATTATAGAGAACTTAGAATTTTTTTAAATTGCAGAACATAACATGATGGTGAGTCATGCGTTTATCCCAAAATTCATCATAATAATGAAGACAATTGCAAGTTAAAAATTATATTACACATTACAAAGCAGACAGTAACCTTTGTGCTGTCCTAGGCATGTTTACATTAAAAGTGGGGTCATCTGGACTAGGGCTGCCACGATTAGTCGACTAATCGCTGACTAATCGACTATTAAAATAGTCGACAACTAATTTAATAGTCGATTTAATCGTTACTTTATATTGTATGAAGTCAGAGTGTAGTAAAGTTAAAAGTTATAATAGCATTCTGCTAGCTTTTTGGACTATTTTGGCATTTAATAAGTTTCTTTGGCTTTTTATGGAGTTTAGCTAATATTTAATCTACATGCTAGCTGTTTTGGCTAACTTAAGGTTTCTTTTTTTAGTTTTTTAAGCTATTTTTAAGTTTAACTAATATTTCAGCGACATAGCTATTTTGGTTAATTAAGGATTTTTCTGTTTTTTTTAGGCTAATTTTGAGTTTAGCTAATATTTCAGCAGTATGCTAGCTATTTTGGTTAACTTTGGCTCTTTTTATTTTTTAGGCTAATTTGGCATTTAATTAATATTTCAGATGGTTATCAACTTCAGCGTCTTTACATCCAGTTTGCGCATGACCCGATTAGTCGACTAATCGGAAAAAATAATCGGTGATTAGTCGACTATTAAAATAATCGTTTGTGGCAGCCCTAATCTGGACCCCAAAGGGCAGCGCGCTGAACTTTTATTTCTTTTTTTTTTTCAAGGATTTTTTTTTTTTTTTCCACGTATGTCCATGGCAGACAGGAAATCCTGCCCACCTTTTTCCACCTTTATCATGGGACGGATCACACATGCATATGGGTTGGGTCATCTGGACCCCATAAGAATACATGGGTTAAAGTCCCCCAATGACATTTTTTTTAAATAAAAAAATAAAACGTTCCCCATAATGTTTTAATTATCGTTATGAAGTTGTTTAACCAAAATCCCTCAACCTAAATGTATTAAAACCCCTTTTTCTTGTTGAAATGCGATTCTTCCATAATTGAGAAGATGCCATATCTTCTTCTTCCGCACAGCTTGTGCTCGCTGGTGTGAGCAGATCAGAGAGTGCGCATATTTGCTCTTCTTCTTGTTGTTGTTGTGACGTCAAAATGGCTCATTTATTCAAACAGAGCATTTTTGCCACAGTGTGACAGCGATTTACAAGGAGAAATACTCAGAAAAGATTTCTTATTACATTTCTTGTCTTTTATAAGAAAAATGCCACACATGCATGTTAAAACTACAAAACAGGATTTTCATCAGAGGGGGTCTTAAAAGACCTACTCCAATCATTTGACTCATTTTCAAAATGTTCCCAGTGGTCTTTTATGATACTGTTTTGCCAAAATCAAAAAAAATATTTTCTGCAGTGCAGCAGTTGTGGGGGCAGAGGAATCCCTCCCAGCAGTCCTCCATCATCAAAAAATGCTACAAGAACATGTCAGAAATACCAAAAATAGTCATCAGAGTAGTTCTCTTTTCAGGCACATTTTGAAGCATTTTATAGAGATGCAGCTTTTTCTTACATGGAAAAAATCCTTCCATCGTGCTTCTTCTCAAAAACTGACTGTAAAAAATGTAAATCCTGCAATAAACCAGGAAATACTGTATACTTCTTTAGGTGTGCGAGTCGCCTTCCCTCTAGTGTGTAAATACAGTTGCAAGAGAAAATATTTGAACCCTTTAAAATTACTTGGTTTTATGCATAAACTGGACAGAATTATGTTCAATAAAAATGCATATTTCAGTGTGATTTAATCAGGCAATGGTTTGTTTCAATTTCTTGTGATTTAACTTGAAATTAAAAAAAAAACACATAATGTGTCCATTTTGTACAGAAATTGAAATATTCCCAAAGGGTTCACTTGCTACTGTATTTATCAGAAGTACTGACAACATATTAATAAGACACTTATTAAACGTTTTTTGTTTATATATACAAAATGTTTCTAATTGGTGATGACACCAAAAAATGACACCTTCAGCTAAGCTGGAAACTTTAAAACATATTTCTGTACAATTATGTTCTGTTAACCTTTTAACACCAGAGCTCCAGTGTTTATGTTGTTTGATTTACTGTAACTTTTCTAGCGTTAACACGATCAACATTATTCCAGTAGATTCTGAAGGAGGAAAGCGGTCCTTCAAAATCTACTGGTTGATCATGTTAATGGTTGAAAAGTTACAGTATGTTAAAGATTTTGGTGAACTTCCAGCTGAAGCGAATGTTTATTGTTAACGTCAGCGTTTAGATGCTCGTTAACTTTCACAGTTTCATGAATGTCATCAAGTATTTGTGTCTGTCATGCTTTTGCACTTTATCTGGGCTACTTTTGAAACTTAAGCCATGTTCAGATTTCAATTCAGACTCTTTATTTGTTGGACCTGCTTAGATTCAATTCAAATGATGTGCAGATAAGTTCAACTTCAGACCACAGATGAGTGTGACATAATGTCTTTTTGTTTTTCTTCTCATTTAGCCTGACATGTTGAGGTCTCTGACCAACACGAAGCCAACCGTCAACGAACAAGATCTGGAGAAACTGAAAAAATTCACAGAAGACTTTGGACAAGAGGGCTAGACCGAATACCGAGGCCAAACCAAAGCAAAGATCTCGTTTTGTCTATTTACTGTGCTTGTCCTCCTTTCCTCAGTCTCATTTTAGCCACTCTCTAAGCCTCATAGATGATCTAAATAGGCAAAATTTGTTTCCGATTTTGGCTATTTGATAACCACACCAAGAGTGGGAGACATGGTTTTATTTAGTAGTCCCTTCTGTCCAAAGAAAATGAAAAAATTGCATATTTATGTTTCGGTTAAAGAGTTTGCGCCATATTGGAAACCTTAGTTTTGTCCGCCTTGAGCACTAAATACTATTTATTTGATTTAGAAACAAAACAGATTTAATAACAAATATTGCCAGGAAGTTATTGTTCAACTCACGTCTGTACTTCCCAGCAGGTCAATAACCATATTGTCTATTTTTAAGAAGATGAAACAGTCATTTTATTGGATATAAATGCCCATACACTAACCAATCTGTGAGAAATAACAGGATTTTGGCAAATTTATCTCCAACTGAACAGAATCTTCAGACGACATACTCAGGACGAGTGTTTGTACAGACTTTAAAATCGTCATCCACTTTCTAAACCAATCAGCTGTTTTTCTTTTTTCCTCATTAAACACAGCCCTTATGGGGGTCATTGTTGGTCGATGACCGACATTATTTTCCCGTTTCACAGGGACCTAATTACTTAAAATTGTATTTTTGTTCTCCACAACCTACTTTACCTATTTTCTCCTATTTGAAGGCTTCGCTGTTTATATAATTAAACAGTCAAACTGCCTTACATTTAAATAAAGTTAGCTTTTCAATTTTGTTCAAATAGCGTTGTCATGGTTTGACTCTGATGGCTCGGGCTGCAAGACTTTTTTTTTTTTTTAACAACGGCATACATCTTTAAAAATATAAGTAGACAAAAATGACCGTGTGCACCATGTGCCTTCTAGAAAAGCTGTGTGGTTTGGTTTATTTTTTAAATTAATCTAAATATCAAGTGCTTTGTCACTACATCTAAGGAATGTACTGTACTTGTACATTTCATGTTAACTCTTCTTTAGCTGTACCTCTGGTCTTTGGATGTATGAACTTGTCTCCTGCAATTTTTTTAAGGGCAATGTTTCATTTTATTGTATATGTCTACACATGTATGTAGCCAACTCTTGAGCCTTTTGCTTTGAGAAGAGGCAACTTATGCATTCGGATTTCTGTTTTTCACTTCCTCTGTGTAAATAAAAGTTAAAGCTATGTCACTAGATGTTGCTTACTGGTGGAATTAAAGCGTCAAAACGTGAAAGGAATGATTCAGAGGGGCCTAAGGTTGGATCTCCCTGTGCCGGTCCCCAACCCGGTTAAAATTGTGTCAGGAATGGAAAAACTCTGTGCCAAACCAAGTGTGCGGATCAATGAAATCTGATTCACGCTGGCTACTTAGTTTTCAATCTCATGACTCAATATCTGTATGTAAATGTGTTAGCCATTTTGATTATTTTAAAGCAACCTTTATTCATTCAGGGGGGGGGGGGGATATTGCTTTTCTGTTCATTTTAGACAAAATTATTATTTTTTTTTTTTACTTTGAATCAGTCGTTGCGTAAAGGCTATTTATTATAACTAATAAAATGGTTTTAGAGTTATGATTTAAATTTTAAAATTAGAAATAAATCTCAAGTCAAATTTAAATAAGTTAATAAAGCAATAAGAACCTTATAAAAAGCCATTTACGTTGTAGATTTTTTAAAAGAAAAATGCATTGTCTAAAAACCAAACTGTAGTGATTTTTCAATATTATGGAGTCCCAATAGGGAGATCGAAGTAAAAAAACAAAAAACTTTATGGTAATGTTCCTTTAGGGGCTCCGTAATTCTATAGATTATAGTGTGAAAAAGGAGTAAAATAATATAAATTTTATGTACGTGAAACAAGTTATTTTTCCCCACCATTTCGGTTATTTGGGTGTGGAGCTCATTTCAACAAATGTGAATAATGAACGGTTTGCGCGTTGCATTTTGGGAGTTGTAGTCACCTTCTTAATTGTTTCGCTAAGATTCAACGGAAGCGTCATCCAACGGTAAACTACAAGTACCAGCGAACTGTCACCCTCCACTGAAAGTACACAGTTCAGTTTGTTTTAGTACATAGAACAGTGATAGCGCTTTGTTGCGGGACGGCAGAACCCCTTCGCGGCATGCTAAATGACCGTTATACGCGTTTGAACAACTGCCAAATCCCCCCTTGACCTCCGGAGCAAAGTTCCTGTTCACCGGAGCTCGTGTTTTTGCCCACTTCCCTCCCGAGGCCGCTGTCGGCCCTGCTTTGGTTTTGTTATTGGACCCGTGTAACTAGCCTGCTAGCTAGCAAGCAAGCTAAGATTTCCCCTATGTCCTCTAAAGAAGGCTTCAGTTCAGCTGTCACCGATTGGCTTTTCATCAATTCCTGGTGGATCCTGCTGCCTTTTATTATGCTCCTGATAGTGGTCGCCTTCATTGTTGCCTTCGTGTTGCTGCTGTACATGATATCGCCGCTCATTAGTCCAAAGCCTCTGAAATTAAACGGGGCCCACGTCGTGGTAAGTGATGTTTGACGTCTTGTTTTGAGTTTATTTTTGTTATTTCATCATTTCTTTTGAATTTTTGTATCTATAATTATAATTTTAAGTGTTAATATTGATGTCTTTTACCAATATGTCATAAACATGAAAAAAGGGCCTCTAACTTTAGCTAATTTACTTAACTACTGTAGACTATTACTAGTAGACTACTTTATGGTACTGCATAACCAGAGGCTGGTTCTATATATAAACTGCATGTCATTCGTAAAGTATGTAAATTATAATAACAATTAGGGTTTATTTTTTTAAGTCTGCAATTGTTTTTGGTTTTTAAGTTTACGATACTTGGTAATTTTATGTCATGTTTTTATACTTTCATATCATGAGTTCTTTGTCATTTTTAAAATATTCTTTTATCTGTTGTGTCTTTTTGATGAAAATTGGCCTTGAGTCTGTAATAAACTATCTAACATAGTTCAAAGTTACTGATTTGCTTATCCAAAGTTATCTGGAAAATAATTTACTAAAAGGACATGTATTTTCTGTTTTTATTATACTTTAGTGTGGATGTATTTTTATTTATTTTTTTATCAATCTGCTCTTTGACTCTGTAACTTTCAGGTGACCGGAGGCTCAGGTGGAATTGGGAAAAGCATTGCGATCGAATGCTTCAGACAAGGAGCCTTTATCACTCTGGTTGCTCGTGATGAGGTAAACATCTGAGTTTCCATTTCGTCAAAGCCTCTATGTTATCACATTCCTCTCTTTTTAGCATAAACACAACTTAAAGTAAAATAGTTAGTCCCTTTTGGTGGGAAACACTTTACAGATAATCTTAAAATCTGCCTTTTTAAACATTTTTTTGAGTTTAATGACGTTTGAATTATTAATACATGCTTTTACAATTTACTTTTATCTAGGATAAATTACTCAAAGCAAAGAAGGAGGTGGAGAAGTTCGCAATCAATGACAAACAGGTATTAGAGTCATGTTTCAGTAAAATATTTCCACTGTAACAATTATCCTAACTTTAAAAATCTTTTCTTTTTTTTATTATCTAAGGTGGTGTTGTGTGTATCGGTCGACATCTCCAGTGATTACACTCAAGTGGAAAATGTGATAAAACAGGTAACCTTATCTTTAAGCTGTGGTATTTATGTGATGATGTGTTTCTTTAATATTGATCTGGATGTTCTGACTTTGCAGGCTCAAGAGAAGCTCGGACCAGTTGATATGCTCGTGAACTGCGCTGGAACAGCCGTCGCTGGGAAGTTTGAGGAGATGGAGGTGGAACGTTTCAAAGTAAGCTCCTACATACAAACTCCTCAAACATATATATATATAGAGAGAAACACAATGCAGATGTCAGAGATGCACAAATCATTTGTTGCACACGCTCATTCTTAATTGAAAGAGACCATATGTACAATAGGTCTCTATAAATATTATCTAAAATAGGCTATGCTTTTGTTTTGAAATAAAAAAATCAGCAAATTGAAATATGCTATATTTTGTTTTGTTTTATTTACATACTTGGAGCCGTCAACAGTTTTATGCTTGAAACTTGAAAACGTTTGGTCACACGCAGCAGAGCTGAGAATTAAACAGCAACCTTCAAAATGTTAGAACTGACATATATGGAACACGGAAAACCCTGATTTAAGAGGGACATTTGTGGCTGAGCTTGAAGGCTGACTGTCTAGTATTAAGCCAATGGGGTAAAAATAAAATTAGGAGACCTTTTTCCTTTTTTTTTTTTTTTAATTTTAAAGAGTGAAAGACAGCAATCTGTCCAGACTAGAGTGTATCCCACCTTCGCTTCAAAGTAACTGAATGAGCTCTGCAACCCCAGCGGGTTAAGGAAATAGATGGAAGTTCAGGACAAAAACACTCGCTTTGGATTAGTATTCTACTTGCTGATAAAGTCACTGAAAACGTCACATGCCCAAAGTTGAGTTCCTGATTGGCAGATGCGACGCAACTACTTGTGAAACTTCAGATATTTAAATTTTGGCTGCCTCACTCGAATTGAGCTGCTGCCAGGTTGCGGTGCGACACTGGACTTCATATCGCCTCAATTCGCATATGTGCCATTGACTTACCATTGAAACTGGCCACCTCCGCCACGGGAATCGTATTCAATGTGAATGCACCTTGAGGACACTGTACAGCAGCATCACCTGACGTCATATTTTTGTTCAACTTACATTATTTCTACAACTATTACACTATACACTCACCACACGCAGGACAATGTTACATTCCATTGTCGTGACAACCTTTGAGGTGGCCGTTGAGCCTTGAGATAACTGTGGGACACACCTGTGCTCCCCTTAGGATGCAGCCTCTGGACAACCCAAACACCTGCAGCACCATACGGGTCATAAAAGTGCATGTGACTAAAGCCTAATCTGTCTCACTATAGCTCCATTTGTTCAGGAGGCAATGTGCCTGCTTTAAGGTCATGATGGTAGTTTTTTTTCTCTCTCAAGCCTCTAACATTTATCAAACCTTCATCTGTGATGGAAGACATGATAAAGTGTAGCTCCTTTCCAATCATCTACCGTTTAAAAGTAGTAAAGTACCTAAAAGGTCAAACCAAACTCCAGTGTCATTATACATGCATCTTACTGAGCTGCATCACCATGGCAACATTTCTAAAGCTGAATCTGACTTTACCAACAGTGCATTCTACATCCAGATAGTTCCTGTCCCTCGCTACATATGCCAGTCAATCTCCTTGCCATGTCTCTTGTCCAGCATGTGTTCAGTTTACTAAATCTACTTTAAACGAGTGGATCTTTGTTTTCAATCATTCTGGACTTATTTTTCTGAGGGTTTAAACTTTGAGAGTTTAAACAAGAGAGAAAAGTGTGAAAATGTTCATGTTTGACTGAGAAACCTGAAAACTTCTATCATATCTGGTTATTTTTAAAATAAATGAGGGAACTCTAATATTTTATTTCTGAACTTTTACATTATTTCCAATAGGAGTTGATGGAGGTGAATTACCTGGGCAGCGTCTACCCAACACGAGCCGTCATAACCACCATGAAGGAGCGGAGAATGGGTCGGATCGTGTTCGTCTCCTCCCAGGCGGGACAGATCGGCCTTTTCGGATATACGGCTTACTCTCCTTCAAGTTTGCTCTGCGCGGATTGGCGGAATCGCTGCAAATGGAGGTCAGAGGTCTTCCCTGTCAAATATTTCTCAACAAATGTTTACTTCAGTCAAGCCAAGTGGGTTTGAAATATTTATTTCATTACACTGTTTGAAGATTAGCTTGTAAAGGCGCACAGAGCATCTTTTCATCTATTTTCAAAACGCTCCCTGTGGTCTTTTAATTTTGATTAGGCTGTTTTTAGACAAAAAAAAAACAACTTTCTTTTTCTAGGAAAGTTTTTAGAGTATCAGGAGCTCATTGGAAATTCCCCTCTGACTTGTGGGTGGGACTTCGGCTGGTAGTAAGCCTGCCCCCACATCCCATCATCCAAAATGAAGACGTACATGGATCTAGTTGTATACAAGTGGATGTATAGGAATAGAGCAGAGCAGGGAGCTTGTGTATTGCAGATCATAGCTTCTATGGGGGCTTTTCAACTGCATTTTTCTTCTGTTTCTAATTAGAATATATAAATATTAACGATTAATCGACAACATTGACTAATCGCCGACGTGAATTTGACATTGTCAATGCTTTTTTTGGTCATTTTAAAAGATTATATTAACCACCAGTCACAAAGTCATTGGGATCGCGAAGAAAAACAGGAAGTTTAGGTCTAGCCCTTTCTCAACCATAGAAGAAGACTGATACAAATGCTGTATTCACGCCAGCCATGTGGGGTGCGTTCTAGAACGCGCTCTACGCGGTTTTATGAACGCATATCCAGCTGGTTGTGTGCATTGTTAGTTAGTGCTCATCCGCCACCTACAATAGGAAGAGGCTCAGAGCGCAAAGTCTAAGTGGTGCAAATCTTGCTCAAGACCTTTTGTTTTCACAGCTCTGTTCCAATAAAGCCGTAATTATCAATTAGGTATAAACCAATATGTTTTTTTCAAGGCTGATTCAATACCCATATTTTTTTAAATTCTGGGTGGCCAAGAGCTGATATTTAAGCCAAAATTAGATTTGCAATATTCATTTAAAAAATGTATAAATAAAATGGGCAACATGCTGTCATATACTCAACTCATGCTATATTTTTTACAGTATTTGGAAAGCCTGTAGTTGATATCCTTCTTTTTTTTATTTTATTTATTTATTTATTTTTTTATTAAATTTGGACAACTTCTGCACATGTAATAGATATATAATTTTTTTTCCCCAACTCCACTATATCTGCCGGAGCTACCGGGGTATTTTTTTTAAAAATGTGTTTATAATCTTCTGCACAACGTTGCTAGTTCTGATATTGTAAGGACAGAGATGTTTACTACATTGTCAGGGGAGTTTCCTGTGTTTACGTACTATTGAAACGTCCCTCCACGCATGAGCTTCACCACTTTTTTCTCTGCCAACCTCCTCACCGCAGTTTCAATTTCTGATTGGCTCTGCCTGTACCTGGTTAACCAGTCAGATAAAGCAATGGGTGGGACAATGCTAAAGACAGAGGCGCGGCTGCCTCCTTGCCAAAACCGACTAGTTCAATATCGGCCGTCGAATAAAGTAAAAGGCAGATACAGAAAGGTCTCAAAATAAACAATATCAGCGCCGATATTGATATCTGTTTTGGTCGACCCCTATTATTGATATCTCCTTTATGCAGCACCTTGTCTACTACCTAAGTTACTTTCACAAACTAATGGAGGAAAAAATATTGTAGAATACTTGACTATTTACTCATTGCAATAAAGTTAAACCCATGTTCATAAAAATATCTGTTGCTCACTTTTTCTATGGGAAGTTTAGAGAATAATTTAGAGCAGAGATCAGGAACTCTGCATCTTTGCAGCTAGTTATGGCTTTTTGTTGTAGCATGTCGCTTACCTGAGACCTTAACCTTTTTATCTCTTATAAGGTGAAATATAAATTTGTGAACTATACATGTAAAATTTCAATTTTTGTGAATGCATCACACACCGAGCATTAGCAGTACCAAACATGACGCAAACCTCCACGACGCGATTACTTTTCGGGGGAAAAAAAAAATTGCAGATCACCTTAAACAACTAATTGACCATGAAAATAATTGTTAGTGACGGCCCTAATTAATACTTGAGCTTAATTTCCTTCATAAATGTCCTCCGTCGCCACACGATCCTGTTAAAAACACAATTTTCATCTTTGCTTGGTTTTGTCCAATAACTTCGCCCTGGTCAGATGATTGATGACATTAATTTTCCGTCCTCAGATGAAGCCGTACAACATCTATGTGACTGTGGCGTTCCCCCCTGACACGGACACGCCACTGCTGGCCGAAGAAAACAAGTCCAAGGTAAACAAATGAAACATTTTTCATACAGATTATTTTTTATTTTTTTTTTTAGTATTGATTTCTTTACGTTTCCCTCTCTCTCAGCCTTTAGAGACCAAGTTGATCTCTGAAACCTCTGGAGTCTGGCAGCCAGACCAGGTGGCCAAAGTCTTTGTCAAAGACGCCGTGGTAGGAGGCTCAGACCCTTAACCTGTGAGAAATAAAAGCGTTTTATGAATGAATGATGCAAGTCTTTCTATTGTTTACTGCTTTGCAGCAAGGAAACTTCAACAGCTCTGTGGGTCCTGATGGTTACATGCTGTCGGCTCTCACCTGCGGAATGTCACCCGTCACCTCCATCACAGAAGGTCTCCAGCAGGTACGGCTCACCCCGCCCCCACCCCAGCCGGCCCTCATATCTCCATACTAATGCCTCTTCTCGAATTCCCACCCAGATCGTCACCATGGGGCTGTTTCGCACCATTGCTCTCTTCTACCTGGGGAGTTTCGACAGCATCGTGCGCCGCTGCATGATTCAGAGGGAGCAGTCGAAAACGGCTAACAAGACCGAGTAACAGCAGCCACGAGAATAAGAACACACCCCCTCACACACACCCTTCATCCACCCAGTACACAGCCACAGATAGAGCAGAGAAAAAGAACAACTTTAAAAATATATAAATGGGAGAAAAGAGTTTGTTTACTTGTCACTGGTCCAGAGATGCAGTTTAACCTTAAAAACGATTGTCTGCTTTGATATTTCTGTCGACCTCCTCCCCCTTTTGTGAGAGCTGCCTCACTCACGGGGGAGATGAGGGCAGACAAAACATCCAGGAGTTTGAAAAGATGTGTTCCTCCCCCATGCAGAGGAGAAGCAGCAGAGAGCCTGTCTGACTAGTAGTAACACACTTTCAGTCATCTTGTTGTTGTTTGTCTGAAAGTGTCACATTCTGCTAAATAAGCTCGTCTTAACTTTCCTTCCACAAGTCTTTGCAGGCAAAGCGTGTTCGATGAGTACCAGAGGAGGTTATATTTCAATTTAAAAGCGTTTCTGTAACCGAACAAATCCCAGAGGAAGAGAGAAGCCATTCCGTTAATATCCGGCAAAAAAAAAAAAAAAACCTACCAAACTTTTCGTTTCCTTTTTGTTGCAGCTTTAAAAGGTTCTTTGAGTTACGACACAGAATGAGGAGAAAAACCAGCATATTACTGTGTTTTCATTGCACAACTTCAGTTTCTGCCCATTCCAAAACACAGATGATTTTAAACCAACTGGGTTGGTTTACAAATTCAACCACATTGATGGAAATCCAGACTTGCTGGTTCAAGTCTTTTTTTTTTTCGTCTGGTCTACTGAGGGCGCTAGAGATTAGTTTTACACTGAGACCAAAAATATCACTGGAATTAATCTGTGTGGTCCCCCCCTCCCCCCTTAAGGTTTTGACCTGCTGTCGAGAGCAGCAGGAGATTTGTAATTCCTTAAACCACCATATTTTTTTCTTTTTATTTCCCATTCGAGTTAGAATAAGTAAAATAGACTCTTGCAAGTCTTCCTTTGGTTTCTTAAAACTGAGAGAATGTACTTGAATGCAAAAGCACACCACACAGAAATAGTATTTTTTTTTTTTAAGACACTGTTTGAATACTCAAAGATGTCAGTAGAAAAAGACGCGTTTTAACCTAAGACTTCTGGATGCCATTTCTCCTCCGATCAAAAGCCCTTAAAGATGGTGGAGCAGGTCACATTCTAAGCCTTAAAACTCACAAAAGCTTCGGGTGTGAAACTGTTGCCAGAACAGTGCCAGCTGGCGTGTTTTTTTGACGTAAAATTCTATGTATTTTATGGGCCTCCGGTCTTTGTACGGTGGTAATCCTTCCTAAAATCCAAGAAATGAAAGTGAGAATGAATGACTCGTGTTTTGATGATGTTCTCATTTGATATTGGTGAAGGCCTATTGTTCTGCGCTTGATCATTTTTCATGGTTTGTTTCTTTTAAACCCTATAAGTAGCAACCCACAGTTTAAAGATGTAGCTCATGGAAAAGCTATTTTGTTTGAGCACCTTTAAGCTATGCAACTTTTGCTTAGAATTAGTTTGAAACTGCGGGAAAAAAAATGTGTTCTGCAACCGTTATAGTTTTCTGCGTTTTGTGTTTTCGATTAATTCCTAGAAAGTTTTCAACATGTTGAACATCACATTGCACTCATTTGTTTGATTCCTTAATTTTTTTTTTAATATTATTAATTCTGCCTAAAAACAATTGCCACCTTCACCTTCTGTGCCATTCAAAGAATATTTGAGATGTGAGATGTTTTGTCATATTTTCTTACATGAGAAAAACAATAAACACCTGTAAGAAAAATATGTATTTGTTTTGGATGAGTTTTTGTCGAAAACGGAGGATTTTGGCTGTTTTTGTGACTCCTTAAGCCAGGGCATGTCCAAAGTGTGGTCTGGGGACCAAATGTGGCCTTCTGGACAGACTTTGGAATTGCCATCAGCCTGTAGACGCAAAAAAATCAGTGATTTCTGTGAGATGTTTTGCAATGTTTTCTTACATGAGAAGGAAAATTATAATTTTTGGACAAGTTTTTCCCGTAAACAAAGATTAATGGGTGTTTTTGTCACTCTTTAAGACAGGCATGTCCCAAGTCCACCTTGTGGGCCAAATGTGGCACACGGGCCGGACTTTGAACATAAATTTCTAGCGGCCTGCAAACTCTCGTCAAAAAATTTAAACATTTGCGTGAGATATTTCGTCATATTTTCCTGTATAGAAAAAAACAAATACATGAAAGAAAAACATTTTTAACGTTTTTTTTTTATTTTTATTTTTTTGCCAAAAACAAAGGATTTGGGGTTTTTTGTCACTCCTTATGACGGTCAAGTCCAAAGTGTGACTTGTGGAGCAAATATGATCTTCTGGCCAGACTTTGGACATGCCAAATTTCCACTTTCCCAGAGACTTTACTCAAACAAATAAATGATTAATTTGTGTGAGATGTTTTGAAATTATTTTCTTACATAAGAAGAAAAATATTTTGTTTCGGATGAGTTTTTACTAAAAGCAAGGAATTATGGGTGTTTTTGTTACTCCGCTCCACGGGCCAAACTTTGGAACATTCCTCATTTCCATTGGTTGCAAACTCCTCCCAAAAAAAAAGAGAAATTTAATTGAGTGAGGTGTGTTATTATATGTTCTTACATCAGGAAAAACAAACACCTGTAAGAATTTTTTGTTTTGTTTTTGATGAGTTTTTGCAAAAAACAAAGAAGTCTGGGTATTTTTTTTTTTTACTTCTTAAGACAGGCATGTCCAAATTTCCACCGGGCTGCAGAGTCAAAAAGATCAATAATTTGCGTGAGATGTTTGTCATATTTTCTTAGATGAGAAAAACAATAAACACCTGTAAGAAAAATGTTTTACTTTGGATGACATTTTGTCAAAAACAAAGAATTTTGGGTGTTTTTATAATTGAAGACAGGCATGCCCCGTGAGCCACGTGCAGCTCGCAAGCCACACTTTGGACATGCTGAATTTTAGATCAAGTATGCCAAATATCCTCTAGCCTGTAGACTTCTGTCAAAGTAAATTATATGTGTTCCCCCACTTTCTGAGAACTATGTGACCGATCAGCTAAATTACGTTATTAGTGACAACAACCTTTGACTGCTTGACCTTTAGAACCTTAAGGCCAAACTCGAGGAACAGTTTCTTTGAGTAAAACCACAGTAGTTTGTACTTCTGAATAAGATACCTATAAATCATTTAAAATTAAGTTTTTAATGAACATTTAATCATGAATAATACATAACATTTCATGTTGTTGACAAAAATTATTTTTCCACATTTAGCTTTTTCCTATTAGAAAGTCATAATAATTATATAAAAATGTATTTAGATGCATTCAATTTTCGGTGAAAAATATTAAAATATCCAAAATTTTCATTAAATAGTCCATTTGATCTAATGTTATTATCCATAGAATGTTTTCATCTAACCAAATCTGGCCCTTCTTCAACAAGTTTGGACACCCCGCATTTAAGAAGATTTGGAACTTCATTGGAGCCTAAATATTCTTAACAAAACGGGGAGAAATTTGATAAGAAAAACAGATTATAGATGGAACTAATGGACAATGTCAGGAATCCAGCATAGTTTAAAAAGTAATACTTGAAGCAAAGCTTGACCCGGCTCGCAATTTAGCTTAATGTAGTGTGGATCTTTAGGAAATAAATTATTTAGCCACAAGAGGGTCCAAGTCCCTGTGCCGGTCCCCAGCCCGGATAACACATGTCAGGAAGGGCATCAAACAGGTGAACAATAATTCTAATTTTTTTGTTTTCTTTTAAATGTTGCCATATTTGTAATAAAAGTGCACTTTCTGTGTATTTCAAAAGAATTTTCTGCAGTTTGTGATGTAAATTATTAAATTCTGAGCATTTTACTGAAACATAAATATCTTCTGCAGAGTATTTTTTTTTTTTCTGTTGTTGGATTTTCCTCCACAAGGGGGGGAATGGACCTCATCTAACTCCAGCAGGAGGATTTCCTCCTCTTTTTTTTTTTTTTTTTTTCACTGTAAAATGATTTATGTTCTAGTTGGAGCAGAAAGACATCTTTTAATAAATCTCAGTCAGAAAATGCGCGTTTGATGGATGAGGTGCGTCCGTTTTTGCGCACTTTGAGCGGAACCACGGGTTTGGCTGACGTCAGGGACACCTCATCAGCCTCGAGGAGGAGGAGGAGGAGGAGGAGGGAGCAGGAGGATTTCGGGAGCAGTCGTGATCGGACTCCGCGTCCGACCTTGTCCGGCTCACTTGTTCCGTGGCTGTGCGGAACCAGCTGTTTCGCAGAAGTTTGGACTCCATTCATATATTTTTTTCCTCCCTCCGCCGCGCGCATCACCGCGCGCGGATTTGGAGCAACATTACAGCCTCTTCCGCGTTTCTTGGGATTTATTTGCAAAGAGAATTTCGACAGTTTCTTCTGCAAAGATTCGGGTAAAGATGAAGATTGCTGCTTGATTCGGAACCGGGATTGCTCCGACTTCCACGAGGCGCTTCTGTGCGGAGGGGGTTTCCACCGTCCACCAAGTATTTGCTCTGCGTGGGATAATTAGTTGCAGATCTCAACCCAGTTTTTCTGGGGAGCGCTGGTTCTGTGCGTCATGATGTGCGGCACGATGTGGATGAAAATGCAGATTATTTAGTGACTGTCCACTAATTACGCAGGAATGGCGAACGTGTCTCATCGCAGTATTGTAGAAAAGTACATTTGCCACAAACTCTCCAAGAGGGGCTACGTGTTCGGCTTGGACGGCGGCCAGCACGAGGATGCCGCTAATAACGGCTCGCTCGGTGACCGTTCCCCGACTCCGGTCCGCCGCCGCTGCGACGCGGGAACGGGGCCTGACGGCGAGCGCAGCCCCCGCCTCATCCGCGCGCTGGAGCCGCACGCGGACATCCACAGAGTCCTGCGGGAGGCTGGAGACGAGCTGGAGCGGCTGTACCAGCGGGACTTCACGGAGATGTCGCGGCAGCTGTACCTCACCTCCACCACGGCGAAGACCCGGTTCGCCGAGGTGATCGACGAACTGTTCCGGGACGGGGTGAACTGGGGCCGGATTATCGCGTTCTTCGAGTTCGGGGGCACCGTGTGCGTGGAGTGCGCGTCCGACGAGGAGATGAGCGCGCAGGTGGCCAGCATCGCCGAGTGGATGACGGAATATTTAAACGGACCTCTCAACAGCTGGATAGAAGATAACGGGGGATGGGTAGGTTCGATTCCACGCTTTGCAGATGTGTGCGCAAAAGTCCACGATTATTTTAAATCGTGATTTAATGACACTTCACCTTCATGTTTGACTCGCTGCCTTCTGGTTTGTCTTTCTGTGATGAAGAAAAAATACACGTGAGGTCTTAAAAAAAAAATCTGCTCTGGATGTGCTGTACGTGACGCACAACTGCGCAGGCTTTCGGGATGGACAACCCCCCCGATGAGCCGCTCTGATTGGATGACAGCGTTGGCTGTTAAAGCGCTTTGTCCAATCAGAGCGTAGATGTTGTGTCACACCTCCGCTCTCTCAAATCAAGTCCCGCCCCGCAGATGACCACAGATGTCCGGGAAATGTCATTTAAAAAGTCATTTTGGGGATGTTAAGATGTATTTTTGACTTCTGATTAAAAAAAAAACTAAACTTATCATTCTTTAAAAAAAAAAACAACAAATTTTTTGTTGAAAATATGTCTCTTGTAATATAATTTATAATTATTTACAAGAAAAGAGCAGTTTTATGAGCAGAAGAGGGAGTTAATCACTTTTATTCAAGTATCTTCAATTTTAAATAACACTACTTAAGTAGAAGTAATAATTAAAACCATTTATTCAAGTAAAAATAACAACAACAACAAAAAAAAAAAACTCAAATCCTAAAAACAATCTTATCATAGTTAAAAATTCACAGCACTCCTGTCTCATAGGGCTAACCACTGTGGCCCTGGTCCGAGTCCCAGTGGGGATTTTTCGGCACAGAATTTGAATGTTTTCTGTTGGGAATTCCGTCCTCCTCCTACTATCCAAAAACAGTCTAAATTGCCCTTAGGTGTGCATGTGAGTGTATGCAACCGACTAGCGACCTGTCCTGGGTTCCTTTGCCCAACATGATAGGCTCAAGCAACCCTGTGACCCCAAAATGGATATTGTGGGTTCAGAAAAATTAAAAATATTTATAGTTAAAACATTTAACATTAATGAATATATTTTGTATGGTTAATTGCTGTGCATGTAATGTGTATGTAATCTTGCTACTGACTGTATTGGGTGTACCACACGCTTGCCCAACTGTAGCTAGGATAGGCTCCAGCAACCCCGTGACCCCGGTTTATGGCGGTTTAGGAAAATGGATAATATTTATAGTTCAAAATTTAGAGTGCCATCGGATACTAAAGCATGCACTGTGGTGCAGTGGTCAGCACTCTCCCTCCACAGCAATAAGATCCTGGTTTGAATCCCGGCTGGGACGTTCTCCTTGTGCATGGGGGGGGTTCTCTGGACACTCCTCCAATATCCCAAAACATGCTTCATGGGTTAATTGGTGATGATTAATTGCCCTCAGGTGTGCATGTGAGTGTGTATGTGGCACTACAACCGACTGGCGAACAGTTCAGGGTGTACCCCGCCTTCCCCCAACTTTAGCCAGTATAGGCTCCAGCACCCTGTGACCCAGAAAGGTATCTGGTGGGTTAA
The DNA here is from genome assembly GCA_003999625.1 of Oryzias javanicus. Lineage (NCBI taxonomy): Eukaryota > Metazoa > Chordata > Actinopteri > Beloniformes > Adrianichthyidae > Oryzias > Oryzias javanicus. The sequence continues at coordinate 28,280,227 of CM012453.1, read as the reverse complement.
AAAAATAGATGGATAGATGTTTTGATGGTTACAAATCTTTAAAAAAAGTACACTGTGATGTAGTGTTTTGCACCCTCACTTCACAGCAAGAAGGTCCTGGTTTGAATCCCGACTGGGACCTTTCTGTATGATCTACTTGTGCATGAGTGAGTTTTCTTTAGGCATTCCGGTTTCCTCCCAATATCCTAAAACAAGCTTCCTAGCTTAATTGGTGACTAAAAATTGCCCTTAGGTGGCTATGTTAGTGTGTATGTGGTGTTTCAACTGACTTGTGACTTGTTCAGGGTGTACCCCGCCTTCTCCCAACAGTATCTGGGAAAGGCTCGAGCAACCCTGTGACCTCAAAGGGGATATGGTAGGTTAAGAGAATAGATGAATGGATTACTTGTAGTTAATGCTACCAAAAAAAAAAGTTCTTAAAACTGCACTGTGGTGTAGTGGTTAGCACTCTCACTTCACAGCAAGAAGGTTCTGGTTTGAATCCCAACTGGGACCTTACTGTACCTTCTACTCGTGCATGGGTGGGTTTTCTCTAGGCATTCCGGCTTCCTCCCAATATCCAAAAACAAGCTTCGTAGCTTAATTGGTGACTATAAATTTCCCTTAGGTGGGCATGTGAGTGTGTATGTGGCGCTGCAACCAACTGGCAACCTGTTCGGGGTGTACCCCGCCTTCCCCCAACAGCAGCTGGATTGGCTTCAGAAGCCCCGTGACCCCCAAAGGGATTCAGCAGGTTCTACAGATGAACGGATTCTATAGCATCATTTAAAATGTATTTTTACTTTTAAATACTGTTCCTGAACTCTATTTTACATTTCAGTACAAAAGACGTCGGCCCATAAATTAGCCTTTAATCAGCAGAGGGCTCTCATTACATTAATGCAGCGTCTTAGCTGGAAGGTGTCATGATGGGATGTGCGTGCGTGTTTGCAGAGGTAGGAGGGACATCAATGATTCATATGGAATCCTTCTTCTCAAAGGATAGGACCGTTTAGCATTCCCCTTGAGTCTGACTTGCCCCCAGAGTTGGCAGCTCGTGCCACATATCAAAGGGAAGCAACAAAGGGAGGGCCCTCCAGGAACACAGAGTGCTAATCTGGAGCCACTGTGGTTAACATGCAGTCATCTGTTGAGCATGCGGGCTGGAATTCTGCGTCTGATTTTAGCAGACTTGTGTTTTAAGGCTTAGAGGAGACGGGGCTGCATAGATGCTGGAACAAGCTCCCTGGAGCCTGTGCCCAGTGTGCTACAATGTAGGTCATCATAGTTTGTGTTTTACAGCTGGGTGGAGATGACTGCATCTCTGCATCCACTGGAGAGAAAGAAAGACAGCACGGCCCTGTAATAAAAATAATCATTTTGGGGGGTTTCATGAGGGTGTGTGTGTTTTATGTTTTCTACGGTTTGATGGATTTCTCCTCTGGAGGAACCAGAAACTGTTTTTCAACTCAGATTTTGATATTAGTTCATTTGAATAGTTGTCGGGAAGGGAATTCCCCGATGTGCTGGTTTCCGTTATTACACGACCTTTAATAACTAAGACACGGCGGTGGATTTGACTGATTTGTTTTTGTTAACTTGTGGTCTAAATTTTGAATCTCAATAAAAGTTTCTGTCAGGCTGTTTTCGCTGAGCGTTCAGTGAACTTTAGTCGATCTTGCCGACTTCCGAATCATGTTTTAATCAATACTGGAATTCTCTCCGATTTTGTCAAAAAGTTCACCAAAAGTGATATTTTCTCTTTACTCATATAGTCTCTTTGATTAAATATATGCATGAAGGAACACTTTTACGAGACAATATTTCAAAATTAAATCTCAGTGTTCAAACAAAACTAGATTAACACTCCCTTTTGTGTTAGCCTTATGGTAAAGACACACTTCAATGAAAAAGGTGTTTTTAACTTGTTCTTTTTGCAAATTTACAGATTGTATTTCTGTATTCAAATTGTTGTGAATCAGGAGCAGAAGAAAAAATGCAATTTGAAAAAGCCTGTAGCAGTGACACAGAAGCTACAATCTGCAGGTTTACAAGCTCCCTGTTCCACTCCATCCACTTGCAGACAAATAGATCCATAAATGCTAGATAGTTCTAATGTTGCTCACCATTTTTGTTGAGTTTGTGAGGGGCTGCAAGCTAACGGGAGAGCGCACAAACAGAAGGATGTCGGGAAGCAGGGGCGGGCTTACTCCATACCAACATTTCTGCTCATAACTTGGAGGCAAATTTTGAATGAACTACTGACTAAAAACACCATAATAATAATAATAATTAAAAGATCAATGGAAATGTTTGGACACTCATCTTAAATTAGCTATAAAATATACTTAAATTCTTATTGAGCATCAATTTTTCCATCTTGTTGAGTTTCTTTATCCGTCTTATCTTTGGTTTTAACTTTTTGGCTTCATTTTTTTCAGCAAGCTCCTCAATTTCAACTTTAGGAAAATTATAAAATGTTCCTTATCATAATAATAAATAAAAAAATCTCACTGAGAGACATTACAACACACCTCTGCTATAACTTTGGCTCACAGCTCTTCCAATGATCCAGTTTTTGTTTTTAACAAGGATGTGACTTCAGTGCATGGAAATAATCTGGAATCCAATCTGTTTTAATGTAAAAGCTTTGAGAGGGCAGTGACCAAGCTTATGTGCTTACAGCTAATCTAAGGGTGGGATTGGCTGAGCATGTCCATTTATTAAAGGGGACATACCATGAAAATTCTACTTTTTGAGGTTTTAAGTGTTCATTCCTCTCTATAAAGAAATCCAAAGCAGTATTTTAAGAGTAATCTACTAAAAACTGCGTTATCTACAGGAGCCCCTCCCATACCCACGAAAACGACCGGGTCGTATCGTGGTGACGTCGCATGATGTGAACCACCCCCTCCAGGAAGAATCTGTGCTGCAAGCTCCGCCCCCCTCCCTTTTTTGACAGCGAAAGGTTTAGTTGTTTGTCTAAACTTCTAGGCACGTTGAGGAGGTTCACTGACGGTCTGTGGCAGGCTCAAGGATGACATCATGAAATGGGCGGGACTGACGAGGAGCGAAAGGCGGTGCCTCAGAGATCGAGTCGTTTTACTTCAGGGTATTAAAACGGTCCACAAAAATGACTCATTTCATTAAAAAAAATGTTTTTTAGAGTTCCAAAATTAATATATGATCATTTATATGGATGTAGTTTATTCTGAAAGGCTTAAGAAAATCATGGTATGGCCCCTTTAAGGGGGTGGTGATACTATCCATTGACTGTACATGAGAACTGGACGAAGTGATAGAAAACGACTCACTTTCAGCTCCAATGAAGCAAAGTCAATTTATTCATTTTTTACATGTTTGAGTCTAACAACATCAGTAAGCTGTGATTGGTCAGAGTCGGTAAGCACTCTCACCAATCAGGAGTGAACCTCTACCACTTGAACAAGTTTTATCGAGGCATTTGATTGGTCAGTTTATAACTACAGAAAAAAAATAGGATTATCAAGAACATAAAAGTAGCAGAGCATGAATGGTTGCTGTTTATTTCTCAGTGAAAGTTTATGGGATTTCGGCTTTTTGGGACCAGTGGTTACTTCCTGTTTGTACCACCAAGGGTCATCCAGTCCAGTTCTCATATACAGTCAACGAAGTAACCTATCTTCAAGGTGTGTAAAAGTGTCATTATTTTTGGTTTTCTCTTTTTTGGAGACAAGAATAGAGAAGTCAGTAAACATGGTTTAATCTTCTCTTTTGACAGGCTGTACTTAAGGTCACTTACACTGTCCATGGTGTTATTGTGCGACTGAGTTGAGTGTTGGGTTTTCCACAATACAAAAACACCGGTGGTACACTAATCAAGGTATCACTGACGCTTTTGGAAACAGATCTCTATCACTTCTTCAGTCTCCACTTCCTGTTGTTTTTGAGACAATTTGAGCCCAGAATAGGTTCAGCCGCTAATTGCTGTTGAGTCTACACAGTCAAGTACACCTTCAGTTACGCAAAACCTACTCCCTGGAAGTCACAAAGCTCCCGTTGTGAATGCAAAACCCCAGCTGAGGATGAAATGACTTCATCTTCGCACTGATTACCTCTCCGCTCATTTGCCCCCCAATACTGACGTCCGACTCGAACAGAAGCGGCAGCCATCCGTTCAGCGGAGCGGCCTCACCCACACCTGTGTTTTTATGTACACTCACTGGCACTAAATACAGAGTGATTGAAGAAAGACGCAGCCAAGTGTCTGAGATATTAAATTACATGCTTGACCTGAGATGTTTGACTGGTGGCACACAGAAAAAAGTCCTCCAAGAGAAAAACAGCAATTTCTCAATCTGCAGTTAAGAGAAGAGCTGAAAACAGAAAAATGATAACAAAAAGAGGGGAATTTCCCAATCTTTGTATTGGGAAATGACTGTTTTTTGAACCTTCAGAGTTGTTTTTCAGCTTCTTATCACGTGTTTGAAATGGTTATTTATTTGATAATGATCAGATTAGAGCTTTCATGGTTTCCAATAAAACCCTGGGAGGGATGAAGCAGAAAATACATTCAGATTGTTTTCTAGCAGCAGGTTCAAATGATCGTGTGTGATAAAATAAAGAAAAGGCCAAATGATTTAACCCATGGAGATCTTCATGGAAGATCATCCTCAAAAGCACAGCTGAAGCGCGAGCCTAACCAGCATTTCCATTCCCCTCGAGTATTCTTTGTATTTTCCCTCCCAAACGGTGAGATCAGGTGTCAGTGGAAAGCCAGGTGTGTATTTTTTTTTTTTTTTTTTTTTTTGTATGTGGCAGGTGTTTGTGTTAGGGGAAGTCAGTACCGATTTGGGTGGGGTCAGTCCTTTAGAGAATTCACTGAGCACAATCTGCTCGCGGTTTGTTGAGAGCGGCGTGTAGCTCCTGTGGAGCAGAAAAACGTCATTTATCTTCATGCATCACAGCTGATTTTCCCGGACAAGAAGAGACAAAAATCATCCAACACTGCAAATCCCAGAGGGAATGCATGCAGTCACGGAGAGGAGGAGTGTGGAGGCTGGATTTGCTTTTGCCTGTTTTGAAATCCTAAGATTTGCTAATCTTCAAATCTTCTGCCAAAGTCATTTTGTTTGCCTCTCAATGTTGGAGGATCGTCGCTTTCTTGTTTCCAGCGACAAACGAAAATGACTCCTCATGCAAATACCGCTCAGGGCTTTCCCCTCATCCCACCCAACTGTACTGTAAAGTCCCAGCAGAAGAATCAAAACAAGCAACAAAAGCTGGAGTTGGACAGTTTGACAAGAGTTTTATCTCTTGATGTTGACTCAGCTCCGTGATGACGACGGTACAGCTTAATGTGGAATGAAGGAGCCAAGATTTCCCCCTCCGCCGAACCCCTTTTTTTAATGTGCAGTGGTTCACCATCTGCCACAGTGTTTACAATCTGAGAAACATTTGTCTGATTCAGATGAGTTCTTCCAGGAGCTCATTTAGAAATGAGACCTTTTGAGAACTTAAAAAAAAAAGCATAAACTGAGTTTAATATTTTATTCATGAAGAACCCCAGCATCCTGCACGCTCAGCACTTACATCCATTTTTAACATCTTATTACAGTGAACGACTCATTTAAAAAGAAAAACCAGTGGATTCTTGAAGCATTTTTCAGTAGTTTTCTTTATTTCTTACAAATGTTTGGATTGTTTCTTCTAAATTAGGATGGTGTTTATTTGTTCTTCTCTCTACAAAGTGTAGAGATTAAAAAGGGGGATTTTCCAGAGTCCAATGGGTTTCAAACTTAAAAGAAATGTATTTTATTTTTATTTAAAAAACCTTTGAACAAGGTAAATAAATAGGGATATCACCCTGGACTGGGTTGATAAAATCAATTTGAATTGATCTAAACTTAATAGAACTTAAATAATTGATCAATTGAAATACAAATTGATCTAACACATAAAGCTAAAGTCCGCTAGCTTGATGCTAACGTATAAGGGACTTTATAGGACGGCTAATGAAACATACATTGTTGACTAAATTAACATCTTTATAAACTCACAGGCAAGAATTTTTCAAACTCTTTTAAATAAATAATTTTTAAAGTATGCAGTACTAATTTATGGTCTAAAGCATGTTTTTTATTTTTAAAATTTTGCTCATACTTTCTTCTTCTGGAATTAGGTGTAATTCTAAAGCACTATTGCCACCTAGTGGCCAAACTAAAACGCCCTCCAAGAAGAAGGCAGAACAATTGTTGGAGCTTCTCCGTTTGAGAATCCATGTAACATTGTGTGACATTAGCAATCTCATTATAATTTCACTAATGCATTTTACAGTACGTGATTTGTATCAGATGAATGTGAATATCTTCAAAATATATATATAGATAGAGAGATTATAAATGTATTTCTAAACAAATGTGTCTAAATGTGTAAACCATTTAAACTGAATTGAAGGGATAGAAAAAGAATAGAAAAAATCAGAATCGAATCGATTCTTGAACTTATTGAGAATACTCAGCCCTGTAATTCCAGATTTTGCTGAATCGTCTTATTCCATATTTCTCAGCTTGATCAACGCCTCTCATTAATTACGCCACAGGCGGATATAACCTAATTTGCATTACCTGAAGCTGCAACGGTGGAGGACCAGCCGACGACTCTGACAAGCTCATTAAGACCTAAAGCTGTATTAAAAGATTTACTGAGAGCTCAGATCTCCCAGGGTACTTAAACGTCTCATCTCACATCTTTAAAAACCTTAGAATTATTTCTTCTTACATTTATGCCACCGAAGAACACTTCATTTCTAAGGATTTTGAACAATTTAAAGAAAATCTACTAATATTACTAAATATAATACTTGAGTGTTTTAGTGCTTTAGTGTTTATTTTCAATCTTGTTTCTAAAGCAGCAAATCCCAGAGACAGAAATTCCCCTCTCTAACATTTACATCAGTTTGTGAGTTTGCTGCAGACTGGAACACAGGGGTAAATGACATCCCCTGGCTCCATGGAGTGTTTACTCTCTCTTTATTGTTCCACACCTGCCCAACATTTCACGGATGCTCCCCCCAAAAACGTGAAAACCTCTGCTGTGCATGGAAAACCAACACGATTAGCACACAAACCCTGTTCTGTCACAGATGCAGCAGCATAATGGTGCCTGCGCTTCTCGCCGCGACCTCTCCTTTCCCCCCCCTGAGACCCTCCACCCCATCCTGTGTGATTATTTCTGGGCCTCCTCAGGAGGGCTGCAGGAATGTGCCGGGGAACAGCAACTGTAAATAAATAATGGAGACGACCAGGGCTTTCCTTTCCTGAGCAGACCGGTGAAGGGTGTGGACAATTGCTGTTCCTTTGTTGGATAATCCTGTCAGTGAGCTTCCATCCAAGAACATGTTCTGACGTGAGCAGCTTCTGAAAAAAAGTGCTAAATATGAGCCTGTAAATTGGTTTTTATCTGTAATTTTACACAAATAAGTGATCAGATCAGACTGAAGGTGGCTGGGCTATTTAAAAGCCGGCTACTCCACTCAGAGAACACTTTTATAAATAATATATCCAATGGAGAAACTCAGACACTTAATGCAAGAACTCTAAAGGGGCTCAAGTTGAGACTTTTTTTTTTCTTTCCATCCTCCCTCCTGACCACATCACCTATGAATCTAATACATTACATGCTCCATCAGTTCCCAAAGACTCACTTACACCCGGAGACCAGACTTTGGCGCCACGTGACACCTCAGGTCCCTGAAAAATGCAGGGACATGTAAGAAGCCTCTAAATTTAGAAGGGTTACCATCACCGGGCCTTTTAATTGTCTTTGCTGCCGGTAAATCTCTGCTACATTTTTTTTTTTTTTTGCTTCAGTAATCAGTCCACCTCAAATCTTTCAGCCCGTCTGGATGAAGAAATGTTCCAGCGAGCCGTTTGAGATCAAAGATTAAAAGAGTTTTCCACCTTTCCTGTCATGTTGTTAGCGGGATAATGAGAAGCCTGTGGAGACGTTAGTTGACTTTGCCACAAGGCACGCCCTTGTGCTGCAACGCATATCAATATCTGGCAAGGTTAGACAGTTCCTCTCATTGTCTGGCTATTGTTGGTGTTTGGGGGGGGGGGGACGAGGCACCCAAAAGGTTTCGGAGGAGATTTAAGACTCGCAGCTAAGCAGAAAGACTCAAATAATTAATGATTTTCTTGTGTTTAGTTTTCCAGTCAGTAATAATATTTTTTTCATTCAGTTAATACACAAAAAAAGACAGAAAAAGTTTATTATAGAACCAAACCTACACTTAAGATGTAAAAAAATATGGTTATTGCTAAATCAATCAGCACGATGTGCAATATATCGCAAAAATTGTTACCTCAAAAGGCTTCTACCATGCACTCCTTAGCCTTTCAGAGTAAACGTTATCAATATACATGATAATATATTACCTTTAGCACACTAAAGAACAAATTATTTATGAAATTTGAGTCATTTTCGTGAGTTTTTCCTACCAGAAAGTAAGACTACTCGATCTCTGAGGCTCCGCCCTTCGCTCCTTGTGGGTGCCTCCCATTTCATGACGTCATCCATCCTTTTTCAAAGATGGATGTACATATAAACTAAAAGCCTTACGCTGATCATCTCAGCGAAGAAAGTAGGACTGTTATCCTGGGGGTTGTGCTGGCAGCGCAGACTCTTCCTGGAAGGGGCTGTTCCCCACTTTATGATGTCACAATGTTAGAGACCTGCCTGTTTTCATGGATTTGAAGGGGCTGGTGCTCAGAGAGGAGGTTTTTTGAGGAATACTCAGATTCCAAAATACAAACGACTTAACATTATACCTAAAAGTTGATTTTGCATTATGGGTCTTTAATTTTCGTACACACATGCTAAAATAATCTCATGGCAATCTCATTCTGATCATCTTCTGATCTATTTTAACAGCAATCCCATTAGTCTTTTAATTATGCCTTTTTTTTTTTGGCCAGAATCAAGAAGCCTGTGTTCTTAAGTATAGTTTACATGACCTCCTGATAGCTTGCAGTCCCTCACAATCCAAACCTAACATTACAGGTGCAACAAAAATGGTGAGTAATATAGAACCATCTATTCGTGCAGTTTGAGCCAGATGCCAGCTCAGATGAGGAAAACAAAGACGTACATGGATCTAGTCGTCTACAAGTGGATGCATCAGAATGGGGTGGAGCTTGTGGCTTGCTGTAGCAGCTTGTACATCAGCTTTTTCCTAACTTCGTTTTTTTCATCATTACACAACAATTTGAATAAAAAGTCTCAGAAATGTAATTTTAGACTTAATATTCTAAATATATGACTTCCATCATGGAGAAATGCCACAAAAAATATATTAAAAAGGCCAAAAACAGGATTGTCATTGCAAGCGGATCTGTAACCAGTCAACTACAGCCCTTTGGGCATTTGACCAATCGGATGGACTCCTTAACGTTATTGACCACTTTAGCCTGTTTCTGTTCTCCTTTGTAGATGGGTCATTTGAAGTATAAATTATGCTATGTTTGCTTTTATTTTAAAACTTTGTAAATTATTTTTTTGTTTTTTTTTGATTTGTTATTTGTTTGTGCATCAAAAGTTGTATCATCATTGCAAAATTGATGACTAATGTCGCACATCGCAAGTTTTCTTTACATCTTGTAGCTCTATGTGGAACGAAAAAGAGAAAATTCACACAAAAAAAAATGTTGTTTTTTTAATTTTATAAAATAAGACTTGTGAGAAGTGTCCAAAAAATTAACAAGGCATTTAATATTTCAAATTTTTAAAGAAAATTTTAATACTTTACAGACATTTTTCAATGCATCACAGAATTCAGATTTAAATGTGGAAAACCAGCGTCTTAAAACCCAAATTCTTATCCTTATATTATTATGTATGCACATATTTTCATACTGATATGGAAAAGTCTGATCAAATTCTCTATGATTCGTGTGAAATGACCCTTTGGCTTGATAAAGTTTATACAAACACACGCACACGGGCAAACACAGAAGCGGATGTTCAAGTGCAAATCAATTATTTGCTGTTCACAAAATAGCCTTGTGCGCACTCACGTGCATTTGCATACACACATTGGTCCGTGTACACACAGAAGCGGATGTGCTGGTGTGAATCAATAATGCTGTGTTGTCACAGGGTGACATGTGAGCCATGGCAGGGAGCAGATGGCCCCAGGGTGCCCAGCTTCCTGTTAACTGTGCCATTCTGCCTCGACGTGCACACACACACACACACACACGTCCACTGGGATTACCCACTGCAGCTAACCACAGCAGTGGCCATTAACCAACAGTCTGCCTCTTTTTTTTACAGACAACACCCTAAAGAAAAAAAAAAAAAAAAACTAGATCTGGATGTTGGTAAATACATTTTTCTTCCTCCTCCAGTGTAGGTCAGGAGTAAATAATTCTCCACACCCCCTTCCTGATGTGAATTCAGAGCGCAGAGGTAACAACCCACAGGAAATCGGATCCGTTTCACTCCGGCTGAGTAAGGTCAGCCGCTGCTCAGATATCACTTTGACTGTATTGACCGAGCATTTCCGATGGTTTCTGTCAGTCCGCCCCAGCAAGGACTCAATTAGCAGGGTGACGCTGAGGCTGCGCCGTGTGTACATGGACCAAAGATTCGTTTTTGAAGTTAAAAGTGAGGAGGGACCTTGACACGTGCTCACAAAGCTCCGAGCTGCTGGCAGGGACCTTTGATGGTGACTGTTTTAGTTTGAAGTTCAGAGAAAAACCAAACGGAACGATTGACTGTAGATAAAAGCTTTGTCTCGGACTCATCATCCTGCGACTCAAAGAGTCGGAAACCAACACACCAATCCAACTTTAAAGATCAACTCCAATGAAAATCATTTTTTTTTTTTTTTTTACAATAATGTTATATTGGTCTTGTGAGGTGCTATAAAGCAGCGGAGAGATAGTAAACGAAAGGAATGCTGGGAAATGAGCTAGGCTAACTTCTCTACCAATAACCAGAAGCGCATTTCTAATGAGCTCCTACTGTGTTGCAGAAAATATGTCTTAAAAGTTACACAGATTTTTTATTTTGGCTAAAAACTGTAATGAAAAGACCTCTGGGAACAATTTTTCAATAGAAAAGAACATCGTTGGAGTTGGATTCTCACTCCCAACTCGTCATATATGTACATATGGTTCGGGCCTCCTCCGCGTCACTTTTTGACGTTTTGAGTGTCCCAAACTCTTCATTTTTGATTTGCTGGTGGTTCCCATTAAATCCGGGCTGCAAACTGGTACCGGTCCAAGGACCACTTGGTATGAGGCCACAAGAAAAAAAATGTTTATGCTAATAAGGGATCCCTAACCTTTGGGACAGACCCGATACTGGCTCAGCGTCTGGTACCGGGTCAGCCCGACAGCCAGTACGTCAAAAAACAGCAAGTTCCGGACACCCAGAAACATCAAAAAGTGGCGCGGAGTGAAGTTTTCATTTGAAAAAGTACAAAACTACAATCGAAGCTCCCTGCTCCACTCCATTCTGATACTTGCAAAATAGATCCGTGTACATCTTTGTTTTCCTCATCCGAACTCTAAACTGTTTGGCTGGATTTCTCCGAAATTGCTCGCCATTTTTGTTGCAACCTCTAAGGTTGTGGTTGTGAGGGGCTGTAAGCCAGCGGGAGAGCGTGACCACAAAGGGATGATGGGAAACGAGCTAAGGCTTACTCCACCCACAACTCAGAGACATATTTCTTATGAGTTGCAGAATTTTATCTTAGAATATATATATATATATATTTTAAATGTATATTTATGATTAAAAGACCACTGCTTTTAAAATAGATCAAAAGAGGATCAGAGTGGGACTTTAAATCCTACCATAAACCATGTTGCCCTCACAGAAAACCTTACTGTTTTTAGAGTGTTGCACATACATGGTGCTGACAAAAACATTTTCACCCTGCAGGGGAAAAGCCAAAGCTGCCAGTCCCTTTTGTTTAAAAACTATTGTATGAGTTTTGCTGAATGTGCTCTGAAGAACAAACCTTCTAATTGGTTGTTGGGCTGTCATTACAAGCTCACGTTATGGCAGCTACTTCAAAGCAAATATTGATTTGAACAAAGAGAAGAGCTGACAGTGATTCCTTTTCTTCTTTTTATTTTATTTTGTTTATTGTTTTCCCCTCTGACATTACCTTGACTTACGTTTATGTTTCACTCCAAGATGCCGCGATCTCAGACTCGTGTCAGAGCTAATCTTTTATCAGTTATCTCAGGCAGAGTTCTGCTTCACAGGGGGGGATCTTTTTTGGACAAGGGTTCTGCCTGCAAATCTAACAACTGCAATTTTAATTATCTCTGCAAATTGACCCAAAAAATAAGAAGTTCATTTATTTTTTATGGTTTTAGAAGCTTTTTGGTAGGAAAGCTGGTGTGTCAAAAAATTCCAGCATCTTTTTTTCTGTATACAGACGTCAAAACCACACTCCCCATGTGTCAATTTGCGAATTACCAGCCACCTGTGTTAACTCATTTTCGGTTGGCACCCGCGATCAGACCCCCTGACCTTCAAGGGATCTAGATTTGAATTAAAATGAGAACATGTTCCAGCACTCATGGGAAAATGTAATGAAAAAAAAAAAAAAAAGTCCTGGATGAAAATGACATCTGAAGACTTCTTTGATCAGCAGCTCGCAAGGTTATAGAAGTGGAGGATGAGAGCCAGAAGGGCAAGCAATGAGAAGAGGCTTATTAAGTTATAAGCAAGGGATTCTCTGCTGCATGGTAGCTCAAGATTGAAAGATGGTTTTTTTTTTTTTTTTGGAGAAAAAGATAGTTGAGAGTTAAGGTTGCTGTGTTAGAAGCCAAAAAAATATACACGTTAAGATTTGATAAAAGTTGATATTTGAGGAATTTGTTGAACAAACTGCAACCTGACGTCTCCATTGTGGCTCTCTGGTTAAAGGAAAATAAAACATTTTAACAAAGCACAACTGTAAAAAGTAAGTGTGTGGTAAAGCTAATATAAACAGTTGAAGGACATCGCATATCAAAAGCTTTTTGACAGATTTTTGAGAGCCAAATTTTCTACTTTTAAACAAATTCGAGGATTTTAAGTGTTTGTAATAAAATTGTCTCTGAATTAGCTCTTATTTAGTTCATTAGATTTGCACATTTTTGTCTGAAAATTGAAAATCTGATGATTTGCTGCATTGAAATGAACCTATGTGACACAGGATGTATTTTATTTTGAAAGGAAGCAACAACAATTATAAACTATTTCAAATTTAAAAAAAAAAGCTTCATTTTATTTTGGCAAAAAAAGTTTGTTTATAGTTATCATAATAGTACAATTAATATAAAAACTGATTTTCTTGAAAAGTGAATAAAACCTTGTGGCTCCTGTTAGGATGTTGTTAGTTATAAATGGACCCAAATGGCTTTTTAAGTGTTGAAGGTTGCAGACTAACTTGATGAAGTTTTCCACCTCAAGTCAGCTGATTATCAGCTGATCCATCAGTAAAGTACTCGAGCGCGACAAAAAAGGGAATCAGAAAGGCAGTAAAAGTAAACAAAATGAACAATTTCTTGCATGATTTTAATATGTGCTTTGTTCCTGCTGTAGCAGGGTCACCTATACTTACAGTCTGAAGAGAAACTTTCTGTTTCTAAAGCCCTTTCTGTTTTTCTTCCAAGTTCCCAGAAGAACAAAAACGGTCACAACAGACAAAGTAATTAGCATCCTTCAGGTCTGCTGTGCTGAAGGTCACACAGCTCTGGGAAAGCTTCAGAGAGCTCAAACAATTGCTTCTTTTATATTAGAACCTGCCGGTCAACATTGCTGTCTAAAATGTGAGGCGGACCAAAGGAGATGAAAAAGGAAGGAACATTATTCTTGTCTGTGGTGAGCCTGCGGTTCTAATGTTCCTGAGATTCAATTATTTTTTTTCGAGTTATTTTATTACATAATGCGTGTGTTCTGGAGCTGGGATTCTTGCTCTTATCTCAGGCCCTTCCTTCTCAGAATAAGCTTCTCAGGCGCACACAGGGACGCTGTTTGTCTCCACACATCAATGCATTCCTCACATTCCTCTGCTTCAGGCCTGCATGAAGAATCAGCTGGTTGCCTGAGAGGTCGCTGAACTTTCCCCCAGCATTCCTCGTCTTAAAGTCCCACTCCCATTGTCTTTTCAGCTCGTTTAAAAGCGTTCCCAGTGAGATTTTTTTTATTGTGATTATTCTGTTTCTTTGCCAGAATTTTGAAAATTGTGTCATTTTCTAGGACGTAGAAATTTGCCTTTGAGTTGTGGGCGGGACGCACAGAAACCAAGCCCCTTTCCTATTATCCATAATTGAGAGCCCTCTCCTGCTAGCTTACAGTCCCTCACACCCCAACTTAACATGACAAAAATTCTGAGCAATATTAGGGACATCCAGTCGTACGTTTTTCAAGGAAAACAAAAATATACACAGATTTATTTGTCTGCAAGCAGATATATCAGAATGGAGCCGATTATAGCATAAGGCTATAAACATTAGCAACTGAAACTACATGTTTGCATACGAATCTAGTTTCATCATACGTGTGCGATGTTTTAAAAGGAATCTGCATGCCCGTGAAAAAATTTCAAAGTTTTTTTTGGGGGGTTTTCTTTGCAGATGCAAAGCAAAAAACTGTGTTTTATCTCCTGCAGTTACATTTGCGAGTTTTGTCCACATCTTTATACATCTTTATGATTGAAGGGCCACAAAACAAACTGTCCAATCAAAGAGCAGGTAGCTTCTTGCTGGTCCACCCCACCTCAGACTTTAAAAATATTTCTTATTTAAAATAAAAAAAAACATTTCCAGTAGTGTTTTAATTATGATTATGACATTTTTAAACAAAATCCCGCAACCTAAATGTCTTATAAAGCCATTTTTCATGTTGAACTGAAGCCTTTGTTTAAAAAATCTCCTCTGAGGGGGTGTGGCTTTTGGAACTGAGCTGTGGCCCCACCCCTGATCCCCCCCTGTCTGATTATGATAGCTCTGTGTCTCGCTAGCATAAATCTTCACCGGTGCTACATAAAAACTTCAGCAATATCGGTGATGTCTAGTTTTATGGTTTTGATCCGGATGTCAGCTCGGACGAGGAAGTGAAGATCTTTACGGACCAAACTTCCTCCAGAATCCTGATTCTTTCTCCGTCCAGTTCACTAAAGACTATTTTAGCTCATTCTCCAATGTTTATTGATGTTGCTGTGATCAATACATTCAATCCACTGGTTTCTCAGAGCAGAAAATAATGAAAGCTAACATCAAAATGCTCTTTCATTGATTTACAATCCTTTCCAACTGCGGTCAAATGAGCCGCCGTTCACATTTCCATGGTCACATCAAGAAACTAGTCTTGAGGAGATTTTTTAGCATTCCAAGCCCTGCTACCGTAAGTATTACATGAAACTCACACAAAAAGTCAAATGACTGTCATGTGTTTCTCCTGAGCTGATTGCCACTCCCTCCCCTTTCTGTATATAATGGGTTCCTTCCCCTCACTTCCTTGCAGGTTTGTCTTGACACCCTTACCCACTAATCTTGTCTCCCATTCCAGGTTCTTGTATGGGTTTTTGTGGAGTTTGGCCTTAGTTAGTTATGGACTTTGACCTTAGTGACTGGTCCTGTTTTTTCAGCCTTGTGCTCTTCCTTAGTTTTGGATTTTGTTATTAAAGACACTTTGATTTGGAGCTCGCAGCTGTCCTGCAATTGTGTCCGGACACCAAAGTCTGACAATGACGGCTGATTTGACCACGGAAATGTGAATGGCAGCTTATTGGATCGCAGTCAATGCCATCTTCTCTTCTCCAGCACCTGAACTAGACGCGCTAGTGGGGTCAGATGGGGGATTTAGTGCGTGTGCAGCAGAGCTGTCGTGACATAAAAAAGGATCTTTAATTCAAACTGTGACAGTTTTATAGACAGATTTAAAAGGAGAAATACTCAAACTCAAAAAGCAGGATTTTCATTGGAGGGGAACTTTAAAGTGTAACCAAACCGGGAAGTTGGAGTCTGACTCCACCCACAGTGGTAGTTTAAAAATCCAGTCAGAGGGGCGGGGCTGGGCTACAGGACTGTTATCTTTACTGAAGCTGCAAGACCGTGACTTCTGAAATGATGAGAGACTTAATGGTTTGACCAATCACAACATTCAACTGTAATACCTCGTTTCAACCTGTAGGGGGAAGGTTGCTCTCTAAATAAGCCATGCAAACATGCAGTTGCCATTGCGAATCCATTCAGCTATGGTTGCAAATCTTTACGGCCTTATTTTAGCCTATAGAGAGGATTCAGCGTATATTCTATGTCACAAATACCATTTTTTAAGCGGCATTTGTTTCTCTGCTCCCGATTCAAGGAAATTTGAATACACAGACACTCTAAACCAGGGGTCACCAACACGGCGCCCGCGGGCGCCAGGTCGCCCGCGAGCACCTCATGAGTCGCGCCGGTTCTCTTCTAAAAATAGCACAACCCGTGAGCTGCTCAAAATTTTAATTTTATTGTGATGTATTTTTTTGAACTCACACTTGCCTTCACAAAGAATTAAAACATCTTAACATATATGTTTATTATTGCTGAAGCCAAAAACGGCCTATCCCACTTTTAATTTAATCGTTTTCTCGTTAAAACGAGATAATCAATAACGCCGCGTCCCCTTCTCGTTTTCCCGCATGGAGACACTGAGATTTTACCTGTGTTGAGATTCTTGATTTTGTGGTTAACGACATAAACAATAGAAGAAGACACTCCACAAAAGTTGTTTTTGGTCAGTTCTTTTACTTATTAGTGGAGCTGCGCTCTTCAAATGCCCGAGTGAACCAGTCCCCCTCCGCTTATTTCCTCCAAACCCCGGCTGCTTTCACATTAACGCTGACATTTCGTGAATTGGGTTTTTGATTATTAATTTTCTTTAATGGAAACACAGTTTATTAAAAAAATTAAGAAAAATGTTCCAGCTGCTTACTTGTTATGAACATTCTTTTAAATACCACTGAACAGACTTCTGACACCTGCACCTGGGACTGAGCGAGTCAGCGCTGCAAGCGCGCACCACACTCCTGTGACGTCACCCAAATGCTCCTTTGTTAGTGAATCAAATAAAAAAAGCACACACATGGCCGTGTTTTAATGACTTATCGCTGGAGTTGGTTTGTGTTTTGTCGCATTTTAATAAAACCGTGTCATTGCGACACCGTGTTTTTTCAAAATTCCTGCTTAACGGAGACAGAACCCAGGGCTGCTGAGTTTCCGTATGGTGCGTTCACAGAGCCTCGGATATCGGCAGCAAAACGAAGCATTTTATCAGAGAAAACGTAGAATACCGTCACTGATCCGTATATAATCGACTGATGAAACAGTGTCGACGTTTTCTCTGAAGAACGGATTTGTTTTGCTGCAGATTGTATAAAAATGACAAAGTTTGTAGCGGACTGCGTTGAGCGGCTGTTTGGGTTGGTTTATTTCCAAAGCTCAGTGAACGCACCACGCGCGGATTCTTGTCTGCCGTCAATCAATCTGTGCGGAGGTTTAAGGAGAATAAATGGACGGTGAATGAGACTAAATTAAAGAGTTTGAGGAGCGTAGATCCACTAATAAAAAAAAACAGTTAAAGAACAACTTGTTTGAAGTGTTCTTATGCTGTTTTGTTGTTAACTACTAAAAAAAAAAACAGTTTTCTCGTTTTTCCTTATAAAGATTAATATCTCGTTTTTCTGAAGAAAAAGATTTAAGAAAAAGGATGTTGGGCAGGGCGTTTTGGCTTCCTTACATTATACATGAACTGTAGATAAGCTTAGGTGACCTGGAACCTCGTGGATATACAGAGAAAAAAGTGCTGCACTTTCCCTCCATGCAGTCGGTGCTGAAAGACAATGATTCTGCATCCCAGGCATTTGACAGAGTGGCAGAAAAATACTGTGATGTCATCAACAGACTTGAGCAAGAGTTTGAGAATAGGTTTTGTGACATTGATCAGCTCCAGCCATGTGTGGCATTCATATCCAACCCTTTCATGAATGTGGACACGACATGCTTTTCTGAGCAACTAAGTTCAACGTTTGACTTGGATGCTGGACAGGTGGAGATTGAAACTGCAAAATGACCTCCACCTCAAAGCACCGGGGTGCACCAAACTTTTGGTGCCTTGTTGACTCAGAGAAGTACAGAGGAGTATGCACAGCAGCTATGAAGACTGCCAGCCTGTTTGGTTCAACCTATCTCTGTGAATCAGCATTTTCTGACATGAACTTCATCAAGTGCAAACACAGAACAACCTCACTGATGCACACTGAAAGACTCGCTCACAGTTGCAGTATCAAGCTACACACCAGATTTCACTAAACTGGTGAACAGCATGCAATGTCAGTCTTCCCACTAACAAAGAAACAGATACAGACGTATGTGGTAACATGGCAGTGCCATGGCAAAGTTAAATTATAGTATTGAAATTTGTTCAATTCAAAAGTGTGTTCATAACACGTAGCAGTTGTAATTTTGTTAAAAACATTGCATTTGGTCATTACCTCAAAATGTGACAAGATTTGTTGAGATTAATCAAGTTTTGAATATTCATATTTGTTTCCTGGCTTGTTGTCGTTATTGATAATTACGATGAGAAATCAGTGTCTTCACATAGAGGAGTATCATTATTCATTATTACTAATGTATAACTAAAGGCAAACTAAGCAAATTTATTATTTCAATTTGGTAGCCCTTCGTATGACTCAGTACCCATGAAGTAGCCCTCGGTTACAAAAAGGTTGGTGACCCCTGCTCTAAACCCTAATTTTAATCTTAATCACCTGCATATGTCTTTAAAGGGGGTTTCTCCATCACTGACTGCATTTGGAAGAGAAGATTCTTACCATAAAGTCAAATATAGAATAATTACTATCACGGTTCTTCTTTTCTTAAAAAAATGATCTCACATTTCATGTTAGTGAAATTTTTTTTTTCATGCATTTCACAACTTCAGCTTGTGGGAAAGCTGGTTCTCCAACCACTGAGTTCTGCTTTTGTCTTCCCACAAGACGTCTGTTTAGTCCCTGCATGCATTTGGCACACAAGACTCTGGAGGAATCGCATTCCAAAACAACCCTGTTGAAGTAGATTTTTAATAAAACTCTACAAGAAGAAACATTTTTATTGCAATTCAAAAAGGAAGATAACGTTCCTATAATCACCAGCGTATCATTGTTTGGGGAGTTTTAGAGACTGACTCAGTTTTTGTGGACTTTTCCCGAGGCGAAAAAGTTTGAGGTGTGATGAAAACGGACCGCAACTGAAACACATTAACAAGGTTGTTGCAGGAATGAAAGGAATTTCATTAAAGCTCTCAGATGCCTCGCCGTCAATAGCGTGCGAGGGAAGTCCAACCTGACCCGGCCTGTGCAAGCAAAACGGGACAACTCCGAAAGTGAAATTTATGATGAGATCATGAACTAGCAAATGGAAAAAAAATTCAGTTATGATCCAGTTCAGTCCAGATCATCGACTGAATGTCTTATTTTTTCATTGGTCAACACACATGACCAACAGATTACATCAACGGTTATTTATTAAGCAGAGGACAACACTGGAGAGAAAAACTTCCTCCAAATGGAAGAACATGAAAAAAACCTCCAGCAGAACCAGAAAGTTAGAAGATGTGCTTTGATCACAAGACTCAGAGGAATTTTGGACAAGCTTGGAGGTCCCGGGAGTTTGGCTAGAGCATGACAGGAATGTTTTAGTGCACTCTTTGTTTTTGAGAGTTTGACATTTGGCATTGGAGGTTTGAGCTCACTCGGTGAAATCTCCACATTCAGAGGTACTAGAGACAGACGAATGCAAGAAGGAAAACTCGGCGGGATCATAGAAATAACTGTTCCAGAAACCGAAGTCATGAGATTGGGTTGATCGTGCTCAGATAATTAGAGACAAGGTCCATGCTGATCCTGTTAGTCGTTTGGAAACTATTTTCTACTCCTAGAATAACTGGACTCAGCCTCTCATGGAAAGACATTTATCCATTTTTAAACTCCTTTTATGGGGTCACAGGGTTGCTGGAGCCTATCATATAGTAGCACCCCTATGTGATACCAATGACAGAATCCAAAAAGGTGTGCGGTTTGGTTTTTGTATCGTCATCAAAATGGTTCGTGAGATTTCTTTGTCTTTCATATCTAGTAAGAAAAAAGGTGATATCTTTCTGAGAATGTGCTGCCTTTTGTCAGTGAATGTAAGTTATTGGATCTTCTTTACAAAAGTAAATAGATCATTGATCACTGAACAACCAGAGTTAGAGTTTCGCTGCAGTACATTAGACTCTAGAGGACTCGATGGGTCGTCCTCTTACTCTGATACTTCATAACTCTTATAGGGATACTTTTTATGGTTGCAGCAAGGATGTTTAACGGTTTGCAGGCAAGTTCAACAGAGAAGGGTAAAAAGTGGCACTTCCACCTCTAAAACAAGTAATGTAAGTAAATAAATAAAGAAGCTGGACTTTTAGGTTTGTGGTAATGAATATGTGAACTCAACAGACTGGTGAGGCATCCACTGGGTTATTAAAGCTGTTTACATCCTGTGAATGGAATTTTTAAATTTTTCATTTTTTTAAATAAATTTTGTCTTACTGTTACTTAATTTTGTCAACATTTTTAAAGGTATGTTTTTTAAGACTGTGATGGACAGGCAAACTTTATCCTGCTATCGCCCAACACTGCCTGGGATAGGCTCCAGTAACATTGTGACCAAGAAAGGGACATAGCAGGTTAAGACAATGAATGAATGGATGGATGGATGGATGTTACTTAATTTTGTTAATATTTTCAAAAGACTTGTTCTTTAAGGCCGTGATGGACCGGCAAACTGTTCCTTGCCATGACCCAACTCTAGCTGGGATAGGCTCCAGCAACCATGTGACACCAAAAAGGACAGCAGATGACTTAATGGACATTGCTTGATTTTGTCACACCTTTTCATTTTAAAAGTAGAGGCCGAGATGGACTTGCAGTCTTTACTCTGCCATCACCCGGCTGGGATAGGCTCCAGCATCCCTGTGACCCTGAAAGGGACATAGCAGGATAAGATAATGCATGAAAAAAGGACATCACTTAATCTTTTCAAATTTTGAAGTAGATTCTGTACTCTGTCATCGCACGACACTGGATGGGATAGGCTCCAGCAACCCTATGACCCTGAAAGGGACATAGCGGGTTAAGACAATGGGTGGAAGTTACTTGATTTTGTCAACATTTTGTAAAGAGTTGTTCTTAAAGGCCATGATGGACTGGCAAACTGTTCCCTGCCATCGCCCAACACTTGCTGGGATAGGCTCCAGCAACCCTGTGACCCTAAAAGGGTTTAAAAAACGGATGGATAGATGTTCTTAATTTTTTCAACATTTTCAAAAGATTTGTTTTTTTAAATCCATGATGAACTGGTAAAATGTAACCTGCCTTCACCCGACGCGTGCTTGTATAGGCTCCAGCAACCCTGTGACTCCATCAAGCTTAGAAACGGGATGAATGGGTGTAATTTGAATGCCACATGTTAAACACGGTTGTAGTAGATAGCAGAGGCTGAAAATACACTTTTTTCTGGGTAAGAAAACACAACCTCAGTGTGACCTTTATGGCGTCACAGTGTTGTAAAATTGGCTTCATTTCCCAGAATTGTTGTTTGCACAACAGCAAACTCCTTTTTCTCAACATTGGACTGGCTTTGGGCTCAAACTACTCTAGTAAAATCGTGGAGTACAAACGTTTGGGAAGCACATCAAAATTCCTTTAAGGATGATTTTATATCTAAATAATTTACTACAGATTACTGGTAATTCATCGCAGAACTAAAGTGTTTTCTTTTTTGGCTGCCACTGATGGTAAATGCCTTTTCTGTGACTTTGTGGAAATGTTTCTGTGTGCTCCTGCTTCTTTTTCTCTCCACTTCAAAGGTGGTCCTGAGGGAGCTGCACCTCAAAGAGATGATTGTTTTTTTTTTTTCCCTGACATTATCAGACATCTGAGATCCTCAATCTTCTCTGTGCTCCCAGCATGCCCCGTCCCAGACTGTGCCCTGTCTCTCATTTACACGGGTATGAGGAGAAGACCGCTAACGATGAAACTTGGCCCCCATGTACTCCAATCACGTAAACCGCTCAAATATCTTGTTTCCAAATCTTTCATTTAGTCCCTGACTTGTCAAGATGTCTCATGCATGAAAGAGGAGTTTACCTTTGATTTCCTGATACTTTCTCCTCTGTTGTTGGATCCTCTACTACATGAGGTTGTATTTGTTTGGCTGTGCCTCCTAAATTACTGAGAGGACTGCAATTTTTTATGAGTTTTCTCGAACTTGAATCACTTTAAACACAACAAAAGCTCCTAGCTACAGAGCTTAACCAATGGCAGCTCTCCTCTGCTGCTCTCCTCCCTTTCTCCACGGCATTAGTATGACTTCATGTTTGGCGTGCTTCTAGACTTTCCCTAGTTACGCACATAGCCTCTGATCTAACCATACTTGGCCCTGCCACAGAGAAGCAACAGTCTCAAACCAGACAATGATGTCATTCTGACCGCATCTGGCACAGGAAGTGACTTCACACTAACTGGAACTGTTCAGATTCTTCACCAAGACTTTAGCTGCTCAAATTCAAAGCTCAGTTTTGAACGTAAGGATTGTGTAATCTCATTACATCAGGACGGCACGAAGCTTGACGCGTCATTTCAGTCGAACAGCTGAGTTTGAACGAGTCATGTAGATGGGGTTCCCACACATCCCTGTCATTACTTCATACTCAGTGGCTGTTTTTGGCTCCAGTCTATTTCCAGAGCCGCCTGTTCGGATGTGGTGGTGCGCACTTAAAGGGTCACTCCATTTGGCTTTTGAGGCTGGAAGCAGCGTGCCGCTCCATCTCAGGAAATGAGCCCCTCCTCCATGGACTCTGTTGGTTACCAGAGAACCAACAGGCCACCTGGGAATCAGCTGCTTCCCACGGCCTACATCAAGGAGAGTTGTAGGAACTCTGGTGCTTTTTTTTTTAAAGTATTAACTACTGATTGTATGTCATAATCAAAGCTGATGACAGAAAACAGTAAAGTCTCACTGTGGTTTCCAGAAACTAATTTAATTATGAAACTAAAAATTATTTCAATTAAATTTTGGTATTGATAAACAATTGTGTTTTTTAGTATTTTAAGCCCCTTTTTGAGTCATTTTTTGCTGATGATGGAGGACGGATATTAAGAAAATTAAGCTTAAAAATAAAAATTCTGAGTATATCTTTATTTAAATTGTTGTAAATAAGAAGCAGATAAAAAAAAACGCTATTTAAAAAAGAGCACATTTGTGGCTTCAAAAATACAATCAGTAGACGAAGGCATCCACTTGAAGTGTGTTTTGTTCTTTTGTTTGTTTGTTGTTTGTTTGTTTTTTTTTTGACATCATATGGGTTATATATTGGTTATTTTCCCAGTAAACACTGGTTGTCTTTTAGCGGTTGTTTCCTCAAACAACCACTAGAGGGTGCTGCGTCCGACAGTGGCAAAAGAAGTGTTAAAATCTTCATTTTCCTAGTCTGAGGTGCCATCTGGGTTAAAACTCTACAGCTGGATCGCTCCGATATTACTTGCCTTTTTTTTGTGATGCTAATGTTAGCTTGGGCTTGTGAGGTGCTATAAGCTAGCTGGAGAGAATGTAAACAAAGGGAAATGAGCCTAGCTAACTTCTGCACCAACAAAAACAAACTGGAGGCGAATTTCTGACAAACTCCTGCTGCTCTGCAGAAAATAGGTCTTAAAAAATATTAAAAGGTCTTTTGATTTTGGCCACAAACTGCACAATAGTATTAAGAGGGCACTGAGAGCAATTTTACAATCCAAAAAAATATAGGTGACATGACTTTAAACCTTTTTCCTGAGGGTGGATGACCAAATTCTTGGCTTTTACTGTGTTTGCATAATCTTTGTGGTCACAAAGACGTCATGGCGTCTTCTGCCTGGTTCTTCCTTCTCAGACCTTCAAGTGGCAGACTTCCTGTCTGTAGTGGGAAGCCACTCAAGTCAGGTTTAATGCACTCCAAGCTCAGCGGCCACATCGCTCAGATGATGACTCAGCTGCCCTTTACCCCTCTCCTCCCCGCTCGCGTGCGTCACCTGCGGCCCTATAAACGGACCGAACGGCGGAGGCGAGCGGTGCTTTATTAGATTCGGAAGCTCTGAAGCAAAAGCTGGGATGAAGCTTTCAATATTTATAGCAGCACGGCAGTTTCCCTCTTGTGTGGCAGGACTCTGTCCCTCTCTGGAGGAAGGCTCCCACATCCAGGGAGAAGAATCACAACCTTTTCGAGGGAGACATTGTCACTTCTTTTGATGACTGTAAAGGATTTCGGATCAGCTATTCAGGTTGAAATAGGAATAGTGACCGAGCTGGAGCGGTTTGTTGTGAATGAAAAGGGATTGTGTCTTTGCGGTTTGGCCTTTGCTTTGATCCGTCTTTGCTTTAGAGGCGGCTTATCATATACATGACACCCTCAGATAACCCCGGAGAGTGCAGCAGGAAAGAAAGTGAAAGGAGCGCCACAATATTCCTCCTGTCATGGTTTCTCTCTGTCCTTCAGTCCTCAGCGGCTCAGACCTGTTCTGGTGAATTCCAATCTTGCACATTAGAGATGTTTTCCAGTTGAGGTAGTTTTCTTTCCCCCTCCTCAAACCCCCCCAGCAGTCCTCTTCTATTCCCAGACTAACCGGAGCATTAAACTCACATCCTTGACAGCATAAAAAACAGGATTACTATTGTTTTACATCTCTAGAGAAACCATAGTCTCGTGGGTAAAGTTCAGGTCCTCCTTTCTTTATCTGGCAACTTTAGACAATGAATAATGGAGACAATAAAAAAAAGAGCAGAGTGTCATGTGGAGTGTGGGTGATTTACTGGCGATCGTGTTTCATGTTCCAGCGGTGGAAGCTCACTCCCACGGGAGCGCAAGCTGTTTTGTAAACACACAAATGCTGCCGCCGCTGCTGCTGACGCAAATTTGAATATTTATGAACCTTTAAGGTTGCATTCAACGTCAAGAAAGCTTCTCTTTTTTTTTTATGAAACCAGAGTTTGCAGTGAAACTCAAGTGGGGACAAAGCAGGAAGGTTTCCATTTCCTTTGTTTCAGGTCACAATGTTTTTTTTTTTTTTTTAGACTAATATTTGACCTATTTATAGTCTTAATGTCACATTTGAAGGGGCGTTCATGCCTATGCGGGACATTCCCAACAAAGGGAGTCAATAAAGTTCCTTGAACTAAAGTGATATAAACTGGCTGGGACTCTAAATAAGGAATCTGTCCCATTCATGGGTCCTCAAGCTGTTATTCTCACCATGAATGAAAAGGATGCAGCATTGTTTGGTGTAGCTTCAAGTTTAGTAAAGAGAGAAACTGAAATAGCGTAAAACCAGTTCTACAAACCCAACTAATGAGGTTATTAGAGGCTTTTATTTTGAAAGGATCCTCAAAAAAATGGGAACAAAAAACAGAAAAGTTTGAATGTTTGCTAAGGTTTAAATAGGGAATTTTATTTTGAAATAAATGGCATGAAAGCATCTACATTTAGGCACATTTATATAATAATTTACCTGGCGATTTTTACTGATTTGACCAATTTAAACAGCAAACACATTGAATTTCTTCTGTTTCTTCTTTGACACAAAGAAGAGTTTTGAACCAGTACCTCCTTAAATTGAGGACACACTTTAAATTTGGACTTTTAAAGGGAAGGTTGCAATTAAATTCATGTACCCTCACATTTTTTAAATAGTAAATTTAGAAATATTTAGTGAGAAAAATAAAAATAAATAGAAAAACCCATTACTTTTCTTAAAGGAATAATAGATGTTTCCTGATTTAAAAAGTACATTTGCAGTTGTGCTCCGCTGAATCTTCCTCTCAGTTTGCCCTCACTTGGTCTGTGAGGTTTTTGTTCAGGAGCTGCAGCATTTTTACAGGTCATTGAAGGGCTCAGTGTCCTCAGCTCTGAGCTGCTGCTTCTGCTGACACAGGGGTATTCAGCAGGTAATGAGCATCGCAGCAAAACCCTTTTGTCATCTCATTTTTGTGTTTGATCTGGCCAACAGGCTCCTCAGGGACATGATGGAACCTGACCTTCTTTGGCAAGTGTCTGCTGTTCGTCCACTTCTCCCGTGTCAGGAGTTTTTCATTCTAACCTCCAACATATCCGTGAACCGGACTGCCAAAGATTTTAACATCTAAACAAAAGGATCCCTTTTTTAACTCTTTATTTTCCAGAAAGTGGTGTGAAAGTACAAGTTTCTTTCTTAGAACAATTACATACATGATCCTAAGTCATTTTCTTTTGCTGCAAATACACTGAACTTCAACAAGAAAAGGCTTAAGCAGTGCACAAAGAACTCACCTATTTTTAGTTACTGTTGTATCCAACACGAAGAAGAAAAAAAGAATAAATATACTAAAAAAAACACCTACTTTAATCTAGTTTGAACTCATTTAAAAAAAGTCTGCCCAAAGAGACTTAAAATGTTTAACCCAGTTGGTCCATTGTTTAATAAACACAGCTTTTTATCATCAAAATGGTTGAAAAAGAGGGTCAAAAACTGATAAAGTCGTTTACCTTAACCCTAAAGCACTATCACCGGGTGATTTTTACCCAAAAGTATTAACACAGTTTTCAATATGTCACATTTTTCTGAGTGTCATGAGTCCCTGGATAATGTCCCAGGAATGGGTGGACCAAAGTTCAAGTCTCCAGTATCATTCTTTTTTTTTTTAACTATTTCTTCTCAAATTTCTAATTTTTCAGTAATTTTTTCTAGCATGTTTTTAGGCCCTTCCTATGTTTTTATTTTCCATTTTCTTACATAAACCACACTTGAAAATAAGCGAAAACTACTTTTTTCATGTGTAGACATATTTTGATCAGTTTTTTTCATTACAAATACTTTTTATTGGGGAATGTAATGTCCAGTAAAAATTACCTGGAAAAAGTGATGATGTAACTTTTTATAGCAGAAGTGTTCTTGGGGTAAGTATTTTGACTACTTTTGTGTGAAGTTCAGGCCAAAATATCTGAACCATCCAGACCATGTCCAACAGTTAGCACTACCGGAAGAAAATGCACTGCGATATTTCATTTTGCGATACTTTTATTGATTATAGTGATATTTAATTCATTGTTTATGAGAATCCATCAATATCTTACTTTTGTGTTCCACCTAAACCTCCGACCACTAGTTGGCAGCACACTGAGCCTCTTTGAGCAGCTCCACACCGCCACCAAAACAACAACAAGATCTCGCGAGAACCAGTTTGTGTTAAATGTGGAGTAAACCTTGTTTGTTTTGATACGTGGGATATATTGTGGTATATATTGTATTGCGAGACATGTTTCATGATACATATTGTATCTCCAGACTCTTGCCAATAAGCATCCCTAGTTAGCATTATCCTACTGGTAGCAAATGGTACTTTTTGCTTTGGTGTGATATTATATCTTATTAGGCACTTCTAGTAAAATTCCCACTAGTTATGTGAGTTTGTAAACCTCCATTTTGTTTCACAAATATTTAACCAATCATACTCTGATAGTGTCAGGCTTCCCTCAATTTCCCATATTTCTTTCTTGTAATTTGTTGTTTCTTTTGACAAATAAAACTTACCAAAAGCTCCTTTAGTTATATTGTTTTCCTGTAAGTTTTCAGGAATATTGAAAGGATTGAAGTTCGTAATAATTCTCCAGTTGAAGATATCTAAAAAAAAGTCTGAATTTTTTAACTGAAACTCAGAAAAAGATCAATTTAAAGGATAAAAATAGTTTTATTTGCATCAATTGGACTCTGGCTCATAAATTAGAGGTTTTTGTTTGACTTTTTTGAAAAGAAAATGGGGCAACAGTGGTCACATGAGAATTACTATGTGTGCCGCGGTGTGATTGCTTTAGAAATAAACAGAGCTGGAGCAGACGTGTGGTTCAGAGGTGAAAAAGCCACAACGGGCGCTTTAATTACAAACTGAACTTTAACCCACATCCCCTTGTCTCACAGAAGCCTCCCAAAAACAGGATGGCTGCCTAATCATTCCACTGTTTTGGCAAAGGCTGCTGGGAGTTTGAACAAAGCTGGTCAAACACACAAGATGAGTCATTATCTTCCACACAAGCTGTGGGATCACTCCCAAAAGTACAAAGGAACATTGGCCGCGTCCGGCTGCCAATTAGATAAAGCATCCCAGAAAGATGGGAACATGGTGGAGTCAAGGAGAAAAAGGCAGAGGTTTAAAAAAAAACATTGGTTGAAGATGAGCTCTGTCCCGCTGGTGGGAAAAGCAAATCATGTGTGAAGCTTCCAGTCTGCGTAACCATGGTGCGCGGGGAAGTATGGCAAACCTCTGGTTGAGAATGCGATTGTGATGCGTCCTTGCTGTTATGTCTGCATATACTGCTGACAGATTCATGGTGGGACATTCAAATAAGGAAGACGGCCTTTTGTTCCTTTTCTTTTAAAGCTGTCACTCCAAAAATATAATTTTTAATGTACTTTCATGGATTCATGTGGGTTGACAAAATCGATTAATTGATCCATCAATAATCAAGCCATAAAAGTAAAAATTGGTCTAATACATAATGCTAGCTTGATGCTAACGTGTAATGGAATTTACCACAGGACGGCTAATGCTAACGCTTGGTCGACCTAAACATACATCACTTAATAAATTAACATTTTTATATATTCCCAGGGATGGATTTTTCAAACTTTTTAAAGAAAAAATCTTTAAAAATAACCATTTATGGTCTAAAACAGTTTTTTGCTCATTCTTTCTTCTTCTTCTGGAAGGTGTAAAGCTATGGTGTGATCACCACCTTGTGGCCAAACTGAAACGCCCTCCATGAGAGGCAGAACAATTGTTGTAGCTTCTCCGTTTGAATAACCACATACATTTTACAGTATGTGAACTGTATCAGATTAATGAATATTTTCAAAACATATACAGATTATTAATGTATTTCTAAACAAATTTGTCTAAATGTGTAAACTGGTTCAATTCATTCATATTCAATTGAGTGGATTGAAAGAATCAGAAAAAAAAAATCGGGATCAAATAGATCCAGGCTCTGGTGAATCAAATCAAATGGATTCTGGAAATTTTTGGCGAGACCCAGCTCTATTCATGTTCATCCCGTCCCATCTTCTTTTACTAATGGGAGTAAAAAGAGAGTCGAAGGACAGGAAAAAAATAGGAGTGTACTGGTTTGTTTTGCTCCCCACTCACATGGTTGTGGCAACACTGCTTGCTAACGTGTGGGTCAAAAAGTTCCAGGAGCTGAAGCGGAGCATGCCTCGGTCTCATGATATCCACCTGACACCCCTCTGCTTCCTAACTGAGTCAGCCTGGAGTTACAACCGTCCATGAGACTCTTAGAAACATCCATCACGGCTCTTTTCAGCCTCTTCCTGTAATTTGTCCTTTAGACTAAAATAAACAATTATCTACGGCAGCTGTCTGGGTCGCACATCATGAGTTTGCTGTTTCGTCGAGCCATGCTGGCAGTCACATGCACTTGTTGCTGATTCAAGTATTGGCCTCAGCAAACTCTTTTTTTTTTCCAGGAGTAAGTAGGAAAAAGTTGACCGTGGGTTCCCTTTCAGCTGGATGTCAGACGGAAAAATTAATCCTCTTTTAGTACCTGGAAAACACAGAAAGGAAGGACATTGACAACCAGAGTAAACTTTGCAACGGCAATGTTGCTTTTCCACCACCAATGGTGGCTTCGTCTGAACTTTGCTCCAGTTTGAAAAATGTCAAAAACTGTAACGATGCCACTACAGTTCATGCTTTAGCTTTCATTTACTAAACGGCAAGACGAGACTCTTTTGGCGTCTTAAATACCTTTGTGTTAAAGAAGGATTTTAGACTGCTCCCTTTAAGAGTCGCCACAGGGAATCACCTCTGGATTCATACCTGGGATGTCACCGGTGACACCTCTCTGACACTCTGACGTACAATAACTCCCCCACTGTTTATGCGAAAACTGTGAATCAGGTGATTCTGATGCGGAGAAAAGAGGCCTTTCATATCGACTGTGAAAAGCTGCTTTTTATCCTCTTCAGAACCTGCTGGAATTACGTTAACATTGAAGAGTTACGATAGTCAAAAGAATGGCCTTCCTGCCAAAACAAAGAAAAAGAAGGCAAACAAGAAACAATCAAAAGATATCTTTCAGCCAAAAAAAAGCCAAAATCCTGCTTCACAACAAAATCAACAATCAATTTTAAGAGTATGTTGTCCCCAGAAGTGAAATAATTTGAAATTTATACCATTTTTTATCTTTCAGCCAAAATCAAAAGCACATTATTTTTTAGGACATAGCTCTGCAAGAAGTAATGACAGATAGCTCATTTTGAAAATTCACCTTAGTTGTGACGGGACTGTTGGCGAAAAGCAACCCTGTGCAGCTGTAGTGTTTTGGTTCCCTCAAATTAGCAACACAAATTAGTATTTTGTAACAAATATTAGCTTTTCATTAGCATTTTGTTGGCACAGATATGTACTTTGTGCTCTCAAATTACCAATTTGTGGACACAGATAAGTATTTGGTGTGCCCAAGTTAGTATTTGGTGGGCACAAATTAGTATTTGGTGTGCACAAATTAGCATTTTGTGGCCACAAATTAGTATTTGGTGTGCATAAATTAGAATTTTGTGCGCACAAATTAGTATTTGTAGCTACAAATTAGTATTTTCTGTGCACAAATTAGTATTTTGTGGACAAATTAGTATTGTGTGCCACAAAAATTGGTGATTTGGTGGAACAAATTAGTTTTGTGGACACATTGCTGCTATGCACAATTAGCATTTTGTGGCCACAAATTAGTATTTGGTGTGCAAATTAGTATTTTGGCCACAAATTAGTATTTGGTAAGCATAAATTAGAATTGTCTGTGAACAAGTTAGTATTTGGTGTGACACAAATTAGTATTTGGCTATGCACACGTTAGCATTTTGTGGCCACAAATGAGTATTTGGTGTGCATAAAATTAAGTATTTTGTAGGCCCCACAAAATAGTATTTGGTGTGCATAAATTAGAATTGTCTGTGAACAAGTTAGTATTTTGCGGACACAAATTAGTATTTGGTGTGCATAAATTAGTATTTTGTGGCCACAAATTAGTATTTGGTAAGCATAAATCTAGAATTGTTCTGTGCACAAATTAGTGTTTTGGGCCACAAATTAATTATTTTTTACGCACAAATTCAAATTTGTGTTTACAAATACTAATTTGTTTCCACAAAGAAAAATATTTCTGTTTTTTATGTCATGCCCACGGCTCCATACCATCCATCTTGTCATGTATATTAACAATAGCAACAGATGAATTTCTTTATATGTATACGTTCAGAAAAACAGCTGAATTGTATTTGTTTTGACCAATACTTTTGTTTGGCACAAAAGCTAACCCTAAACATCATTTTATGTTGCTAAACTTTAGATGTTACTCATCTGGACTAGAGCAGCACCATTTGAGTTGTCCATTCCAGATTAGCATTCCTAATAATTAATTATGATTAAAAAATATGGATCTGCAAAAGAAAGGGAAAATGTGGTTGAGATGATTGTGGCCTGATTTGAGAATGTTTTAACACCAGAGGGCTTGAGTTTTAAGAATCTGCTGATTCTTCCTCTGTGGTGTCATCAGCCCCCAGCCTCAGGAATGCCAGAGTACAGGAAGAGAAACAGGAAATTCTTTTGTCTCCCCACAGCTCTTCTATTTTATCCTCTCTCGGCTGTTTTTTATTAATACACTCAGTTCATAAAATGAGATACTTGTGTGTGAAGACCGTTAGGGTCAGATAAAACGTGTAATCCCTAAAATTGAGTAAAAGTAAGTTTATTATTTCGAAGCCACACAAATTTAAACAGAAGTTGCATTGAATCAAACTCGGCATTGTTCAATAGAAGGTCAAGAACCAGCTTTTAACATCAAAGCCGCTCAGATGTGCAGCTTCACTGCACACCAGCCGTCGTGGTCCACCTTAAGACCTGCTGCTGTTTCCTTCTTTGACCTTCTTTTATTTTTAAAATAAAAGCCCATTGTAGTTGGATTTGATTCCGGACACCTTTCCAGTGTTTTTGTGTGGCTGTGAGGGCGGGACAGCAGAGAGCTCGGCACCAGTACTTCCTGTCCAGCTGTTCCTGCTGTCTCCTGTTCTGAGCAGACGTCTGCGTTTCCTGGTGTAAAACATGCAGCTTCGGCGTTTTATTCCACAGATCATCCTAGCGTACACTCTTCACATTCTGCACTCGGAGGCCCTCTTCCAGCCTCACAGTCACATCAATATATTTATATATCTGGGTCTGTCCTGCTCAACCGCATGAGAAGAATAAAACATGCCTTTTTGCTGATTCTTATGTTTCCTTCTGGGTTTGAGTTTTTTTTCCTTTTTTTTTTTCTCAGTGTCTCTGAGCGTGAAGAATGTCTGAGGTTCTGTGTGGGAGGGTGGGATGAGCAGTAATGGATCCCTCTACGGCATGGGTGTAATAACACTCTATTTCCACCCATATTCTGCAGCAGCTGAGGGGTTTGCATTTCAAAAGGATCATTTCACACAAAACAGACTGCCTTTGAGAGAGAAGAAGATCTGTAACCTTAACCATAAAATAAATTATAAAGTAAATAAATAGGGGAAAAAAATGTTTTAGAAAACTAAAGATTAAGTTTAGCTGGTTTAGCCAGGACAGGAAGCCACATTTGGCTCTTTTATTCCTCCATTGTGGCTCCTTGGCTTCAGAGTATATACTTGCAAGGATTTATTTAAAAAAAAAGTATTCTACATCAATGTTGTTATTCTATAGTAAAAATAGAAAATAGATTTGTACTTGTTTTTTTCTTTTTTAATTCAAGGAAATCTGCTGCAGCACAAGGATCTTTTAATTTGAAAGGAAAAGCAAAAAGTAACTAGAAAAGTGCATTACCTGTGATAATGCATGTGTGAATGCAATTTGCAGAGTGTGGTTGCTGAATATGCTTAAGATTTTTGTTTAAGATTAGCCCAAAAAACCTAATTAGATGCCAAATTAGTCAAAAAAGCTAACATGTTGCTAATATGTTAGCTTAATTAATTAGCCCAAAAAACTCAAAAGTTGTCAAATTAGCCAAAAAAGCTAACACGTTGCTAATATGTTAGCTTAATTAATTATCCTAAAAAACTCAAAAGTTGTCAAATTAGCCACTAATTAGCCAGTATTATCTACTGAGGTTTTTATAGGCTAATTAAGAGTTTAGCTTATATTTTAGCAACATGCTAACGTTTTTGACTCAATTAGTTCACTGAGGACTTTTAGGCTATTTTGGGGTTCAGCTCGCTTCTAAGCAACAAACTAGCCTTTTTGCTACTAAAGTTAAAAACGTTTTAAAAATGCTCTTTTAAAGAGATGCTAGTTTATTTTTATATATATATTTTTTTGCTTTTGTTTGTGACAAAAGTAGTTTTGGCGGATTTCCCAAAACCTCTACAAAGTAAGAAAAGTATAGTAAGACCAATGAACAATATAAAATGTGGAGAGATTTGTTATCCAGAACCAGTTCTACTTTATTCAACACAGATACTTCTGGACAGTTTAGTGTATAAATAACGGATAAGTACTTCTCAAGTTAGTCTGGGCTGCATGGTGGTGCAGTGGTTAGCACATTTGCCTCACACCAAGAAGACCCCGATTCAAATCCAAGCTGGTGAATTAAAACTACCAAATAGTGACCCTTCCATGAGGAATTTGTATGTTTTCCCCATGCATGTATGCATACTCCAGCTTCCTCCCACTGTCTGAAAGTGCCCAGCAGCAGCAGTAAGGTTAGGCTCCAGGACCTGAGAAGGGTTAAGGAAAATGAATCAACGCTTTCCAGTGCAGCTTTTAATCTATTATAACCCTAATACATTTATCTTCATAAATTCTTTCGAGTTTCACCCCATTTATCTGCATGTCAATGTTCATATTTTTAACATTAGAATTACCAAGTAACATTATTTTGTTTGACTTAAATGGAGTGAAAGTTTATTTACATCAAATCACATCTTCACTTTTTCCATCTCCGTCTTTACAACTTCTAGGAATTGCTACAAATTATCCCCATCACAAAAAACATGTGTCATCAGCAAATAAACGAATTTGAATATTTCTTATAAACCTAATAAATCATTAATATACATGATAAATAAATGTGGGCCCAAGACAGACCCCTGTTTCGCATATTTTGATTGCACTTGCATGTGTTAATATAAGAAGTGCTGCATAAATGAAGTTGATTGATTTTAGTGCTTCGTTTGAACAGCAGCTGAGGTTAAAATGACATCTCATAATAAACCATAACTTTGAGACTGCATATTAATAAATAAATTGAAAAGATATGACATTAGGGGGATAGTGTTAGACTGGATTAAATGTGTAGGTCTGAAGTGCTCGTTCCCATTTTTTGGGCAGAAAGGTGCGAAACAGGGGTCTGTCTTGGGCCCAGTGTTCTTTATCATGTATATTAATGATTTATTAAAGGTTTATAGAATATTCAAATTCGTTTATTTGCTGATGACACATGTTTTTTGTGATGGGGATTATTTGCAGCAATTCCTAGAAGTTGTAAAGACGGAGATGGAAAAAGTGAAAATGTGATTTGATGTAAATAAACTTTGACTCCATATAAGTAAAACAAAATAATGTTACCTGGTAATTCTAATGTAAAAATATGAACATTGACATGCAGATAAATGGGGTGAAACTTGAAAGAATTTATGAAGATAAATGTATTGGGGTTATAATAGCTGAGCTGGAAAACATTCATTCATTTTCCTTAATCCCTTCTTGGGTCCTGGAGCCTAACCTGACTGCTGCTGGGAATTTTAGACAGTGGGAGGAAGCTGGAGTATGCATGCATGCTTGGGGAGAACATGCACATTTTACACAGAAAAGTCACCAATTGGTGAGTCTGATTCTCCAGTTGGGATTTGAACTGGGGCCTTCTGGCTGTGAGGCAGGAGTGCTAACCACTGCTCCACCATGCAGCTGTTTTGGATTGTCTTTTTATGTATAAGACATCAAAGATGTTACCCGTTAATTAAATTGCCATTTTATTTTTTCCTGATTACGGTTGTCATGATTTTGTTTCTTTTTTACTGTGTATTTTGTTGTGAGAGAACAGAAACTCTGTGGATTTACTGCAAAATAAAGTGTGACTTCGTGTCACTTTCAGAGGAACTTTTTATTGAAATTTCAGCAAATTTTCTTTATGATTGCTGTTTTGTTTTCTGTTTTTTTTCATTTAATGCAGGGGTCCCCAAACTACAGCCCACGGGCCGCATCCGGCCCTCCTCCACTTTTGGCCCAGCCCCCCAAACTGTTTTGGCTAAATTAGCCATTTTTCTTGCTTTTTAGGGGAATTTGACATTTAACTAATATTTTAGCTACATGCTAGCTATTTAAGCTAATACAGGCTTTTAAATTGTATTAGGCTAATTTGGAGTTTAGCTAATACTTTAGCTTTATGCTAGCTTTTTTTTTTGGCTAAATTACACATTTTTCCAGCTTTTTAGATTAGTTAATATTTTAGCTACAAGCTATTGATGCTGATATAGGCTTTTTAAATTTTATTAGACTAATTTGGTATTAAGCTAATATTTAAGCTAAATGCTAGGCTAATATAAGCTTTTTTTTTAGTTTTCTAGGCTAATTCTGAGTTTAGTTAATATTTTAAGGTACATTCTAGTTGTTTGGGCTAATTTAGATTTTTTTTAGTTTTTTTCTGCTAATTTGGCACTTTGCTAATATTAAAGCTAGCTATCAGCTTCAGTGTTTTCAGCTATCAATTTTAGCATCTTCAGCTTTTAATCTACTGCAGGTAATGAAAATATATAATTTTAAAAAAGTTTTTGTATTATATTTCCTTGGAAGATCACAGAAATGAATTATTTTAAATTTGGCTATGTGTGACTTTCTAGAAAACCATAAATATGTACGTTTAGGCTGTGATTGTTACACTTTTTTTGTTAGCCTACAAACTGAGCCCGACCCCCCGTCACAGAAGAAAACCGTCACATGGCCCTCACTACAAAAAGTTTGGGGACCCCTGATAACTTATAATAGATTTTACAAAAAACTAGACTTTAAAAAAAAAACAACTTTTTATCCAGTTTTAATTTTTAGTGTCATCATAACTTTTACATTTTGAGTCTCAACTGTTATAAAAATATAATTAAAACCCAGAAAGGTTTTAAATTCATATATACATAGGGAAACATAAAAAGACTTGACAGTAAAAAAAAAAAGTAAATTTTTGATTCAACAAGTGAAGCATTTTAATTACAAACGCACAGGGATTCCTTCACCAGACAGAACCTGGAGTGCATCTTTGGGCTTTCAAACAGAAATCACATTTTTTTACAACAATGCACTTCATGCTTTTGACATTAGCTTAGTGATCACTCAAATCAAACACTTGGAGCTGCATCATGTCGCAGGCTGACGGGACACGTCTGATTTAAAGGTCCAGTGATCATCTGGAGTATGAAAACATGAAAGGCTATAAAAGTTCTCACTTAATGCCAATACAAATGATTTCTGTGTCAATTAAGATTTTTTAAATTTTTCTCAAAGAATAAAACAAATTCAAGTTGAAATCAGATTTTGATCCATAGCTGATCCCTTAGCGTAAAATTAGCGAGAACCAAAAGTAAAAGCAGTATTGTCCTTAACGAACTGAATGTTTTGATACCAAGATTGCGTAAATCGCATAAAGTGTGTTTGAGTTTTTACTCGTCAAAAAACGTACGGAAGAACTCATAAATAATAATATTTAAAGAGAAACAGGATCACACTAGTGTGAATGCATTGTATGCATTCACACAATAATGATAAAAAAAAATGACATACAGAAAAATATAACATAGTACGGAGGTCCTAAGGGATATCAAAGTAAAGCAAAACAATTTAAGTAAAAAGAATATTTTTTTTTCTCTAAAGTTCAGAGTAGTATCTGGTGAGCACCAGTTACAATCTGTTTTTTTCTGGAAAAAAAACACTATCTGGTGAGTACAGGTTTCTATCTGGTGAGCATCAAATACTATCTGGTCAGCTCCAGTTACTCCCTCGCCTCGTGAGGACCAGTTACTATCTGGTGCGTACCAGATAATATTTGGTTAGCACCAGTTACGATCTGTTTTTTTTTTTTTTTCTAAAAATGAAATGATTGTTTCTGGTTACTATCTGGTGAGAACCAAATACTGTCTGGTGAGCACCCGTTACGATCTGCTTTATTTTCTAAAAAAAAAAAACGTATTTTTCTTGTTACTATCTGGTGCGTACCAGATAATAACCACATTTTATTTTTACTTCAGTTTTGTTTTTTACTTCAATATCCTTTTAGGGTCTCTTTAATATTATTGTAACCGAACTATTGTGAGAATTTAGAGGCTGTATTTGATAAATGAATGTCTAAATGGCCACAAATCATTGTTATAGTATATTTAATAGGGTCTATTAATAGGCTCTAATAGGGTTAAATGTTGCAGACCCCTTAGCTAGGGGGTTGTGAAGTCAACTCCACAGTTGGGTCATACCAAAATCACCTGAAATGGGGTCCAATGCCTCATTGATTGATGTTTAGATTGTTGGGTTTATGGATCCTGTTGTGGGGAACATTTTCACACATGCAACTAATGAAAGTTTAATTTACTCATCTACAGATGTTTTAAAATAGGTGTTACTGTAAATCGAGCTAACAATGTAAACTCACACATTTCCATAAAAAAGATTGTGCATATGGGTTTTTCTTCAGAATTTTACACTTTTTTTTAGAATCCAAACTCACAAAGTCTTTGTTCTCCTTTCTCTGTCAGGATGCTTTTGTGGAGCTGTACGACAGACAGAAGGAAACCGTCTTCAGCTGCTACTGGCCGTCCATCAAGACTGTCTTCGGCCTGGCTGCTCTCGGGGCGGCGAGCCTGACCATCGGAGCATACCTTGCACAAAAGTGAACCACCTCGTTCCCATCAGCTTAACTTCGTGCCTCCTTTTTTTTTTTTTCTCTTCTTTCCTGAGACGCTCCTGACCCCTCTGAGACAAGCTTCAGACTGAATCTGGTTCTCTTCAAAGCCTCTCTCTCTCAGAAAAGTCCCTCCCTCCAGCCCCTTCACGTCAAAACAGACACAAATCAAAACAGGAGAGGGAACCGGAGGCGCGGCCCAAAGAGCAGAGGAGATCTCGAAAAGATGCACCTGAGATGTAATCACACTAAGACATGTTCAAGAGAAACAAGGAATGCACGTCTATTTTTTCATGTTTCATTTTTCTTGGTCTGCCTGCTTCAGTATCTGTGACAGCATGAGCGTTACGTATTAGAGTAGACTTTGCATGTATGGGATAGCGGTTTGGGAGGCTCGGCGGCAAAGGGATGCAAAGATGATGACTCCGGAGAAGAAGAAGAGGGTGTGCAACGATGTCGCTTCTCGTCAGGGTGAGGACTGTGGACTCCAGTTACCTTCAAAGCACTTCCTGTGCAGAACAGCTGCTCAGAATGTGGAATGGAAACAGTTTGCTAAAGCCAGCTCGGTGTGTCTGCTGTATTAGCCTGTGATGGTGGATGCAAGACGTTTGAAAGCTCCTCCACTTTTTTTTTTTTTTTTTTTTTTTTTTCCAAAAGCGAAGAGTGTTATGTGTTTGGCTTCTCTAGAAGTTTATAAAAAAAAAGCAGCACACAAAGAGAAGAGGTGGAAGTACAACAACCAGCGCATTTTGTATTCTGAGGCTTTTACAGTAGAACCGCACAATTTTAAGAGTGCATTCCACAGGCAATGAAACGCAAAGCAGACCACCCACATCGGTAATTTATACCCTCATCACAGAGCTAAAAAACAAAACAAAAAAACATTCTTTGCTCCTTCGTGAGTCCATTTGCGGTCAGATTGTTTGGGTTCACTCAAGTTCTAGGGGGTTACCCTGTCAACGCGCGTTGCCGTGGTCCCGAAAAGACTCTGGCCGTGGGCACAGAAGCAGGACTGGCGGCGCTGGAACCTGAGATGTCCCTCCTCTCCCCTGTCTGCAGATGCATCCAGCCATTGATTTGTTCCTCCCATCCTGTTTTATTGATGTTTGTCTTGTGTTACAGGCTGATGGAAAAATTTGGAAGCACATAACGTGCTCCGAAAATATTTCATTGTAAAAGTTAGTCGTTTATGTAGAGCTGACTTTACTTCTTCTTCTCAGAAATTCTCTCCTTTTTGCTGCATGGATGGAAGACACTGTTTAAAACTCACAGCATTTATTCATATTTATAACAGACTAGAAGAGGAAAAAAGTAACATCGATAGAGCTGATTTTCCTATTTATTACGAGGTACCAAAATCACAGAGTTTTAACAATTCATTCATGAAAATTCAGCCTTTTTATCTATTTATTAAATCACACTGTAACTCGGTTATTTCCTGGCTGCTATTCTAGCGATGTTGAGATATTAAATTTTTGTGTTGTGTTATTATTGGCTTACGGCTGCTATACTGTCAATTTATCTCACAGCTTCAACTGCCACGACTTCACAGTACAGACCTATAGAGAGCTGGAAACCAAAGTAAACTTGCAGCGATCTGTAATTTAACAGTAGCTTCATGAAAACACTCCGAGAGGTTTCTCTGTGTGTGTGTGTGTGTGTGTGTTTGGGGGGGGTTGTGTTGTGTTATTGTACTATATCACTTTGTTCTTTGTACAAATCTGTCAGACTCGTCTCAATCCTCACTATAAACACGATTCTTATAAGAAAACAGCTCACAGAGTGTGGTAGTGACGTGTGGAAAAAGCAGAGGCTGATTCACGAGCAGGAATAGGAACAGCTTAACAGCAATATACTGTAATTTTTGATATATTCTCTGTGCATTTATGAATGTAGCACTCTTGTTGCTGTAGCCTACTGTTTTTATGTCTATAATCGCAAACCCGTAGCACTTAAAAAAGTGAATTGTGTTATGTTGTTTACTGCCAATAAGCTAGCAGGATCATATTTGTTCCTAATAAACCAGACTTCTTGAGCTAATCAGATCCAAGTTGATGCTATTTCTGTCGTGTTCCGAGAGCATAAAGGCATGGATGTGGAGGAGTGATGACAAAAGTACAATTAAAAATCTATAATTAACTAAAACAAACACACACACACAATTAAACTCATTCATTTGGTTATCTTTCTTTTCAATCTGTTACTCCTCACCAAAAATAATTGGACTTGTTTATAGGGCTGGGAATATTAACGCATCAACGTAAGCGATTAATCCAACAAAATTAACGCGTTAATACTCATTAACATAAACAAATTGCACCCGAGGAGTAGCAGTCGTACGCTTTGCCTCACCAACTTTTTTTGTTCAAAAGCTGCATTTTGTCATAAAATGTACCTAGTAAAACATTGGGATTAATAGTGAATAATCACAACACAAAAGTGTGATTTATCTGATTTGTTTTAATCGATTGACAGCCTTCATTAAAAATAAATGTTCCAAAGTTAAAGGATTTTTAAATAGTGATTATTTGCGGATGATAAGTGGTCAGCAAATAGCGTAAAAAAAAAGTTGATTGCGATTAATATTTTTCCAGGTTTGATTTTTTTCAATCGATTTCTGACTCTAGTTTTTTTACATACTTGAGTATAGAAAAGTATATTCCCAAAGTGTACCAAGTACACTTAAAAAGTATACTGGCAGTTTACTAACAAGTATACTTCTTGGAAATAATTGGCCCACTTTTAGTTTATGAAAAGCATATTTAGTTTAGTTAAAGTAACCTTTCTGGCCTAGTATTAGTTTAATGGCAATAAACTTTAAGTTTACTCTAAGTTTATGAAAGTCCACTTTGAAATAAATCCAATGTAGCTTTTAAGGTTTGTTCTTAGTTTACAAGCAATAAACCTTTACTTTAGTGTAATAAAATACATTTTTAATATATTGGAAATATCCCAAGAATACATAGACTCCATTTTTAATGCTGTGTAGGAAAATGTTCAGAAACAGTAAAAAAAAAAAAAAAAACAGGTTAGAAACATTTAGACTTGTAGTATATTTCTAAGCACAATCCAAGTATACTTAACATATGTTTTATGAATTTGTTTATCTTTAATAAGTACCTAAAAAGTAAACTAAAAGTATACTATCTTCATTTTAGTTATACTTAAAATAAACTTGAACATACTTATTTTTGGTGAGGGGCAGCCAGAGACTGGAACAACTTAATTAAAACTCTCAGAATGGTCACTTTTATTTAAAAACAAACAGATTTAAAAATCTATCTTAATGACCATTTTAAGGATAAATGCTGCTGTCATACAGCACAATGATTTTAGGGTTTTACATTTTTAGATTGTGTTTTTTTCTGATTCTTATGAATTAGATTTTTCTTGTTCTTGCAATCTCTTTTCTTTCTTTCTCTAAAGCCTCATTAAAGTCTCTTGCCTTAAAGGAACCCCGCATCTAAAGTAATTGGAATTTATTGAAGACAGGACACAACTGGATGATATATGGTATTCTGCATCTAAAACAAAGTTTTTGCTGATCACCACTAGCTCTGTGGAGAAATTGGGAGTTAGTGTTAGACTGGGGACGGTGCTGTCAGAGCAGACTCTTCCTGGAAGGGGCTGTTCTCACTTTGTGACATCAGCTCGTGGGTATTGGAGGGGCTGGTACTGAGAGTGCAGGTTTTTAGAAATGTGTGAACGGATCAAAATACCACTTTAGGGTTGTTTATACTGAGGAATGAACATAAAAATACACTTAAAAGCTCAAAAAGTTGTTTTTCATGGTATGGCCCCTTCAAGCCTCTCTACCACTGAGTGGTTGGTTTTCATGGCGCATGCGTGTGTAGACCTCTAGCTCGCGCTGTCGCCAAGGATACCAAGGAACGTTTGCAGTTCCACCGCAGACCAGGCCTTGCTGTTGTTTGCACGCATATCAATAAAGACTCGAGACCAAAAGAGAACACAGGAAACCACAAAAACCCAAATGTTGGAAACGTTAGCTTAAATGAAACCTGCAGGTATATGGGTGCTTTATAATGCTGTCTTCATGTTCTGCCAGTCAATAGGCGGCTACAACTCTTCAATGGACCTACAACTGATGAGGGCCCCCTAGAGGTTCTGGTCGGTACTGTTTAATGGGTCCATTTTACAACGGAAGCGCTCAAAATACCGAACCGCTCAGTGGAAACGAGGCTAAAAGGCCATGGTTGTCTTGCTTGGATAAATAAAGGTTAAAGATAAAACAAAGGAAAGATTAAATAAAAAGGTGAAGATAAAGAATACATGAAATAAAAGACAAAAAAAATGTAAGGATGGACGAACAAATAGAAACTTAAATAAATACAAAAATAATAAATTCTGC
This sequence comes from Oryzias javanicus, assembly GCA_003999625.1. Lineage (NCBI taxonomy): Eukaryota > Metazoa > Chordata > Actinopteri > Beloniformes > Adrianichthyidae > Oryzias > Oryzias javanicus. Next base: position 28,237,845 of record CM012453.1, on the reverse strand, counting down.
CTCAACAGGAAACAAACCAGTGATTTTGCCTGTCCCAAGTCTGGTAGATGCAGAGTGGGCCAGTAACATAAAACTTATTAGACATATATGATAGACCATCAAAGACTATTTAATCTGGCCCGCCAAGCTAAAGAAATGATTTTGATTACCCTAATAAATGTTTTATTTCCCCTGTAGTTCAGGTGTGTCATCTTTGTTCAGGTGCAGAAAGTTAATCTGCATTCATGTAATGTTTAAAGATTTGTTGCTTTTCCTGATATTCATGTAGGATTTCCAAGTCGCACAGTCATTTTCCCAATTATTCCAACCCCACATGAACGCAGCATTTCCCTGAGTTTGAACTTTTAATTTCCAATCATTTCTTTTCAATCAAAAGTAAGGCGTTTTCATGCAGATCCCGTGTTATTTCTTTCTTTTACGAGGTGAATGACCAAAACACCAAAACGCTTTTCTGTTAGATTTGAGAGTGGCCCCGGAGTAAGAGAGTGGGCCCACCCCTGATATAGACCATGGAACACCATGATATGCTGATGATATTGTGGTTTTTCTAAGCATTTTAGGGGGATCTACCTACACCCCATCTTGGGGCTAAATCCGAGCCTGTTGTGTTCTTCATCCTTGAGAGGCAGCCTGAAAGAGAATAGCAGATGTTTAGGTGATGAGGAGGGGATCAACTGCGTTCCTTTGATTATATGCTATCCATCAGACTCGTGTGAGCCTGATTGTGCGTCAGAGTGACAGTCTCCTCGTGAAGGATGGTGCACAGGCACGAGCCGCACCCCACCAGACTTCAAAGCCTGTCCCCAAACGCCGCACTTGTCAGCCTCCCTCCCCTCTCTGCTCTGCAAAACACAAGTGCAAAAAAAAAAAAAAAAAAAAACTCCAAATGCCCCGCGGCCAGGTTTTGTACACCCCCTGCCTTTTCTCTGATCACACTAGTCTTCAAAGGCTGCAGCCCTCTCGCTGCTCCGTGGAATTTGCACAAGGCATGATGCAGTAAAACTAATGTTGGAGGAGCTGAGTGGATGCAAGAAGACGAGGAGCGCGCACGCGCATCCCCGAGGAGGCCGACGGGGAAGGAAGGGAAGTTCATTTGGACTGAAGGGCCTCCTTTCCCACCCCCTTCTCACGCTCACCATGCATATAAAATGCGTGACATGTTCTGAAGAGGAATTTTAAATCAAGTCCTGCACTTTCAAAAGAGAGTCCAGTGTTGGTGTGAAGTCAGGAAGATGGGCAGTGAGGTGGGGGGGGTGGGGGGCTCTCCCTCCTTTTACTTTTGGGGATACAAGGTGTAGAGGAGCTTTCCCAGCGCCGGATATCACAGGGGAGATTGAGAGATCAAAGCAGATTCTGAGGAGGGAGTCTGGTCCGGGTTTACCCCTCATTAGGAAGTCCATCAGATCTGCACAGCCCTCATTTAAAACCAACTTTACTTCCTCAAAAACTTCCTATCAATTTCCCAGAAAGGGATTTTTAAATTGTACACCTCAGAAATTATTAATCCCTCTATTGAATGAAGATATTCAGCGAGCTGATTTTGCTTCCTAAATTGCGTCTTATAGTGTCACCTTGTGGCTGCAGCGCACACACTACACTCTGAGATTATTATGATCCAAATAATCTGTCATCTGATTTCAAACATGGATTAATCAGATCAGATTTCCTGAATCCTCCGAGCTCAGTCCTCCAGCGGATGCAGTTGTCCATCCCTGCTCTCAAATATCCTCAGGGCAGAAAAAGGCTTCAGGGCTGAGAGCTCAGCAGCTTACAGTCAGCCGCGGACGCCTCAGCCGACTCCACGAGTGAGATCTAAAGCTCATGATATGCTGGAGAGCAGGATAGTAAACTGGAGGAGCGTGTGAGGCTGACAGCCTCTGGAATCAGGGAAAACGGAACCGACTGGACTCCGTTTGAACTAAAGACGTCTGGAAGATGCTGTGAAACAATCGAGTTATTGGAGATGAGTGTATTAGAGACATCTCAGAGACTTTTCAGGTTCTCTGCTTCTACCTTTGTAATTCTGCAAATGCAGGAAAATCCTGTCTTGAATTATGGAAGAAAAAACCTTCACGCAAATATAAACTTCTTTTTAACCAGACAACACAGGACAGAAAACTGTGCAACGCTCCCATCATGCAGCAGGGTTTCAGTTGAAGAGATTTTAAATTCTCCCATTTGGCTGCTGAAGAACGTTTTTTTAAGCCCATAAAACAATTTTTAAGAGCTTTTAAAATCAATTTGACAATCTGTTCTTTTTATTTTAGGTTTCACTAACTACAGTGGTCAAAACAATCAAATAATATTAATAAAAATTTTGGAAAAATTAGTAAAAATGAGTTAAACTTTTTTTTATTAAAGACAGGAAATGAAAAACAGTGGCCAAATTTGACCCAAGGCATCAACATTTGCATAAGATTTTCCAAACACAAAACTTTAAGATTGTGTTTTATTTTATTGTGAAGGGCTGCAAGTATTTACTTAAATATTTGGGTAAGTTTCAAATAATTAAATACAAATCCTATTGCTTAATTTGACAAAAAATATGAAAAAAAACACATTTAATTCAGTTTCTTAAATATTAATTGAAAACATTTCTTTTAATTTATTCTAAAAAGATTTGAAAATCAATAAAAAAACACAAATTTAAAAGAGGAAGTTTCCACAAACAATACATAATCAATAACAGACTTTTAAAAAAGTATTTCCCTTAAAATATGTTTTAAATAGATTTATTAAAGCTATAAATCTAAAGCTATAATCAAGATTAATTGCATATTCTTGATTATAGTCAACTCAGTTGGTGCCTCAGCAAATAAACACATTGATCTGAGCAAACGGTGGTTTTATGAGCACTTATGTACAAATTAGATATTCATCAATTCCTCTTATGAGGTTCCACTAACTGACTGATTTTTGCAGATCCTAAATGTTTGCCACAATGACAGGCAAACGTTCGCTCCATTGAGATGCTTTTGAACCTTCAGGAACACTTTAAAAATCAATTCCATCTGAGAGGACTTGACATCAGGTGTTCAGTGATGAGAGCTCCTGAGCCTGAATAAAACAGCAACTTGCTGCAAATTTAAAAAGTCCATCAGTTTCTGTAAATCTTACCTTTATATGACACTTTAAAGTCTCACGATTTGACAGTAAAAGCCAGTTTTACTTCTGGCTGTCGCTCTCGGTCCATTTTTATAGCTTTTTTAAATAGATTTTTTCTCATTAATTCTCTGAAGTTCAACTGGTTTATACTTCTATTGAAAAAAAAAAAACACTTATTTTTATTTACTTTTTTCATTTAATGAAAGATTTACATTTGTGTTAACCTGATGAAAACTCAACTGAAAAACGTAACTTTTACCACTTTAACGTCAACTCATGAAAAAAGTAAAATTATTCAAAAACAGGCGTCAGGCCCCGAGAAATGGAATTTAAAACCATCGTGGCAGCTTGTGTCCATAAAACTTGAGAAAAATCATTTCCGTTCAGCTTAAAGGCTCCCAGGTCACATTACCTTCTTTCTGCAATATTTTACATTTTTTGCAACAGTCGCAGTAAACCCTCGCTTCTATTCTTCAAAAAAAGCTGTAAGAATAATCACCAGATCATCTCATTGAGAGGCGACTAACTCAATGTTTAAGTTTAAAATAAAATTCTTAGAATCTTGGAGACCTGCATTGAAACCAGGTGTTATGTGACGTACCTGGATAAGTCTGAGGCTAGGATAATGCTAACTTTGCACAAACTAATGCAAATACTGAGTTACCTTTGGAACAGGTACAAATACTCTGATTAAGCAGGTTTTAGGTTGATTTAATCCTGAGTTCAGAGTTTATCACAAGATAAGTTAACCAAGTTTCCAGGAACAGGCCCCAGGTGATTGAAAATAGTTCAAATCATGTTCAAAATAAAAGATTGATCATCCAAAGACTCTTAATAATAATAATAATAATACATATATATATATATAGCTCTTTTAAAAGATACTCAAAGACCCTTGATGCTCTTCATTGATAAAAATGGTATGAGAGGTTAACAAATGTTTATGAAACCATCTGTGAGAAGAAATACTAAACTTTACTGTATTTCCACAAGAGGGGTTCAGATATAAAGGAAAGACTTTAAAAATTGACAAATTACACAAAAAAAATAAAAATAAAAAAATCCAAAGCAATTATAAAAGGTTATGTAATTAACAAATACAAATGAGTCATCAAAGTTCATTGATGTTATTTTTACTTTTTTTGTTTGACCATAATTGATTGTTTTCAGTGTTTATTTCTTATAAATCTGTAAAAATACAGTTTGTATCAATTTAAGTTTGGACTGAATTGAAAAAAATGGGACTGGACTCAATAAACTGCACCCAGCTCAGTGGTCTTGTGGTAGAGTGTCCGCCCTGTGACTGGAAGGTCATCAGCTCAAATCCAGGCTGAGTCACACCAAAGACTACTAATGGAAACTGATGTCTAACATTCAGTATTAAGATATTTAAGGAGTTTGACTGGGGGAGTTGAGCCACCAAATGGTCAGCACCCACCCATGTCTGCAGCTCACTTATCTAAAGGGTCAAATGTGAAGAACAAATTTCACACACTCAGGATTTGATCTTTATCTTATTTCAAACTCAGCTTCAATAACTGTAATACTTTTTTTTTTAATGATGTTTATTTTCTTTCAGTTCAAAATAAAAATGTTGACTATTTCTTTTTATAAAAGCTAATTTTGTCTGTTAACTTCAATTTTATCAGATTTTATAAATTTTATTTATGGAAATATTTCTTTACCCTTTTAATCTACATACATTTGACACACTTTGTGGAAAGTTTGAGTCAAGTTTGTGTTCTTTGTAAGAAAATAGACTGTAGGTGCTACAAGTTCAGATGAGAACCACAAAAACTTTTATGTTAAAATCCTGTTTTTTATGGAAAAGTTTTAAACATGGCATTTTCTGATACATTTGCATTTCTTTCAGCTCTTTGAAATGATCTCAAACCGAGCTGCACAACAAAGAAAACTTGAGCTCTGAGGCTTCTTTCAATGCTCATGTAACCTCATTTGCCTACATTTCAAGGACATTTTTTTTTTTTTTGAGAACAAGAGGCTTGATCATTTTTTTTTTTCAACGTTGGTGTCAGAAGTGGGATTCCACAGCTGATCAGAGGCCGTGAGAACCTGTGGGTGTGGCCAAACTGGATTTTGATGTGGCGTCTAAACCTCAAAATGCTTTCAAAGACATTATGTGTCTTTGTCATCAGAGCTAGAATCCAGAAACCTGTCTTCTAATATATATCCTTTTTTTTTATAAATTAAAATAAAACGATAAATTAGAAGTTCTAAAGATTGTAAAAGACGATTAATCCACTTGCTTTCCCCTTAAAATTTAATAAATTATAAAATATGCATCTTTTTTTGATTGAAATGTTTTAAAAATTAAAAGAAAAGTTAAAAAGAAGTAATTTTTTAGTAAAAAAAAAAAAAAGAACATCCAAACAATTTTGAAGAAAGAGCCCAAATCATTCCATCATACATTCAGTGTCTTTATTTCTCTGCAGCCAGAAAAAAATAGAAAAAGTAAAACAAAATGAACATTCATTCTGCTGAAGTTTAGCTTTTCATGCTTGCACATTTACAGTACACGTTGATCTGATAGAAAGTATCGCTTAACTACACGTATTGCCACAATATATTTACAAAAATAACTTTAAACCGCAGTCTCTTTGAACATATTCACACTTTCATAAAAATAAGCCTTTCAGTGACGCTTTACTGAGATGAGTCAACATGGAGCTGAAAGGACAGGTCACTTTAATGTTGGAGCATCAGAATCGAAGCATGAAAACCGCAGTAAATAAAAGGTAGAAATGTATTTTACCTCTTTTAAAAAAAAAATCTATATCTCAACACAAAAGAAAGACAAAAAAAAAACACTTTGTGCAGTCACTGTGACTGGAAAACACAAAAATCTGTGAGAACCGCAACCTTTGCTCTTAGTTAAAAGAATCTTTTCTAAAACTCCTCCTCCTTCCTTCCCCTGAGCGATGAGCGCCAGAACCAATAGAAGTCCTTGAATTTTAACCGTTTGAAATCACAAAAAAAGAAAAACTCAGGAGTGGAGAGTAAAAACTGCCGTCCAGTTTGATCCCCTCCTCAGAAAACTTGAATTTAAAGCTGATTTAATGAAAGAGCAACAATAAAGACCGAGCACCAATCAACATTGAGTCTTTAATGACAGTTGCTGTGGATAGTGTCGCTCCGTTTACCATTGAAGGCTCTCTCTCTTCGTCATCGTCGGACCATCAGCGTGTGAGCATATAATGTTACTGCATTTTGAATTGAATGTGTGCGTGTTTGTTCAAACAGGGGTCGACCTTCGGCGTCACGCGACCGCGCAGCTCTCCAGCAGCTCTGCCGTCTTCTGGCGGTCAGCGGGACCTCCACACGGCTCCGCTCAGCCTCCGAGTTCACCGACTCGACTAGGTAAAATGATGCCACGCCTCCTCATTCAGTCACGTTCTCCTCTTTATTGATATCTGAGGGGAAGAAAATGACAATTATGACATTAATTTATCTCTGAAGGGTTTCGTGTTCGCTTAAAACAAATAAAAATGTTTAACATGTTCTTGTGGTATTTTTCAGATGATTATTAAGCGTAAAATCTTTGTGAATCAGATGAAAAATGCAGTTAGAAAAAGAAAATAAGCTGCTCCACTCCATTCTAAAGCATCCACTCGTAGACTAATAGATCCATGTAAGTCTTTCTTTTCCTCATCTGAGTTGACATCTGGCTCAAAACTGGACAGCTCCAATATCGCCATTTTATTAGGTTGGGGTTGTGAGTGGCTGTAAGCTAGTGGGAGAGAGTGTAACAGATGGATATCCGGAAGCAGGGCCGGGCTTATTTAACAGTCCCGCCCCCAAGCTCAGAGGTGAATTTCTAATGAACTCCAGCCCTCAACTGTAGTCAAGAGTTACGAAAAAAAAAATAATTTTTACAAATAAACGTTATTTGGTTCCACTCAAACTATTTTGAAAAGTATTTCTAACTGAATATTAAAGTGTAAAATTTAGGGCCGGGAATCGATTAAAAAAAATTTACTAATTAATCGCAAACTGGAAAAAATTCATCATAATTAATCATAACTATTTTTTTTTCTTTAGTTACAGTTTTTGCCAATCACTTTATATCTAAAAATAATCACAACATGAAATCTCACACAAAATGTTACAATTGGAACGTTTAGTTTTAACTCTGAGGGCCTAAAACTGTTTTTGTCTACTATAGAATTTACTCTGTATTTTTAATTTGAAAGACTACAGTTTGCTTATTTGGTATCATTTGAATCAGCACGACCTCTTCTATATAACACTATCTATTTATTGTATTCACAAACTAGACATAAAATCATGCAAGAACAGAAAATTCCGTCTGGAATAAAAGGATTCATTTTGCTGTGGAAACCATAAAAATGTTTGAGGAATAGATTTTATAACATAGAATGAAAGTTTAAGGTGTAATTTAATAAAACAACAGGAACAAACTAATCAACATGGTTTTGATAGAAAATACAAAATAAATTAATAAATACATAAATAAATAAATAAAGCAAAATTTAGAGATTTTTTTGCCAGGTAGTTCCTCCTAAGAACACTGCTGGAATTTGACATTTGTCCTGGAATTCTATTTTATTTCCTCTCATACATTTTCCTTATTGTGGTTTGCTCAAAATAATAAAAGAGTTTTTTTTAAAGAAGTTTGATCCAGCTGGATTCAGTTGGAATTTGCTCAGACGTCTCAGTGTGTCTGACTACTGACAGCAGAGCTTCCATAATTTTTAGACAACCTCGGTGCTCTTTCTTCTAGAAAATTCCTGTCAGTGGTTTTAACAAACTAAAATAATTATCAGTTTCCTCGTTGTTGATTTCTAGTAGCAAACCTCTCTGTTTTGCTCCGCCCCTCATAGCGGTCTTCTGCTCTGCGTTGCAGCAATCAGATCGACGTTCGTCTTCCACCTTTCTAAATAAGATAAAAGATCTCTTTTGTCCAGAAACTACAACTAAATGCCATGTTCTCTCTTTAATTCAAAAAAATGTCAATCACAGAATATTCAAATAGCTATATATATTTAGTTAAGATGTAGTTTTATTTTGCTGATCTCACAGCTGCACGACACCGTAGTTCGTCTGTGGATTCCAGAGTTAATACAGTAAACCTAAACTGTAAAAGTGCCCTCAACTAAAGTTAAAAGTTAAAACAAGTATATTAATTCGTTTCCATCCAAACTACAAAAAAAAATTCTAACTGAATTTAAAAGAGTAAAATTATACTGTCTGTCTCCTGCAACCTTTCTGTTCTTCTGAATCTCCCATTTCAACAAAATCATTAAAAAAATGTTTTGTTTTTTTTTTTAAGTTAGGCGGCAATGATGGTTTTCTGTGCCTGTAGCATTCCGAGCAGACGAAGCCTTTGTGAATGAAAACATAAAGATGTTATCAAGTCAAATAGTCTCGTGTTGAATTTTTTACTTAATAAATCCCAGTGTGCTGGGTTTTCTCTGCTGCAAACTGATCTGAGGATTTTTAGCCCCACAAAATAAAAACATACCAACTAAAGTCTGTGGAGGCTTATTACTTCCTTTCAGACAAACACTAAAGAGCTTTGGAAAGCTCCATGTAGAAGTCAAACATCATACAAATACAAATAATAAAGTAAATTTAGGGTCATGACATTATGACAGAACATGAGGTCAGCATTGGAAAAGTGGAGAGAAAACCTCAAATGTTCATGAATATCTGGACCTTCTGGCGGGACCTTGCAGACCGAGATCAACATACTGATCTGTTTACTCTCCTGTGATCCTCCATTTCTGAAAGAACTGAACATCAAATGCGTCAAAGCCAGGCCGCCAGATCTGAACAGAAAAATTGGACGGTTATGGATTTTTCTGCAGCTTACAGCCAACGTTAGAGGAATGGAGAAGCTCTTCCTTCATACAGGATGGCTACTTGTTTTATCTTGGATTTTTTACTTTTTATATTTATTATTCAGTTCAATATTTTTGGCTGGTTTGCTTTTTTTACTCAGATCTTGAAAACGACTTAATAACTTCAACATTGTTGGGTTTTTTTCAGGCATTTGGGTCACGCCTAAAATAATCCAAAACACTTATAGCGACGATAATATTGACAGAAGTAAAATCTGATCATAATTTTGAGCTATTTTAAAAGCATTCCAAGAGGTCTTTTAATTATTCTTATGTGTTTTTTTTAAGCCCAAAAAAAAAAAACTTGTGTCAGTTTCTGCAGAGCGGTAGTGTTTTATTAAAAATATTCCTCTGAGTTGTGGGCACCCCCAAACCCTCCGTGTTGCAGTGAGCTTGTGACCCGCCAGCATATTTTCTATGTAACTAATACATATCTTTTTCAAACTTTATTTTTTGTCTGCTCCTGATTCACAAAGATTTGAATAAAGAAATACTCTACTTTTTTTCTTAACATTTGTCTTCTATCATCAGAAAAACGCCTCAAGAACTTGTTAAAAACACGATTTTAACGGGAGTCTTTAGACTGCTATGCTGGGCTCACAATGAACAGTCGGACAGTTTCAATATTGAGTCAATGGTAAAGGTATGATCTGAGGTCCTGCGGCGCATTTCGATAAACGGATGAAGCGCAGCGGTCTGGCAGCGGCGCGATTTGAGCAACACGGCGAGAGTTCAAAAATCAGAATTTTGGTGAGGTTGCTGAGTCCAACAACCAATCAGGGTTTCAGCTTTGGGAATGTGATGCTTTGTGATATTTTTCTTATTTTCATTGAGACAATAATACAAAGGTCTCCTGATTTTAGTTTCCCCTCTTGGATTAATGGGGGACAGCGAGCCTTCAAACTGGGTCACAGTGACTCAGAAACACCAGGAAAGCGGCTGTCATACGGACTCAGCTCCAGGAGTGAGAGTGAAGCTCCGTGTACTGGAAGAATCTCTGAATAATCACATCAACCCAGACATGGGGAGGTGATTAGCGATGCTTTTGCACAACTCTTCACAATAAATAAACCTGATACCTAAACATCATCTGTGTCTTCTACGTGAAATAAACACAGACACCGCTCCATGTAGCGATCAGGCTGAAAACATTTAGCATTGGCTCCTCCCACAAGCGGCTGGAGCAGCAAGCTTAAGGAAACCATTTTTGGACATGTGGTGAAGGAGTCGGCCAACGAGCAAATGGCGTTCGTTGTGAACTCATCTTTAGTTATTCAGACTTGCACAGATCATCTGAGCAGATTCTTCAATGTACATAAATCCTCGACATTCTGTGAATTTCCCTATAAGCACCAGTTATCAGGCTCAAGCTAGCTCACTGCTCCTCACAAATACTCGACAAACCGGACGGCAGCCGTGTCTGAAACACCAACACAAACTCACCCAGACTTTATCCCTGATTCTCACCGGACGCTGAACCCCAGTTCAAACCAGACGAGTAATTTTCCGCGGTAGTCAACAGGCGCTTCTGCTCAGCCGTGGTTATTTGTGTGTGAATGTGTGTCTCACATCGTCTGCGTGTCTGTCTGTTTGTTTTTTGTGCGCTTATTTTCATCTCTACAGTTTGTTGAGATGCAAAAATATGATTGCATTTGTCAATCGCTGTATTTTATCGTGAAAAATTGGTTATATTTTGAAAATTTCCTGGATTTTCTCGTGTGTCTTGGTGTAACTTCCTCCTAGAATTGACGTGGATCACTGGCGGCTAGCGCGAAAAAGTAGATACTGAAATGATCGCTACAGAGGACTGCGACCGGCTTTCTGATTGGCTATAGACCATTGTCAATCAATCATCAAATCTTGTCTCCTTTACAGAATCCATTCAGAATATATATATATATATATATATTCAGATTCTGTCGTTTTTGTGATTATTTTTAGAACGTAACTCCCAAGATGAACGAGGGAACACTGCACAAGAGTTTTAATTTTAGTTTGAGAGGAAAAAATATAGCATTTTTTTTTTTTTTTTACAAAATGAGAGACAGTTTGGTAAAAACAATCTCTTTCCAACTGTGAGAAACCCTGCAGTCCATTTTTGTAGCCTGAGGGAAAAAAAACCAAAACAACACACTCCTCTATAAGAACATCTGACAGAGTGGCTTTTACAGATTTACATGTTCCTCCACTGCACACACAAACATTGATGTTTCTGCAGCCTCTGTAGTTTGTCGTGACAAAAACAGCTCAAAGGAAATCGATTGCTCCGTCAGCTCCAGCTGTGAACCCCGCCGCGTAACACCGCAGAGGACAAATACACTCAACCCGCAACAGAGCAGCCAAAGGGAACCGTTACTGAAACGACTTACATTCACACGACAAACGTTTCTACTTTTCCATTTCAAAAAGCTATTTTGTTCTAAAAACTCATTTATCTTTTAATTTATTTTGCTAAAAAAAAAGCATCAAAAAGCTGCATTTTTATTTCCAGAATGGAAACAATTTTCCACACAACGCTGCTGCACACAACGACACCCAGCAGGACGAGAGACACACACCAAGCCTCTTTAGCTAATCATCAGCTGACACTTTTCCATCCCTACCTGGAACAGACTTACAGGGAAGATGGAGGGACAGAGGAGCTCAGGGTCCAGGACAGAAGGAGAGTTTGGGCTAGCAATGCTGAGCATCTATACCTGCAGGGCTGAGCACCAGAGCCTGGAGGATGTCCGACAGAGAAACGATGCCCTGGATACCGGAGCGCTCGTCCACCACAACCAGCCGATGCACCTGGGAGCAGAGAGGCAAAAACACGTCGTTATGAAAGCAGTTAAAACCCGATCCTTTCTGAGTAAAAGCACAATACAGCTTTGTGTCTCACTTCAGCCTTGACTATTCTGTCCACAATAGCTTCCATTGTTTCCATTTTATGGCACTTCACAACACCTTCAAAGTACTGGGAGCGATGCTTCAGAGCCTGCGTCACCGTTATGTCCAGGTTGTTGTAGGTCTTCTCTGCAGCTAAGTTCTGTAAACAATCAGAAACGGTTACAAAAAACAAACAAAACTAAGAGGTAAAAAAAACGTATCGACACTTACAATCACATCAAACTTTGAGTAAATGTCCACAACTGTGCCTGAAAGAGAAGACGAAAAATGATTACTGATGGTGAAAATGTGAAGATAAAAGCTGTTTAAAACCCACTCATTAGATTTTTATCTATTTATACATTATTTTTAACCAAAATAAAAAAAACCAACTTTTTTTTCCTAGTACTATTAGTAAGCCAGTGTATCTGGAGCGAAGCAGAGAGCCCAGTGGATTTTTCTAAGCCACAAATATGATCTTTTTTCAAGCTGTTCTTTATTCACAATAATTTGGATACAGAAATACTTAAACAGGAAATTTTAAGCTTAATTTTCTTAACATCTACTCTCCATCATCTTAAAAAAAACCCCACAAGAACATGTTAAAAACATGATTTTCACAAGAGAGGATCTTAATTTCCTAGAGGTTGCAGGTTCGAGTTCCTCACCTGAGTCATCCACCACAGGTAACGCCGATACGCGTTTCTCCACGAAGATGTTAAGCGCTTTGATGATGGGGGTGTCTGGGTGAATGTAAGCGATGTCGTGGTACGTACCAATGCCCAGCTCACCAAGAGTCTGCTTCATGAAAGCTGGCTTTGGCATTTCACACATCTGGACAGAAAAAAAAAAGGATTGTACTGTGTTGTTATGGGGGTCAAATCAGGATGTGAATTAGGAAAAAAAAAATTCAATTTGAAAAAAATAAAATTAGAAAATAGTTTCATTTGACAGCACACATTTTGAACTAAAAACAAATGTAGAAAATTTGTGGGAAAAAAATTAATTGAGGAAAAGGTTTAAAATGTCAATAAAAAAAACTGTTAACCCCAAACTTTTACAAAACAAAAACAAAAAATCATAACACTTGCTGTTGCTTTTTTTTTTTCGTTTCTTTGTCTCTTTGCTTTAAGTCCTCAATTTAGTTTCAAAACAGAATTTTTGTTTTTGGATTTGACCATTGAGTGTCTATAAGAACTGGACAGATCACCCCCCCACTGGTCCCAGAAAGCCAAAATCCCATAGACTTCTATTAAGAAATAAACAGATATTATTCTGCCATTCTATTTGTCAGAATAACCATTCTATTCTCGCTGATAACTCTTTTTAACATGATTTTTGCTGAAATTTTTCATAATATATTTTCTTTCTTGCAAGTTATTCAAGTTATAAATTGACCAATCAGATGCCTCAGTAAAAGAATGCTGGCCCCACCTCCAACGTTTGAAACGTTTGACAGATTCTCCTCTAGTCCGCTTTCAGTGGAAGGGGTGTGGCCTCCCAACAAGCTCACTGCTGATTAGTGAGAGCGGTTGCCATAGAAATGGTGACTCAGACCGACTTGCACCAACCCCTGCTTACTAACGGGGTTCCAAAATGGTGAAGTCCGTTCCTCAGAAAAAGGGTAATGAATTAACTTAATTTTGTGGGAACTGAACTGAAGGCATTTTTATGGGCAACGTCACATCCCTAAATATGTCAATAGATTTATTTTATTTATTAGATAATGACGACATAATTTTCACTCCAGAGCGACGTGCCTGTGTCATCCCTCCTCTGATGCAGCAAATTTTGTTTATTTTTTCAAATTTACATTTTTTTTTCCAGATCTCCAAATTTAATAAGTTTAAAATTTGTTTTAAATTGTAAAAAAAAAATAGGTCTAAAAAAAATCAAGAGTAAAAAAAAGTGTATTTTTTAAAAAGACAATCTCATTTTTCACTCATTTCAAGCTGATCTTGATTTGACCCCAGACATTGTCACGCCAACCACTAGAGGGCAACAAAAAATAACTCTGGAGGCAAAAATCTAAGGCCTCAGGTCAGAGTAATCATTTCCACCCAAATCATAAAGTTCTGTTTCCAAAAAAATTATCCAAAAATTGATAGATAAAGTACAGCTTTGGACTCACAAACAGTTGCAGGAACTTGAGGATCCTCTTGTGTGTAAGAATATAAAGTGCGTTCCCTGTGACAGGGTCAATGACAGGCAGACGGTGAATTTTGTTTTTGATGAGGGTGTAGACTGCATCAAAAAGGCTGCAAGAACATAAACACAAAAGATCAAGCACTATTACAGACAAATACACAGAAAAAAGAACAAATCTGAGAAGTACCTTGCATCTGGTGATATGTTAACCAAGGGCTTGAAGGTTGCTTGAAGATAAACCTCTGTGAAGAAAGTAATTAAAAACTTTTAAGAGGATGGGAAGCTTAAATCGTGAATGCAATATGACTATGGAAACTTGCCTCTCCAGGTCTCAAGCTTGTGTTCCTCCAACTCATAAATTTGCACCTGAGAAGAAAAAAAAAACAACTTTGTTTATTTAAAACTTAATTCTAAAGGAGGAGAGGCAAACCTTCTTCCTGAAGCGTTCTTACCAAAGGTGACTTATAGTATCTGTGCAGTATGATGATGAAATCTGTGATTGTCAGCATACCTGCAATGAAAACCACCATTAAAACATACTGTTGCTACCTGATCTGTAACGGCTACCTGATCGGTACCCTGCAAGTGCAAAATGCGTGTACTTCCTCAAAAAAAAAAAAAAAAAAAAAAAAGCATTTTGTGACACTTTCTGGTCTGAGTATCTCTTGAGATGTTGACAATATTAATGATCTTTTAACAGGTTTACAATAGTAAAAAAAATGTTTTTTAATGTTGCAAGAAAAAAAAAAAAAAAGAGAAGAAAAGTTGCAAACTTTAGCACAAAATTAATACCGGCCATTTGGCTAATGTTGGCATTTTTTTTTTTGCCCAGCCATATTTTTAAAAAGATAATTACATCAGTAACTCATTATATTGCCGTTTACAAAATAGATAACCTGCATTGGGTGCAGCAATAACACAACGTCTCTTGTATTCTCTCTGTACCATACACACACAGTAATGTTTTCTTCCTCTTGTGTTTTGTTTTCTAGTTTACTCGCCAGTTTTTTCTGGAAATCACCACTTACCACCTCTTTATTCACTCAGTTAACACAAACACATTATTAACGATTAATTTGGCTGCAGCAGCCTGAGACGACATCTAATTTCTCTTCTCTAACATCCATCCTTCCCTTTTCTTAACCCGTCATATATACATATATCCCTTTTGGGGAGCCTGTCCCGGCTAGTACTAGGTGAAGGCGGGGTAAACCCTGGACAAGTCCATTCTGTTCAGAGTTGTTATTAACATATAACAAAAACAATAAAACGCTCAATCTTTTTTATGCAGCTGTAATTCAGCCGTTGTTGAAGAAAACTAACTTTGTGATTTTGTTTGTTTAAATGGTTTGATCAATTGTAAAGGATACAAAATGATTGGGAAATGCAACCGGGATCTAATCTAATTCTAACTGCTTAACTGTTGCAAAGAAGTCAACAAGAAGAAGTGAGATCATTTTCATGAATGCAGGGGACCGATTGAGTTTCTGTTACAGATTGGGTCGTGACAAGCATCAAGTAGGGGAGTAACGATTAGTAAGGGAATAGATTTCTGTTCCTACGATCCAACCAGATCGAACTGTATGAAGTTGTTAATTGAATCATACTACACCATTTTAAAAAAAAGATAATTTCCCAATGAAATAAATCGATTATAATCGATATTTAAAATTACAGTTTAGATTTGAGACATGGTAGGTGTGTTGTGTGGTATAATGCTTCACTAATGTTACGTTTGTCTTATTTTGATGTGGAAAAACCAGTCGGCTGAACTCTATGAAATTAAAATGTGAATGGATCTGACAATCATTCTTGTTTACTTGTTTGTTTGCTTGTACACATATTAAATTTACACCTTAGTATCGTGTAAAAGATACGAGGCATCTGGAAAACTTCCCCTGCACTGCTCAGTACCAGGTATTTATTTGTGAGTCACACTGGTTGAATTTTTGGATAAAGACGACCTGGATTGATTTTAGTGAATCATATAGGCAACCGCAAACTATGATATGAATCGAATCGCTGTTGAAATGAATTGTTACACCCCTTGCAGCAAGACTGCAGGCTTTGTGCAGGGATGTGGGGGCGAACGTGGGTGAGGTTCTCCAAACGGACTCCACCTGGCTTCATCCTCACAATGAGCTGCCATTCATTATTCAACAAATCCAGTTCAATGCCGGCTTGTCTCCTGATGTCAGATAACCTAAAGGCAGCCAGCGAGGGTTCTTTCTAAGTTTTGCAAACACAACCGACTTCCGTCCTTAACGGTTCACAGCAGCTCCAATGACTTCGTCTCAATATAGACCTTCATCTTCAAGCTCCAGTGACCGTGACCACCAACACACGGCGTTTCCTTAGTTTTCCCTTCACAACAAATTTATCGTCTGGGAAAGTTTTTAAGTTTTATTTAAGAAAAAAAATCCTTTACATCAATTTTTTTTTTAACACATTTTTTTTTTTAGTTTGGTAAAGAATTCACAAGAAAACGAGGTTTCTTACCCACAAAGCTTTGCTTCTCTGTGTCCCACAGTGGAGCAGCTCGCACGCCGTTGGCCACCAATGCAAAAAAAGCTTTTTTAACCTACCAAGCAACAAAAATAAAAATCAGTAAATCCTCTAAACTACGTCAGAACAACATGTGATTTCCATATTAGTGATTCATAAGTCAATTATCCTGTAAAAAAGTCAATTCCCAGTTTGTTAATCCATTAAAAGTGTTATCCACCCACGCATCTTCTTCCGCTCATATGGTACAGATAGGATCCAAACTCGTTATTACGTCTGCGTCTCTCCACCTTAAGATTGTGACCTTTAATCTTGTGGTTAAAGTTCTGCTCATCAAAGGCCTCAGAGCTTTGTTGGATTATTGTTTAACAGCAACTCGACGGAAACTGCTCAGAGGCAAACTGCCCGAGGTGAAGCTTCGCAGTCCTTCAGACGTCCAGAGGCAGCAGAAGAAGAAAGGCACCCTAAACCCAGATTATTATAATCTTGTACTAACTTGGAGTGCCGTGTCAAACACAACCAGCTTGGAGCTCGTGGGGACGATATCATAGCACTTGTGGGATTTCATAAAGCGCATGTAAATATCACTCTCAGGTTCAGCAGCTGGAAGACACAAGCAAAGGAAAACTTGGGAGGGGAAATCTCACGGGGAATAAGCAATGAGGGATGGGGAAAATACATGCACATAGGCTAAACAACCATTATAGCCATGAACCACTTACAGCCACTTTGCTGATCCATCTAACTGGTAATTACAGCCTACTTTAGGCTTCAACAAGAACATAAACAGAAGGAAAAATAATGGAGGCACTTGGAGTTTGAATATTTAAATATTTCAGTCATTTTTTGACAAAAAAAAACCTGTTGTTTTTTTTGGTGGAAAAAATAAATTTTTATGAAATTAATTATTTTTAATTTAATTTATTAAGTGAAAAAAAAATAAATTTTAGGATATAAATATTTTTTTTAAGTATTAATAATAAGAAAAAGTGTTTAATTTCTTCAAAATGTGATAAAAGTATCTTAAGGTGCTAAAAATATATATTTTTTCAAAATTGTATTCATGACAGACTAAAAAAAAACTGAATTAGTTCAGTAGAAGTGACAGTCAGGAGTGATGGTTCTCTCCTCCGTTTGCAGTCAAACTGCTACAGATAAAGCCACATTGCTCCTTTTAACACCACGTTAAGCAAATAGACTCACCGTCATCATCTAGTTCAAGTTTCTCCAGCATACCTTCAAAAAAGCCGCAGACCTACAAGAGAAAAGACAGAAGACTTCCGTGAGGAGATCCTCACAACAACTCAAACTTTGCAGTTAATTGTTAGCAAGGCTGCAGTAGCGACGCTCCCAGTCCAAGTGTCGGGGGAAACGGATAAAAACACAAAAAACATCCAAATTAAGCGGATAAAAGAAAAACTTTCTACCGACTCTACATACCGGTTTAATGTAAACACTGGTAGCAATAAAAGCGACCGTTGTTTTTTAAGCTAACGATCGCAAAAACAAACTTTCACTTTAAAGCCGCACACCCCTACAAATATGCAATGGTACGGTCCCGACCGATTCGGCCGTGGCCATGAAAACAAACGCTAATAACGCAACTATAACACGAAAACGCGACACAATTAACGCACAAAAACAACACGCTGCGTGGTTGGAAGGCACAAAAGACGAAACCCACCGAAAGAAAAGTCTGTTTTGAAGCGAAGGGGAAGACAGCAGGAAATGTGGCGCGCGGAGGACACGCCCCTCTTTAAGGGCAACCTGAGTGATTCACCATATTAGGATATCCCTGGCGTAACCTAGCAACAAGAAGCTGGGGATGCCTCATCACGTCGCCAGCGCTCATCAGACCTGTGGAAACAGGTTCAGCCATGCGGCCTGACTGACATGTGGCTGTGCGCTGGGAATGCGCTGCGTCATGCAAAGCGGGACAACATTTACATCCACAATAAGCCTCTGCAGCACAACAGGAAGCCCGCATACCTGCTCCAGGGGATGAGCTATAGTCCCCCGGTGTGCTTTGCAATGGTGACTCAGCACATCTCTGGCCAAAAACTACCCCTGCACTTTCATAAATCTGCCCTCTGCTCTCAGCAGACATGCAGCTCGATTTTGCAAACCTCTGCAGGGAAGATGGGAACAAAACCCAAGGAGGTACAGGCTCCAGAAACTGGATTTGGCTAAAGGTAATCTACCATCTGAGGAGATCATCTAAGCTCTCTTAAGTGAGATAAGAGAGGCACAGATCAATCTCTTTAGTGTTAATATCAACAGTAAATAACCCAGGAGATGAAATATTGATTTTCCATCTCAGGCCAGAATCTACTTTCACAGATAAATGCCAAATCCAACTGCAAGGGTCTTTCTGGTTGGAATGCATCCACGTCTAGTCCTAAAGCACATGTGCAAAATAAATAGATCCTGTGAAGTTCATGTTCACTCGGCTGTTTACGCGGAAAAATAAAAATCAATTGAGGAGCCGTTGGAAGAATGCTCAAGTAGCTGACCATTTCTGTTCAGCGCAATCCAAAACGATGGTCCTGAAGTGAAAATCACGCCAACAAATACCTCAACACAAAAACATTTGCATTTTGAATGATGTTTCTGGGTTATATTTATTATTTTTTTTTTACCATTTCATATAGATTTCTGGAAATTACTTTTCTAAATGTTATTTTTTCTTTTTTTTTTAGGGAAACTAGAAAAAGTAAGTACTACGGGACATCGATGATTGGATGATGACGTTTGTCTATCATTTCAACCGTAAGTTATCTGGCATATCCATGCTGGACATGCAACGTCCTAATCATAAAACTTTTATTAGTATGCAAAAATGAAAGAACATATTTTGAAACCACTGCAGCTTTAAAATGTCACTTCAGCAGGAGCAACAGGGTTCAGATTTGGCCTTTGTTTTCCTGTTTTAACTGTCATTGTGATCTTTCATATTTTTTTACGTTAGGTGATTTTTTTGGTGTGATTTGTACTTCTGGGCCACCGTACATTCATGAAATTATTGTGAAGGAATTCACAAATCATGAAAATAAAAAGTCTGAAGGTATGTTATGAGCAATTTGTTGTAAATAATCTTGTCTTTTAATGAAATAATAAAGCTAATGAATGTGTTACTCACATGTTGTGAGGTAGAATAGGGGGGCATTGGGGTTGCTGAAGAGAAGGGGGGTTTTGCAGAGGGAAGACTGACACGCTGTCCCGTGTCCAGGGTTGAGGACCGAACCCGAGGGCCCGACTCCAGGCTCTCATGGCTGGTGGCGCTTTGCTGGGCCTCCTGGGGGAACACCGGCTGACTGGATGCCTGGACTGGGGTGGTGGGGGGCGTAGAGAGTCCAGAAGCTGCAGAGAGATTTACAGTTCAGTACAAACGTAGATCTTCTTTCAGCTGCATCGACAGGCCGTGCTTGATCACATGACTGAGGGCTGGTGTTTCCGTGATGCTGCCTGTGATGGATCATGTTTGCAGTTTGAACATGATGAAGGGATTACCACACAGAAGGACATGAATCTTTTTTTTTTTTTTTAAATTACAATGAATTTTAAAGTTTTCCTCAACTGACTCACATTTATAAAAACAAAAAAAGTTTTATCGAGGTTTCTGGAGGATTTTTCCATAGATGACAATGTAAAGTTTAACATATAAAAAAGCTTCCAGTTGCCTAACTTTGTGGCATTCCTTGTGATATTTTCATGTCATAAAGACAAAGCAAACAATATGTGTTTACTTTAAACAGTCGGCTCGAATATAGTCAAAGTACATGCAAATGCACATCTGCCAATGCAGTCAATTTAAAGTATTATCTAAAATTTGGTAATTAAAAAAATGTTTTTGTTCAACTAAATAACAGGATTACTTTTTCATGTTATTTCTTCAAAGTATTGAACACTATTTTTTCATCACACACATGATTTGATACGCATCACGATACATCGTCTACAAATCCATTCATACTACTCTGTGGTGATACAATATAGTAACAAATGCATTTTTAAATCTTTTCATTTTAAGTAACAAAAACAGATGCTTTTGATGTCACAGCTTCAACACAACAAAACCTGGATCTTTCGAATTTTTTTTTGTAATTAAAGAAAAATGTAATTAATTTATTCAGTGTTGTTTGAAATTCTGGGGAAAAAACAGGGTTGTTGTAATTTAGTGCACACATTCCTCAATGTGGTTCACTTTCAGATAACTGTGATTGACCTTGTGATTGGACGTCTTTTTATTGCTTACATGAACATAAAAAGTTAAAGACAGTTGAGACACAACAGGGCAAAACCGGCAAAATTTTCCAGAAATCGATTATTATTTTCCCCAATTGATTATACACGTTTTTAACAAATATTATCTTTTTCGTGTTAATTTTAGAATTCAGTTTCAATTTTTAAGGTTTTTTTTTTAAAGCTCTGCATGGGCTTTTACCAGTTTATTTAACATAGATTTATAGAGTTTTAAGGTCAGCCAACCAGGATCTGCTGCTGCTCAATGAGTTGCTGTTGCTTCATTGCTCTACGTTTGTCCGCCATCGTCCAGCTGAGGTGGCCGGTTGTTCGGCTCAGAGAGTGGAGTCTATTCACACTGAGGGAACTCAGACTGAACTGTGGCTCAGAAAGGAATCAAGACCACTTAAAAAAGGTGGGTCTGAGATTGATTTTTGGTTCTGGACCAGAGTCCGCATGCATGTAAAAGTGAACTAGAGTTCCTTTTCCGCAATAATCAGGAACAAAACAAACTCTGGTTCACTTTAAGCGAACCAAATCTGTCCAGTCTGAAACACCCTTCGATTGGTTTAGTCATAACTGTGACACAGATTTAAGGAAACCTTTGAGAAAAGGTTAAAAAATGTCAATTATTTCAAAAAGGAACATCAGAATTGGACAAATTGACTTACTTTTTGCTGCCTGGTTGGACAATAAATGTTGTTTTCACTACTGTAAACTTTATAAAGAAAAGTATTGTTAAACTGAGTCACAACTTTAATGAATCTGGTGAAATATTGACAACACTGCAGCAAACCAGCAGCTGCTGACAGTCGCATCCTCCTGCCTGTGCTCATTAACAAATCCCCAGAGGCCGTCCGCAGCTCTGCCTGAACAGAAATGACAAATGCGGGGAAAATAAATGAATGATTAATCAGTTTCTATGGACACAATACTTTCTTCCCTGCTTCCGGATTCTCTGTATTACAACCGAGCAGCATGAAAGCTGACTCCAGAGTCGGAGTCAGCTGTGTATGACGCAGCTGCCCCCCCGCCGCCAGAGTCGGAGTGGAGGTGTTCATCACATGACAGCCAGCGTGCTCCTGCACGTCAGACACGGCAGCGTGAGGGTCGCATGTCACCCCACGCTGCCACAGCTTTCCTCAGAGACGCTTCTGAGGCCATGAGATATGCTCTCCACTCAGCAAATAAGCTAGCTCTGCATGGGACCAACCATGGGATGTTCAGATGACTTTTATCGTGACTCATATTGGGTGTGACACCAATTCTGGTTATCCACAGAAATAACTTGGTTACTATCTTCTTTTTTTTTTTTTTTAAGAACTGAAATAATTTATGATTGTTCACCCCAAAATATTTAGTTACAGTAAATGCAACTCATTTCCATTAAATAATGTAAAGGAATTAGCGTAGAAAGATGAGAAATGTCAAAATTAAGGTATTGGGAACAACTGTCCCTGCCCTAAAGTTGCACCCTTCTTTTTAATGAAACTACTAATAAAAATTGTTAGAAAAGAGTATTTTGATGATTTTTGAGAGTTGAGAGGACATTTCTGCACAGTCCGTTCGAGTCGGCTCAACGCTATCTCCTGACATTTAGTTGGCGTGTATCAGCCCTCTTTGGCGTGCCCCGTTTCCGCTGCATCGCCTTCTTTTTTTAGCCACGCTGTTGTGGCACATTCCACAGGAGCAGATAACAGCAGGGCTGAGGGCCCTCTCAAATGCCCGCTTAACAAGTTGCAGCCAGGCACCACTGATTATCCCCCTTTTTATTTTATTACTCTATCCAGTTTTGTGTGAGAAAAAAATCCTTTCAAGTGTTATTTTTAGCTAAGTCCAAAAAGAAAAGCAGTAATCAGATGTCTGTGTGCGTAGATAGTAAAAGACTTTAAGATTTTTTTGTTTCTTAAAAATGAGCAGCTTGAGGTTAAAACAATTAAAGGTTATTTAAGGATATTATTTTAGATTTTTCTGCTTTTTGAAACCGATAGGAGTTGGTTTTCTACTTTTTTGTAAAAAAAAAAAAAAAAAAAGAAATACTACTTTTTTTTAAAATAAAAGGCATTGATTGACCTTTATTTTAATTAAAATCATAGGATAAAAAGAAAAGTGGTTAAAAAAAGGATTTATTGACAGATTAAAAATTACTGTAGTAAATATTTCAGTAAATCAAGTTTTAAAAGCAAAATTCTCAGATATTTTATTTAAATGTAGAAATTTTGCATTTTACTCGGCTAACCTCTTGCGGTTATATTGGTATCTCAGACTGGCTTCCCTTTAGATGTCCACAGGATGAGTGGAGAGCATCTTTGAACTGAGGCTGAGCTATAAAATATTCATGCAAGTTGGTTACAATGAATGTGTTTTTTTGTAAAGCAGCAGAACCTTAAGGAAAAACGAGTAGCTTTTTCTTAAATTCATAAATATGTATATCTAACTTTTTTTTTTTAATTCAAAACATTTTTTTCAAGTAGATTTTAATATAAAAGTGGCTTAAAGTGATCAAATGAGGGATTCTTAGAATAAAAAAAGAGCAGAAAATGAGTTTTTCCTTGAAAAAAAAGGAAAAGGAAGTGGGGATTTAATTGTTAAACTGCGTCACTAGAAGACATCATAATGAGTTCTCAGTACAAACAAATAAACAGAAGACTGCAGAGTAACTGCTGACCAACACCCTTCCAGGTAAATGTCAACCTCATCTTTTTTTTTTGACTTAGCTGTTCAGAAAACTCCCTTTTCTGAGCTGAAATTTGCAGACAGCTTCACCTTGGATGCAGCATTAGTGTTTAACCACTGCTCTAAACAGAAGTGAGGACATGTTCAAACATCAGACTAATAGAAGTTTTTAACACCTCTTTTGAAAGCTGCGTCGACTCCTGAAAGAGCCAAGAGGAGCATCGTTTCATCAGGATCAAAGGAATTCTGCTTGAGGCGAGGTTGTCACCGTTACAACCACAGACAGAAATACATCAGTGTGAGGGGACTCTGCTGCTGTCATCCGCTCAACCAAGGCCGCGCTGGCTCGGAATCAGGTGCCGTGAAGTCTGCCATGTTGGAACAGTTATCATTGTCAAGCTCACTGACAATGCCTCCTCTATAGTAACTGCAGGGTTTCCTATTTATGGTAAATATTAACAATAACTGGCAAGAGTCTGACAATACAATATGTATCACGATACACATGGCACGATACAATATATATCTCAATATATACAAGACAGTACAAGAGACAATGTTTTCTCTTTGTCTTTTTTTAATTGTGACTTAGAAAAAACTTTATCCGTCTATTGTCACAGCGTTCAATACTTTTTCTTAGTTAAAACTGAGTGTAAATGTCTAATTTTGCAGTGTAACAACAACTCAGAGTTCACATCAGGTTCGCATCTATATAAAAATGGTTATTTCAAAGATCTTGTTTTGTTTTACTGTGGTATAGAGCTGCTCAAAGAGGCTCGGTGTGAGGTGCTGCCAACTAGTGGTTGGAGGTTTAAGTGGAAAACAAAAGCAGGACGCACGTTCTTGTCTATAAATAATTAGCTAAATATCACCTGGACAGCATTTTAAATCGATACAAGAATCGTTAAATGAAGTATCGGGATATTTTGCTAAATCAATATTTTCTTACACCCCTAATTAATAATACATAAGGAGCTCAAAGATTACTAGTTGATGATAATCTGCTGCTTCAGCTCTGTTTTTAATGAAGATTCCAGCTGCAGCAAATATTCTGAGCTAATAAAAAACAAATAAATGGATCCAGAAATATGTATAAATAAAATAAATATGAACACAGAAATATACATAAAACTTATAGTATAGAAATGTACAGATACCAATAGTACAACTAAAAAATGTCTGCCTGTGTAGGAAAAACAATTAATACTATTCTAATTTTTTTTACGTTTTTGTGGCATTTTTCTCATGATAGAGGACATGTACAAATGAAATTAAGATTAAAATTGTGTTTCTGAGTATTTTCATTCAAATCATTGTGAATCAGCGGACCAGATGAAAAAGCTAGAGCAGGCCACGAGCTCCCTGCACTGCTCCATTCTGATGCAGACAAACAGATAACTGGATAGCTCTAATATTACTCGCCATTTCTCTGCACCTCTAATGTTAGATTTAGGTTGCGAGAGACTGTAATCTAGCTGGAGAGAATATAAACAAAGGAATAATGGGATATCAGAGCAGGCTTACTCAGTCCCTCCTGCAACTTGGAGGTAAATTTCCAAAGATGAGTAGATAGACAGGGGTTTGTCACATACTTGAGACAACAGCGTTAAGGGGTTTACTGTTATCTCCACTTTTGGCAGGTGTTTTAATCTGTCTGTGTTTGGGTTGTATTTTTTATTTTTGCAAAGCACTTTGTGATTTTATTCTGTAAAAAGTGCTACTGAAATAAAAATGTGCGTATTATCCTATTCATTTCTATCCTCAGTTTTTTATTTTAGCTCACTAAGGAAATAGTACCTGTGATTAAATGTTACAGGGATTTTTCCTCAGAGAAACCTTTTTAAAATGCACATTTTGTTCACCACCTAAAAAAATTAAAGCATTAAAGCATTGAATATTTTTTTTTTTGTTTCATCATTTTTTATCAACTCTGAATCTGCTTTCATTAATGGGGAATATGCTTTTTAAAATAAAAACACACTGAACTGTTGGAAAAAAAAAAAAAATTATTTAGACTTTTTAAAGATCTACTCTGATTTATTTATTTTTTCCTAATCATGTTTTAGCATTTTTAACATGTTCTTGTGTTATTTTTTTTTCTTATGATGGAAGACATTTGTAATGAAAATGTATATAAAAATAGCTTCTTAGAGTATTTATCCATTCAAATTGTTGTGGATCAGGAGCAGAGGAAAAGATTTTGGTTTGAAAAAAAAGAGCTTATTTGTGATGTAGAAAATACGCTGGGCAGGTCACAAGCATCCTGCTCCTCTTCAGGGGAAAGGGGACGGAGTTAAACTATCCAGTTTATTTAGTCTGTTTAGTCTTTAGATATTTTTTTCTTTCATGTTTCATGACTATTTTCTGCAACTGTAAAATTATCTGCATGAAGCCCAATGAGGAAAAAATCTTTGTGATTTTGGGCTATATAAATAAAATTGAATTGAAATTAGTGTCTCACAGGGGAATTTTCTTTCCGCCCTAAAGATACTATGTCCGAGAAAGCGACAGAGAAATTTTAAATTTTGACTAAAAATAGCATAATCATAATTAAAAGACCACTGGGAAATCTTTTCAAGTTGTTAAAACAATGATTGGAGTGGAAATTTGTTATTTTAACTTCTTAACCATCGCTTTGAAAGTCTCTCTCTGCATTTGTGTGCGACCTAAACAGGACTATCCTCCTCTGGGTGCGTTTTCTTTAAACCGGGTGAGATGTATTGACGGCTCTGCCACAGACTTTTATTTTGGTGACACTTTTTTGGGTCAGTGTGTGGGTGGATACAAGACCCCTCCCCCCCACCACCACCCTTCATCAGTGCAGTTTTTAGGTCAGTCAGAGACAGAGATGCGTCGTTTCTGGAAGATCAATCACTAGAGAAGTTTTTACTCTGATTTAGGTGATGAATAGAAAAAAACTGCATATTAATGAGGATGAATCAGCACTTCTCTAAAGCAGCTGTAATTAAAGCATTTAATTAAGACCTGCAAATACTATAAAGAACTCGATATTCTTCGTCTGTTTTGCCTCAAAAACGGCTCCAAATCACTTCTGTTGGTAGAAGTAACAATAATTCTGATAAAAATAGAAAAAGGACACTTTTTTTTTAAAAGAGCACTGCAGGTAACAGTAACAAAGCAGCACGTTACCGGTCAGACACGACGCCTCGGACTGATGCCTCCCTCCTAACCCATCCTGCTCTTTTCGTTTTTTGCTCCTCCTCAGGCTGCCAAACCTCTTCATGGAAAGCGGTGGGTTCTTGGCTCAAAGATGAATTTGGTCATGACCATCTGCATCAAGAACGACTCCCGACTGCAGCTCGAAAATGTCGAGTAGTAAAACCAAACAAGTTCAGCTCAGAAATCCCGCCGCTGGACACGATTTCTAGCAGTTGTGGGGATTTTCATAACTTCTTAAAGAGTGAAAAGCCGCTCAAAAGATAGGCTGTATCCGGGTAGAAAACGGAAAGAGAGCCGACTCAGCCGCAAAGGTGTTCGGTAAAGAAGACGGGAAACTTTTAGATTCCACGGAGCGTCGGCAGCAGTGATGTAAATAAGGAGCAGGAGCGACTGCGGCGCCTCCCCCCCCCCTTCTCTGCAGCGTCAGAGCTGTGAGTCGTCAGGTGCTGCTTTGGGGTGGGGGGGCGCAGCAGCTCTTTAATATAGCAAGCGTGTCAGCAGCCTGTACAAGGAGGCCAGGCTTTGACGGAGACGCAGTGATTGGTTCAGGCGGCGCACCTCACCGCCCCCCCCCTCTGCTCCTCTGTCAGAGTAAATTCAGCACAGGAGCATCTGTTTCACTCAGTCATCACGTGATTGAACTTAATAATGCAGCCTCTTCAATCCGAGTTTGATGATAAAGAGGAAAAAAAAAGTGAATTCTGTTATTTGCAGAAACTTTGAAAAATTCTTTCAGATTTTTTTTAGCTCTAATATAGATGTAAAACGATAAAACGACTGTTTTAGTGACTGTACTCCTTTTCCATTCAGTTCGGAGGTGGAGAATGGAGTTATTCATAAGGAACTATTCATCTTCGAAAGTCAGACAAAAACAATTCATCTTGAAAAACCGGCATTTTTAGTTTTTTTTTTTTTTGTTTTTTTTAAGTGAAAAACTAAAAACAGATTTCTTATTTACCCTCAACATTTTATCTGCAGTAGCAACAGAGAGCCAGAGAGGGAGGGGTCGGACCGCATGGCTGTGCGAGGAGCTCCCGGGAGTCTGGAAACTTCCAGAAAAGGCTACAGAGGTGCTGCTGCGGCGCTGAGAGGCTGACAATGTCCAGGCAACGAGGAAAACCGTTTTTAGAACAGAGCAGGAATGAAAAGAAGATTTTTATTTGTGTCAAAGATGTACAGCAGACCCCCTCCACCGGCACCTCCCAAATAGATCCGCAACCCTTCGTACGTATGAAAGAGACAAAGATGCTCTTTAATGTTTAATTCTTTCATGTTAAGACATAATGAAGTGATCAAAATGAGATGTGACTGAGGATGGCTGTGATGAGCCTTTAGCCCCCTCTTGTGGTGAAAGAGGAAACACTAAAAAAGGCTCTAAAATGTGGTCGATATTCAGCCGTCAGTTCACATTACATAACCAGAAATCAAGGACGCTGTGGCGTCATACAGCGCTAGCTCTCATCAGTGTCCGGTGATTGTTTTAGGTTCAGTTTAGTTAACATCAATTCCAATCTTCCACAGGAAAAGATCCGTTCCACCAACCAATGCCAATCTGACCTTCAGCAGGCAGAAAAGCGCCATCCGTAAAACCTATGACTCACGCGTCTGATTCCAGCAGAGCCGTTTCCATGAACACAACTTTTGTTGTGCAGTGATTCACCGCTCAAATGCACGAGAACCGAGAATTCTGCCAGTTTACTCTGCTCCTCACAAAGCCAGGCCTTGTTTGACCCAGTCAGTTCTCTTTATTTTCACATTACTATAATGCTTTTAATGAGTTTTAATGGCGGCTGCTCTTTCAACTATGAGAAGCCAAACTTGATTTAATAAAGGAGGCTGCCTCTTACAATCCTTCCAGATGTGTATTAAGAGAAAAAAAAGAGAAGTAGTGGGATTCTGCAGAAAGTATTAAAGATGGGAGATAAGGGAACCTGTGGCTGCAGGGAAATACAAAGTACAGTATTTTGTTTGGCTCATTCATGTACCGGTAAAGCTCAAACATGAACTCAGGTTTTAAAAGGAATCAAACGTGTTGGATTTAAGACTTTTTTGTTTTATTTTGTGCCAAAAATTGTGAATCTAAATAAGAAAATCTAATTCTATGGAGCGAAAATAGTATCACCCAATTGTGTGTCATTGTTGATTTGTGCGTAACCTTGAAATTTGTGCATGTGTAATTCTTAATTGGTACGTAACTTTAGATTTGTGCGCGAGTTATTCATGATTTGTACATAACTTTAGATTAGAGCATTTGTGTGTAACTTTGGATTTGTGCATGTGTAATTCGAGATTTGTTCGTCACTTCTGATTTTTGTGTACCTTTGGATTTGTGCATGTGTAATTTTTGATTTGTGCGTCACTTTGGATTTTTGTGTAACTTTGGATTTGTGGATAACTTTGGTTATCTGTGTGTGTAATTCTTGATTTGTGCGTAACTTTGGATTTATCTATGCGTAATTCTTGATTTTTAACTCGTACAATAGATTTTTACATAAATGCAAAAAACAGGTAATTAAAAAAAATACAATTTACCCATGCACAACTTAAAATTACAACAGCTTGAAACTAGGTAAATCCACAAATCTTTACAAAGTACGCACAAATCTCTTAAAACCACATTTTCGCACAAATCTGAGGTGAGACTCTTTTCACGTCTCCAAGTGTTTATTAGTTTTTTATTTTCTATTCAGCTCCTTTGAACTTAGATAATGAATAGTTTCTGGTGAAACTTGATATTTTCCAACTTAAACAGAATGCAAAAATCTTTTTTTCTCTGAGACATGAAAAGAGTCTCACTTCAGATTTGTGTGTAAACGGGCTTTTGTGTGTGGAACAGCAATTTTTAAAGATTTGTGCGTGTAGTTAGTTTTAAGCTGTTGTAATTCTAAGTTGTGCATGTGTAAGTTGTATTTTTAAGAACTTCATAATGCTTGTACTTATGTGCAAATGTATTGTGTGGGTTACAAATCAGGAATTATGCACGCACAAATCAGGGGGAGGCTATTTTCGCTCCATAAGTTTACAACTCCTTTTACATTTTTCCTTCACGCAGCGTCGTATCAGAATCTGTCCTTTTACAGAAGTCCACTCACCCTTCCTGTGTCTGGAGAAGATCTTGCTCGCAGCTGTCGAGTTGGACCGGAAGATTCCACTGAAGCTCAGGCGGCGGGGAGACTTTGGCGAGGAGTTCTGATTGGACGGATAGGGAAAGATGGTTTTGGGCGAGGTGGAAATGGGTCTCGATTGTGCCGGAGCGGAGAGCGGCGTCGTGGGCACGCTGACCGGGCTCTTGGCAAAAACTCCTTTGGTGGGGCTGGCCGATCGGATCAGACGCTCTCCCTGGAAGACAACGAGGAAGTTTTTACTCTCCTGCTGCGGCGCTAAGGCACACTTTATGACGGGAGTGTAAACAGTCGTGCCAGGCAGTGGGAGGCTGCAGAGGAAATCTGAAAACAATCAGTTCAGAGACTCTGCAAGAGGGCAACCTGAACGGAAAAATGATTTATTGCTGTTTAGTTTTCCCTTTATGAGAACTTCTTCTTTTTCAAAATTCTTCATTGTTTAATAGTCACCCATAAAATGCAGCACAAAAATCTATTATTTATATCTGGGGACAAAACTTTACCGGTTGCAACAGTTTTAAAAGATTCTTCCATTATAAAAGCCACAAAAGGTCACATTTTATTTTAACACTGTTAACTTTTGAGAATAGCAGTAAATGATTACACCGTGTCGAGACAAAAAAGATTGTTTTTCAATGACAAACTCCCGTTCATAGTCATCACAGAAGGACGACTCTTTCTGCAGAGATAAAGAGCTTTTATTTTTGCCAGGGTGGCCTACTTAGTCCCAGTTGTTGGAGATAAGTCACTCTAAATCCAAATGGAACAAAGTTCATTCCTTATCAGTGTTAAAAATAAGACAACAGACAAGCGCTCAAAGAGTTAAGTCGAGGAACTCACTGATCAGACTTTATTTTAGTCGGGATCTTAGCAAAACATTACAAAACAGATTTACCTTTCTTGTAAAAACGATTCCTGAAAGCTGCTATTTTAAGAAAACAAGATAATAACTTTTCCAGGTAAATTAACTTATGATGTAAAAACACAATTTACTTCACCATAGTTGATGTTGAAAAAACTTCAGTTCTTCCTAAAGAGCCTGAGCATGTATTTTTTTTTCTAAATAGAGTTTAGTTTTTGTCACATTGAGCGCGTTTGAACCACTTCACTGCAGTGAAAAATTGTGTTTCTAACCAATTCTTGTTGCATTTTTCTGACAATGGAGGCCAAATATGAAGAAAATTAATAGCATTCTAATTGTTGTGAATCATTGCAAATTAAAAAATTTCTGTTTTGCTATTTGAGGTAGAAAACACCACAATGTCTTTGCTCTGCTACATTGTTATAAATAAATATAGAAAAATGTGTTTCATGTATGTCTGGATAGCTCTAATACTGCTCGCCATGTTTCCTGCACCAGTAATGTTCGGTTGGGGTGGGGGGCGGTAAGCTAACGGAGGGCTTTCAGCAACAGAGATGGGGAGTTTTGCCCACAACTCAGAGCTGAATTTCTACTGTAATGAACTCCTGTTGCTCTGCAGAAACTATGTCCTAGAAAATTATAGGTTTCTTGATTTTTTCTAAAATCCGAATAGCCAAAAGAAAACCCCTGGGAATGCTTTTTGTTCCGTCGTGCTGCTACTGCTGGACCTTTTCCCACCCAGTCCTTCTGCTCACCTCGCAGGTGTTGCCAATGTGCCTTAATTGGCCTCATCAAGGAAGGCAGGGAGCAGAGCAGCAGGTTGGGTTTTAATTGGGGTGGTAGTTCGGTCCCGTTTACCCTCAGCAGTCTTACACTGCTGTTTTTTTTTATTTTAGTCTGAACACCCGTAACAGGTGGGGACGTAATACTTTTAAATTAGATCAAAAGATGATTGAAATGGGTCTATAGAGCTACATTCTGCTGGACGCCTTCTGCAGGACTGCAACCTTGCTTAGTTTCCAGCTAAGAGTAAACTATATATTATAAATATAAGTTGTTTTCGTGAACTCGTTACTGCCCGGAATCAAGACGGCTCGGCTTCTGAGGCTCTGCCTTTTGCTCCTTGTGGGTACCGCACACTTCATGACATCATTCTAGAGCCGGCCTTGGCAGCGAGTCTGTGTTTCACCCACGAAAACAAACAATATCTGAACTTTTGCAAAGATGGATGTACATACGGCTCAATTAAAATGAAAGGGTTTTAAGTGGGTGTTTGTGTTAGCCTTGGGGGAGGTGCTGGCAGCACAGACTCTTCTGGAAGGGGCTGTTCTTACTTGTTTACATCACAGTGTGAGATGCCCCTGGTTTTTGTGGGTTGGGAGGGGCTGGTTCTCAGAGCGCAGGTTTTTCAGGGGAATACTCAGGTGTGTGAATGGATCAAAATACCACTTTGGGGTTGTTTTCATGAGGAAGAAATATAATACAATCAAAAGCTCAAAAAACTTGACTTTGTATTATATAAACCCTTTAAATAGTTTTGGTGAATGGACATCATCTTTGAAACCTTACACTACTTTCATCTATACAATACTGTTTTGAGTCTTCCATCGCTGCTTTTATGCCGACAGACAAGATTCTAAGTAATTTAGAGGAGTTGAAATACCTGTAAACCTTAATTAACCTCTACTGGAGAACAGCAGCTTTAAACTGTTTAAACAATTGTGCGTTTCGTGGAAAAAGCCTTTTTGTGTTCTTCTGAAATGAAGAGAATTTTTTCAGTTTAACCCTTTCACACCAAAGCTTTAGCTCTATTCCTCCTTTCTCTCCTTGACCTGAATGAGATTACTGTGATAGTTTTTTTTTTAAACTTCTGAACGGTATTTAACCTTCAACAGCTCCTATAATTTTCTCATTCTCTTTTTAAATGGTTATCAGGTATTTTGTAAATCAGGATCAGTTTAAAGTGAATGGTACGTTAAAATTGTAAATATGAAAAAAATTTGAGGGACCAGGTCCTTCACCACACCCAGGGAACAGAGGTGGTCATTGGGCTGACTGACCCACTACCCTCAGTAGGTATCGAGGAGGACCTTACGCTGCCCAAAGTCACCGTGACTGGGAACCAGCGCTTGTGGAAGAGCTCCGTGGCAAAGGAGCTGGCAGGGAAAGCACAGCCGCAAGGGAGCGATAAGTATAGAGAACCTTTAGTGTCGAGTGTTTTAAAAAATGCATATTTAGACTTTTTTATATAAATTATCATGCATATCTGTTTAAAAAAAGTGGGAAAATTTCAAATTTCACTAGATATTATTCACAATCTAAGTTCAAAGCAGCAGATTAGAAAACTCTGATTACCCAGCATTCTAGCAGCATTTAAACACATCATTTACACATGACTCTTGGAGGCTGAAAAGTAGGGGTATGTATTGGCAGGAGTCTGGAAATGCAATACGTATCGCGGCACACGACTCACAATACGATGTGTCACTATGTATCCCAAGACAACAATTTTTCACTATTTTTTTTAAAGATTATAACTTAGATAAAAAACTCTACCTAAATATTAATTAATTGTAATAAAATTGTAAAATGTATTTTATTTAATGGTCATAATGTTAGCACTGCAAGTGTATCGCAATCTATGATATAATACTGACTAGGGCTGCCACAATTAGTCAACTAATCGACAACTAATTAAACTAGTTGACAACTAATTTAATAGTCGATTAGTCGTTACTTTATATTATATGCAGTCAGAGTGTAATAAAGCGGAAAGTTTAAATAGCATTCTGCATGATTTTTGGCATTTATTAAGATTTTTTAGGCTATTTTGGAGTAAAGCTAATATTTCAGCTGCGTGCTAGCTATTTTGGCTAATTTAGGATTTTTTGTTTGTTAAGCTACTTTGAAGTTTAGCGATTGTTTCAGCTGCAATCCGGCTGTTTTATCAAACTTAGGCTTTTTTCGGTTTTTTTAGGCAAATTTAGCATTGAACTAATATTTTAGCTGTCTTTCAGCTTCAGCTTTTTCAGCATCTTCAGCTATCAACACTAGTATTTTTAATGACCAAATTCAGCTTACAACATTCACACGAGCATTATCACAGGTAATGCTATATATCTAGTTTTTAGTTAATTTAAAACTATTGATGGTTAAGATGTGTGCTTTACATCCAGTTTGCGCATGACCCAATTAGTCGACTAATCGGAAAAAAACGTTTTGGCAGCACCAATACTGACAGCAACGTGGCACCAAGTTTTGTTTTGTACCAATTCCAAGTAAAAACTAAGAAGTACATTTCTCATAAAGACAATAACCGCAAGACTGACAGAACATTTCACACAAGTCGGTCACTGCAAATTAAAGCTGCTAAAAGAGGCTCAATGCTCTGTGCTGCCAACTAGCGGTTGGAGGTTTGAGTTTAAAACAAAAATAAGACGCATAAACAATTAATTAAATATAGCCATGTCCGCATTATAAATCAATACAAGTGAAGTATCACGATACATCTGCGAATTGATTTTTTTCCCTACACCCCTGTGAAGAGTCTCACATCAGATTTGTGCGTATACAGTATTCCGCCTTTTATTCGCGGGATAAGGGACCGCGAATATGGAGAATCCGCGAATATGGAGAACCCCCACCCCCCACGGTCAAAGGATGTCTCTTAATGATCCATACTCATCAAAATCCCTTCTGAAAACATTTATTACAGAACATTTGAGCATTGATCTACATAGAGTTTTTTTTTTATTAGAAACAAAAGATTTTAACGCAGCGACAGCGTACTTTAAGACACGAGTGTCTCTCTGTGCCTTAAAATCAGGAGCGCGCGCTTCCTCATTCATCCAATAGGAAACACTCGCTCCAGATGATAATAATCCTCCGCGATTTTCTTCTTCAGCATATCAGTATTTATTTTTTTTCACCCTTCTTTCTGATGTTGTTTCTCCACGCAGGAGCATGAAGAGAGGAGGCGTTGCTCCTCTCGCGGAGGGGGATCGTGGACGGGCGGTACACCCGGGCAGGAGATACACCCCAGTAGCGCAACACCTCCTTCTTTCATACAAGCGTCTTTAAATAATGCTGAGTAAATCAAGAGTTTTTGTGACGAACCGGAAGAGTCACGCGACTGAATAAAAAAAAAAATCAGCAAATACATGAAACCGCGAATAAAAAAAACGCGAATACGCGGGGGAACACTGTGTGTGTTTTTGTGTGTATGTATAAGGCAGTCGGTGCATACTTTTTAAATATTTGTGTATGTAGTTAGCTTTCTGCTTTTATAATTTAAAGTTGTGCGCGTGTAAATTATATTTTGTAATTTTTGTATTTGTGAATACACAAGCGCACACAGTTAGGCACAAAATGTATTGTACGAGTTACAAATTTAAGAGTTACGCAAACACAAATCAGAAGAATCTATTTTTTTTCTCCCTAGTTTTGCAGCCCCTCAAATATGGAAGAAGAAATGTTTGTGCAGCTTCCTCTGTAAAAAAAATGAAACTTATGACTCAGTTATTCTGACATTCTGTCTTTTCTTTTTATATAAAGACATTCAGTTACACACTTCTATAGCAATAAAAGGAAGACATTGGATTCAGCATGACAAAGCATTTTCCGGGATTTTCTGTCTTTGATCCAACATTTGTGAAATCTTTAACAAATGAGAAGAATGTCCATCCCAAATAGTTGCCTTGAAATCACCGGATAACAAAATTCCTTATTTTTTCAAGCTTAAATACAAAACTACGAGTCCACCTTAAAAGACAGCCGTTCCAAACATGTCGAAAAAAGGCTGCTGTCTTTCTTTTTTTTTATTTTTTATTATGGCTCTGTGCTTTTATGCATCTGCCTCCCCAAGGTCCAAATTACATAAACACACTGAGAAATCTTTTACTGTTTGATATGCACATCAAAACAGACCATGAGAGATGGCAGCTAATCTAGCAGGAGACAGAAAGAGCTTCCTCCCACCACTGCCTGCTGCCTGCTCTGGATGTGCCAACAACAAGTTATTTAACCCTTTGTTGGCTGCCGGAGCTCCACAACCAACTCCATTTTGGAAACAGTTTTTACTGAAAACAGTAAAATGCAACAAAGTGTTTTGGCAACAAAGGGAGAAAAAAACTCCATTAATGTGAGGGGGGGAAAAGAAAACTGCTGATTTGGAGAAAATAAATCCCCTCTGATATGAAGGTTAGAAGGTCCAAATACTGTCGGTGATAAGATAAACTCAAAAGGGAAGGTCTCTTTGGTCTACTTTCCTGGCGTTCGGACTCCACATTTCTCTTTACGCCAATCCTGTGGCAATCCGAGGGAGCGAGCG
Organism: Oryzias javanicus; assembly: GCA_003999625.1. NCBI lineage: Eukaryota > Metazoa > Chordata > Actinopteri > Beloniformes > Adrianichthyidae > Oryzias > Oryzias javanicus. Next base: position 28,201,926 of record CM012453.1, on the reverse strand, counting down.
CACACGCCCATCTTTTCTGTTTGCCAACAAATCTCAATCTGCAGTTGTGCAAGAGCTTGTTAAAGCAAGAGAAGCAGCTATTGGAGGGGGGGGGGGTTGTTTTATGGACGCTCTTCCGCTGGAGCAAAACACGAGACGGTACAGGTTTGATCCCGGCTAAAACTGAAATATGCATGCCGTCTGCTGGGATTTTTAATGTTTTCCAAAGAACGGGAGCAGAAAAATCAATTTCCTCGTGTTTGTTTTAGCTCTGTCTGAACACTGTAGGCGTAATAAGGCAGGAGAACTTCAATTTTAGCTCACCAAAAAGTATACTGTATAACGATTTTAGGCCAAACAAAAAGAACAAAGCAAACCAAAAAACTTAAACAAATATATATGATTGAACGTACCGTCTGAGTGCTGCTTTTGGAGGAAGAACCGGTTTCCACTTGAGAGGCGGTAAACGCACCGAAGTCCTGCACAGAACAGAGATGGGTCAGACATTTAGGAAGGAATCAAGGAAGCTCAAGTAAACCGACTGACTAAAACAGGAACTATTTTTGATCAAATGGCTAAAAGACTCGACTCTCCACAGGCTAGATAAACAAAAACAGCCTGCAGAAGCATGCAAAACATGATGAAGAGACATGCGTAAAAAACAATCAATCCAGGCTTTATTACTGCACTATATAGAAGTGGCTGAGTAAAGCTCTTCTGTTATTCCTTATGCAACTTTGCCACCACAAATAAGGATGGGGAAGTTCACGGCGCAGTGGCAAGTTCCAACATTTTGCACATGGGTGTCAGCCACAATAACTGAGCTGCATTCACTTTCACTAGTACATTTGATTATGGCTGCACATCAGAGACGTTTAAAGTCAGGAATATTGAAGTGATACTTGCTTTCTGTGTTGTGTTTTTAGCCAAAATGAGTGCTGAGTTTGCACAAATCAAGACCAGGAAGCAGATGCACAGACAGGAGCGAAGATGTTGGAGACATTAAGAATGCATACATGGTTGTCAATGATTAATAAAAATCAAATAAAAATGGTAAAGCTTTGATGTGCTTGCACATATATATACATTATATGCATTTTATATTAAAAAAAATATTAAAAACTGTCAAAATTCTAGTATTCCATGATTTTTGAATCCCTTTATTTATCCTATTAAAGCAATTAATCAGAAATGAGTTGCAGCTCCAACAAATGAGTTGCACTGACATCAGATTTAAACCTTAATTTAAGGAAATTAATCAAAGCATATGATAGAAAATTAGATTTTGATATGGATTATTGCAAAATTAATGAGAAAAAAAATGCGGTTTGCAAACTCGGTATAACACGAGCAGGCAGCTGTCAATCACGCAGGAAAACAACTTAGAAGGTGAGCCTTTCTGCTCAGATTTGCACATTTCCCCTCCTCTCCCCTGAACTTCCTCGACTCTACACTTCATTAAAAGTCGCAGTTGGAAGCTAAATGAGTTCACCGACTCACTGGCATGTTTATCCGCAGACTTCTTCTCCTCTTTGGGGTCTTCTTGGAGCTCTGCTTGCTGGACTCCATCACCGTGCTGCCCATGTTGTTTGTCCGTGTGAAAAACCAGCACGAATAGTAAACGTGCCAAAGCGAGCGACAGCAGACCTCCAACAGCCGCCTCCACCCCCTCTGACACTCGCTACGACAGCACCGAGGCGAGGCGCTGCCCCGCCGACCAGGAAGTGAGGGCTCGGCAGTGAAAACACCGCGAGCTCCGAATGTTTACAGGTGTTTCGACGCATTCCGCAACCCCGCAGAAATGTGTGTCCCGTTTTTGGGAGGCTTAGTTAAATGCCAGAAAAAAAAGGACTAAATCTCAAGAGCTTTAAATAAAATTATAATTAAAAAAAAAAAAAAATTATTTCCAGTTTTGTTGCCTCCTATCATATCTGTAGAGGTTTATTTAAAAAAAAAAAAAAAATCTTTAGAAAAACCGAGCAAGCTCTGTAAGCTAGTGAAACAGCGCATCCCAACTGCCATGTTTTCACATTCAATTTATTTCTTTATTCTTTTTTTTTTTTTTTTTTAACTGCAAAGGAAGTGTAGAAAAGGCAAACTAATCTGGATAAAGGCACATGCGAAGACAGACCAACAGGAAAACTTTAGGGAAACAAATTGGGTCAAGTGTCAGTCTCACTTGACATTCTATGGAGCTCTAAGAGACACCGAAGTGAAAAAAAAAAAAAAAATTATGTCAATGACAAAGTTTTGCGCAAAAACTATAATTTCTTGTGCACAAATTAATATTTTTCGATAATAACTGAGCAATTTTTGGGAACATACTAGTATTTTGTTTGGGAAACATTGGCCGGCTGTGTGTATCAATTAGCATTTTGTGGCCCCTAATAGAGTTTCATGGCCATAAAAATTCTATTTTATAAGCATTTTGTGGACATGACTTAGCATTTAATACACAGAAATCAGCATTTTGTGGTCACACACTGGCCTTTTTTTGGTTAACAAACTAGTATTTTGTGTGGACAAATTAGCATTTTGTGGCCCCTAATATAGGGTTTCATGTCTGCAAATTGTTCATTTTATGAGCATTTTGAGCACATGAATAGGCATTTTTAGGCCACTAAAGGACATTTTTAAAAAAAAAATATTTTGTAGGGACATGTTGGAATTTAGTAGGAACAAACCATAGACACAAACTAGTAGGTTGTGCACAAAATTTCTTTTTGCACACAAATTATAATATTGTTGAAGTATTTTGAGTGAACAAATTTCCATTTTGGGGGAACAAACTAGTATTTTGTGTGCACAAATGAGCATTTTGTGGCCCTAATTGGTGTTTTATGTCCACAAAATTGATATTTCATCAGCATTTTGTCAACAGTAATTAACATGTAGTGCTCATAAATTAGCACTGGTCACAGATTGGCCTTTTAAGAGAACAAAATCGATATATATATTTTAACATTTTGTGGCCATCAATTAGCATTTTATAGTTTTTTGTGTGCAAAAATTAGTATTTAGTGGGCACAAACCATACAAACTAGTTTTTGTGTGAACAAACTATTTCGTGCACAAATTTTGCATTTTTTACACACAAATTTGCTTTCTGTTTGCAGATTGGTATATTGTGGTCACAAACAGGTATTTTTTAAAAAAAATCGTCAACAAAGTAGCTTTTCTTTGGCTTCAAATTATATTTTATGACATTTTATTAGTATTTTTGCGCATACAAATTGGAATTTTGTTTGCACAAGTGAACATTTGCTGCCCAAAATGTTGTATTTTCTGGTAACAAAATTTGATAATTTGACATTTTATTGACCTTTTGTGGTCACAACTTTTTATGATTTGTTCACAAACTGGTATTTTTTGCGCCAAAAAATAGCATTTGTGGTCTCAAATTAGTATTTAATGGCCAGTAGGAATTACAAAAACTAACTTACTAATTTGTGCACAAAAAAATGGTAATTTGTGCTTCAAAGTACTAATTTGTGCTCAAGAAATTCTCATTTTCTTCCGCAAAATGCCAATTCGTTTCCACAAAATACTAATTGTGGCCACAAATGACTAATTTTGGGGAACAATTTATTATTTTATGAAGGACGTTTCCAGGTCTCCGTACTGTACTACTTAGAACTTTGACAGAAGCTCCATTGATAATTTGCATACATGCAACACAATATATACAAAAGCTTTAATTATTATGAATAAAATATTAAAAATCTGTGAGATTTAGCTATTACAGGAAGGAAACATGATTTTTATGCCATACTTCTGGTGTCTGTGGTGAACCTGTGGCTTTGTTGGTCTGATTAGCCAGTTTTTTGCTTCACAATGAAAAAATGTTAACGTATTTACTCGTATAGCACTTTCCCACTGATTGCCAAGGGCGGTGTGGGGTTCAGTGCCCCCTTCGACATTTGGGCAGGTAAGGCAGGAATCAAACATGCAATCCTCCAATCAAGAGCTGACCGTTCTACCGCCACACCACAAGTGATTCTATGATTAACAACAAATTTAAAAAGTGACTTTTACATAATTATAAAGATGCTTGCACTTACATTTTAAACAAAAAAAACCCCTAAAAAAATCTATTTCTAACTTTTAAAAAGAATAATAGTGTCATCTAGTGGGAACAACTGTAATTTATTTGCATTTTATTTGTGATAATTAAATTGTATAAATCTTTCGTGTTGCTGGTATATAGTCTTCTAAAGGACAATGTCATTTCCAAACATAATGGTCTAGAACTTCTATTTCTCTAGAACGATAAAGACACACTACAGTGTAGCTCCTTGTGTTTTTCTCCAGAAGCATCCGTAATGACAAATTATACTGGGTCCATTTCTGTGCATGAAACTATTCTGTTGCTCTGAAATGTTCAGCTCTGACTTATAGCTTCTACTACTCTTTACCATAGATTCTTGTGTGACTCACCAGCTTTGTTCCGCTGTAGTTTACACAACTTCTTGAATATGGGAACCAGGAACTTCTCCATTCTCCAGGCATTCTCTCACTCTCCAATATCTTGTTCTACAGCCGAGTTAGAGGCTTTCTTAAACACATTCATACCTCCACAGGTATGATGTCAGGATCAACTGTCTTTCCACTCGTCAGCCTCTTCCTGTTCATTGATCTTTGCTTTTTCCTGCTCCACAACAGCCTCCTCGTCCATCCTGTTCCTCATTCATCAGCTCTTCAAAGTTCTCCTTCCATCTGTCCATCTCACAAGTGAGATGGACAGATGGAAGGAGATGATCCTCAATCCTCCTAACCATCCTTCCCTGCGTGTCTCTGATTCACATTTCTGTTCTTCATTTCTGTCATAAAGAAGATTTCTAGCAAACCTTTTAATCCTGAAACTCTCCTGAACATCTTCATTCCTAGACCAGATCTCCTTCTTTGTGTCTTTCCTGGTCACTTTAGGTGGGGAAAGCACAATTTAAAGGATCCTTTATTTCTGCTTCCTCATTCAAAACATTTATATGATTGTTACTAAAAAAGTATTTTGCTTTATCAGAATAATTAAATAATAATTAAATGAAAGACGAGCCTTTAACCCCTAAGAACTATTTTATCCTTAAAGGAAAATGACTTACAACACGTGTTTCTTAAATTTTCATCTGATACCACCATCGGTTCTCATGGGATAGGAAGCTTTGCTGTTGATGCAACAGAGACACTCGTCTGATAAAGTTTGCGTTGAACTCTTTATCTTAAGAATTTGGTGCCAAAACAAATCAGAAATGCTAACCAAAACACTTCTTTTCAGAATAGAAAATCACTTTTAGATATACAGATTGGCTTCAGATTTTTTTGTTTTAGAGATTATTTACAAGTTTATAACAAAATATAAAGGGGGAATGCGTAAATGAATTTAGTTCATGCGTTACTTTAAATCCACAATAAATATATGAATTTTGTGCATAGCTAAACAGATCTAATGCTAGTTTTGCAAACTGATGCATGAAATTTGCACATCACTCTTGACCTGACTGTATTAATCACGATAAACCTTTTATGTTTGTTTTACCGTTCATTTTGATTGTATTTTATTTCTACTTTATTATTTTATTTTTTTCTTGTGATGATTCGACCCAGATCTCCCTTGAAAAAGATCCCATCTCAATGGGTTTTCCTGGTAACCCAAAATAAAAATAAACAACTTTGCTGCTAACATGGAAAATTCAAGCCAGTGGAATATGAAAGCGTTTTATGAGAAATGGAATAAATAATTTGAACTGACATACAGTATTACATGATTTATCAAAAGGAGAAGTTCTAACAAAAATGTTCAGATCATTAATATAGTAAATATTTTTCTCCTTCTCCTGGAGGAAGTTTCAGTTTTGGCCACTAGGTGGAGCTCACGCTGAAGCAGTACACTTTTTTCAGGAGGAATAAGCAAATGATGAGCAAAAACAGTGTTTTCGACCACAAATGGTAACTTTTAAAAGTATTTTCTTAACATTTATGCTTGTGAAAATATAAAGATGTTCAGTCAACAATGTCTGTTTTAGTCGAACGAGCGTTAGCATTAGCCGTCCTATGGGAAATCCAATTATGTGTTAGCATCAAGCTTAGCTTTATGTGCTAAATCAATTTTTTTTTTTAAATCAACCAAACCCTTAAACAGATTAATTTGCTCTAACAGACAAACACAATGAAAACAAATAAAAATGTTTTAACATGTAAAATAGTTTATTTTTGTAAATGTTTCTAAATTCAGTTCCACAAACTCCAAACCTCAATTTGTACACTTCAAAAGGCATTTTCAAAAAAAAAAAAAAAAAAAAAAGAAAAGAAAATCAAGGGGGAAAAAAAAAAAAAGTTGGACTACTTTACACGACTTGGAAAGAAAAAGAAAATTCGTAACACAGACACACTGGCAGGTTGAAGTACTTTACAAGAGAAAAAAATATCCAAGAAACAAATTTTTTACAACCATTCATTGAGAAAATATATACAATTTAGTCTTCGGAAAGTTAAAAAAATACATGCCATATACATTACAAGTTCTAAGACTGTCTGCAAAATTTTACAGTCAATTTGAAATTGTGCACGCAAAAAACGTCCATTTCTAAGCATGTGACTCGTGAAGTGTCAGTATAAGAAATATTTTTGATTAAGCACAATGCCGTTCCTGTCCAAGAAAAGGGTAGAACAAGCAACGGTTCTACGTACGATTCTGATGCACGCTAGTGCGCCCAAGTCACAACGTCGTTACAGATTTTCAGCTAAGATTTTTAAAAGTAGAATAAAAACAAAACAAAAAAAGAGTAAAATACATGTTGCTGTTCTTGCCATAAAAAGTTAAAAAGTTGTTTGGGGTTTCAAAACCTAATTCACAGTTCTTTAAAATCCAACCTGATTAACAGCAAACGTATCACAATGATATCTTACTACTTTAAGAGCTATTTTTTTTTTTTTTTAAATCTGTAACTGGTTACACTAGTCAACAAAAATATTTCTTTTTTGAGTGGTCAAAGTAAGTGTAAGTCACAAAACACTACGCTACAATACCTTACTTTAATACAACAAAAATACTTTGTGAATTATTGTGGTTATTTTACAAATTCTGTACAGAATAATCATAATATATACTCTGACTGAAATAACAACCATCTTAAATAAATTTCAATGACAAAGAGAACAAAAACAGTTTAAAAACACACAAACATCGAGAAGATTAAGGTAGTATTTGGTCGTTATTCCTATAGTTTTCTTTATGTACATTTATACAAAAAAAAGTAACAGCATGTCTTCTTCAGTCTTCAAAAACAATCTAGAGACCTTCTGTAAGTCAATCTCATTTAAAGAATAAAATTCATTCACTCAGTAATAAATACAAAACCTCTCGAATTCCACACAAATCACATGACTGAGACCTATGATAAAACTGACTCATGGAATCAAGTATTCAAAAGTTTTCATGTGTATGGTTTTTTTTTTCTATTTTTTTGTCGTTTTTTTTTTTTTTAGTGCAAGTTAATATTCCCTTCACGGTATTCACTGCTGTACATTCCTCATTCAGTGATGTCTACATTTAGTCATACGGTTTACATTGACAGTATGTAACAAAAGGGCCTGCCCTTAGTAAGCAATAAGGCCGCACCCTGCACAGTGCTTTCTCATTCGCTGGTGGATTCCACAACCCATGAACATCAAACAAACACGCAGATACAGACAGACAGACGGACAGACGGAGGAGCGACGCTGCCTCCGCATATGGCACAAGTCACATCCTGCTACTGTGAGATCTTCCCTTCCTCCACCTGGTTTCTGTTGAACGACCCCGACGGACAGACGGCTGGATTCATCCTCTCCTCCTCGTCGGTGAAATGACTCGTGTGAAGTCCCTTTTCTGGTGACAAATATAGGTTTGGGGGGGTTTCTTGTTTTTTTTTTTTCTTCAGTTAATCCACTTTCTGCATTTAGGGGCGCCGCAGTGGCAAGCGATCCGGTGCTGACCCTCCACGGCGTCGAACTGATAGTCGAAACACAGCTGCAGGGGTGGGAGGAGACAAAACGGAACATTTGACATCAAACGAAGTTTCAATCCAATAAAGTTGCTGATTGGTGGAAACTTCTAAGAGGGACATTTGAGAATTTTCGTACAGCAAGGCTGAATGAGTTCAGAAAATAATCCTTTGTGTTGAAAAAATGTTTTGTCTTTATGTAAAGACAAAATACGATCAATCTTTTTGCCCTGAAAGATAATCAGAGCTGGATATAAGAGTTACAATGTCATTCTATGGGAAAAAAAACCTCATGTATTGCTTTCTATATGGATTTTTTTTTTTCAAAACAGACATTACAAATCAACAACTTTATTTCATTAAATCTTTATCATCTGTATAAAATATCTACAAATATTTTTAGAATTTAACTAAATTTCTTTTATTTTGAAAATACATTTTCAGAAACTGGAATCTTAAAAATGTTAAACGCCAACTTGAGCTCCGGTTGGACCGGTCCGTGAAAATATGGCCTGTTCCCTAAAACAGGTTGAGGACCCCTGCTCTAAATCAGAGGTCCTCTACCTGTTTTAGGAAATGGATCAGTTAAACACCAGACAATATTGACATGGAACGGTCCAACCGGGGGAGAAGTTGGCGTTTAATATTTTTAAAATTCCAGTTTCTGAAAAAAAAAAGACATTTTTCAAATTAAAATGCTACTAGCAGCATTCAATTCAACCCAAATCCATTTTATTTATATTACCTAATTACACGATACATTTGTCTTAACGGGTTTCACACCAGTAACCAGAAACATAAAATCACTCATAAAATGTAACAACAGCTGATTGATAAACAAAACTAAACAGACTAAACTAAACTGGACATCCATGCCCTTAAACCCTCCTATTGGTACAAGAAATTCAATTTAAAATGACAAATTGAAACTGTCTAAATATTTTACAGATAATGACAATTCAAAGAAATAAAGTTTTTGATTGAAAAAATTGTTTTTGATTTGAAAAATAAATAAATAAAATGTAACATTACAAGTTTTTTGTTCATTTTATAATGAAAATCGTAATCATACTTTGCTTTAAAATAAATTTGGTTTTGATCTTGGAGTATTTCTGTACTAAAGTTTTTTAAAAGAAACAGTTATTGTATGTATTTATTTATTTATCTGTGGCCTGGTACTGCCAAGTGACCCACAGACTGGTACCGGCCCGTGGCTCGGGGGGTTTGGAACCACTGCGCTAAAGGAGAACACCCACCTCCTCTCTTTTTCAACCCTCCGAACACAGCTGATGATGATCTTGTAACCTCTCTCGAACGTGACCACCTCTGCAACGCAGTTAGGGGCGCAGGAGTGATTGATGTACCTGAAAGCAAAGCAAAAAACGCTTAACGTCTGTCCTGAAACTCTGTTTTAATTTTTAATTCTATACATCCTGTTCATCAAAAGTCACACATAATGAGCTGTGATTTTCAATACTTCTAATAAGATTATTTCCAGCGACAGCTCTGGCAGTCAATAATAAAATAAAAAAAAACCAGAAAGTTTAAGCTAAAAAATAAAGATAATTTGAAATAATGAGAGTATTTCCAGAGTACCTCGCTAGCCCTCCAGTCAGAGTGGCATCAACAACATGTTCACTGTCGATGCGGAACATGAAAACCGCTCGGTTCTGTGAGAAAAGAGAAAAAAAAATGTATAAAAAGAAAAGAAAAATTGCAGATTTTGGAGTTTTCATCAGCTAAAAACTACCTGGGATCTGTAAACCCGCTCTTTCCTGATGGCGACTTCATTTCGGAGGATGGTCCCGTTGTACTCGATCACCATGGATTGTTTCTCAATGTCTCTGGCAGCAAACAGGCCGAGGCCCTGAGGACACATCGAAAGCTCTCCAGTATTTCAAAGAGGACCCAAACCGCTCCGGGCTGAACTGAGGCGGACTCACCTGGATGTGAGAGCGGGCCAAGTAAACATTGGCTCTCCACTCGCTCTTCATCCAGCGGTACTGGGAGGACCTCGGGTGAACGACCGGAGTCTTGCTGTGAGGAACGCCGCCTTCTCCTTGGGCCACATTCTGGTTGGACCTGGCACTGCTGCTAGAAACAGCTTGTGGCTGCGGTCTGAGGAGGACATTGAAAACACAGGAGTAGAAGTCAACTAGATATATAGATTTTTTATATCATGATATAATTTTTTTCATATCGGGCGAGAACAATATACATCACAATAGAAACCAAATATCCATATTTGTCAAATTTGAACCATTTGTGACTCTCTGGATAAGGTCTCACATGTCCCAGGAAAGAGTGGACCAAAGGCCAAATCTCCAATATAATTATTTTTAATGATTTTTTTGTTCCCAAATTGTTTTTAGGATTTTCCTTTTTTTTTAAATTTTTTTTTTTTTTTTTACATAAATCACTGTTGAAAAAAAAAATAACTACACTAATTTATCATGTTTTGTCATATTTTGATCTATTTTTTATGACAAATACCTTTTATTTGAGTATGTTATATTGGGTAAAAATGACCTGGTAAAAGGGATGGTGTCACTTTTTATAAGGAACGTGTTCCAAGATTAAGAAAAGGATCTTGTATAAAAGTAATCTATAAATGGTACAAACAAGTCTTTATTGTCATCTAACTGTGAGCTCAAATTCAAATACGCTGAGAAAATGAGGACAGATTTACTAGAGATTTCCCAATTCTGCCTCCAGATGATCAGATTTTATATTAAATCATGACCAAAAAAAATAGTCTGGAAAAAAGTAGAATGTTATTATTTATTATTATTGACTTTAAAGCTCCAGCTTTAAGTACGGGAGGTGCATCAGTTTTTAGTGCCACACCGGCTCAGTAATGCCACAGATGCTGCTAAAACACAGTGGATTAAATGCTGTTATTTAGAAAATAGTTTTCATTAATGTCCTATGAATTAATCTTTAATTTGTCCACCGCATCAGTCTGTGAAAATACTGTCCGACTTCACATATTGGTGACACATGGAACAGCTCGTTAGCATGTTAGCATTAGCGTCTAACAACAGCGCCGTCTCCACATCAACACCTTTTACTGATCTGTTTGTTGCTGCTTAAAGTGAAGCAACTTTATCCTCCAGTTCTGACTGGATTCAGTTAAAAATCGCCACGTTCTGCAAAAGCTAAACGCTGCACAGGTGAGGTGACCGCTGGGGTGTCTCGCGTCGTGTGTTTTTGACATCGCGTGCAGATGGTAGAAGAGAAAAGGACAAAATAAATTCACCAAAGTAAGAGCTACTAAAAATGACTGTTAGAGCAAACATTTACTCAAAATACGGTGACTTACCCTCTAACTTTAACTCGCCAATAGAGAAGAAAATCCTCTCAACTGGCGAGTGTTCATTTTTTGGACCCTTCAAAATAATTATTTTTCTATAGAAAGAAGTTCTATCGCAATAGCGGTAGTAATCGTTTTATCGCCCAGCCGTATGGCCAAGTCTTCCTTACAGCAGCAAAGCTCCAGCTTACCTGATCACCAGTGAGGCGTACGCAGAGCTGGTTCTTGGATGGGCTCGAGCACATCCAGCTGGATTGAACACCAGAGGCAAAACCAAAAGAGGGTTGCGTCCGTAACGGAAGGAGTACCGGTCGCAGGACTCCACTCCTGGGAGCTGCAGGAGAAATTAAAAAAATATATATATTTATAACGTACAAAAACTAAAGAAAAAGCTTCAGAGATTCCACAAACCGATTCAGTGATCTTGGTGACGGCAGGAACTGTGAGTCCAAACAGATCCTCTCCTTTCAGATAAACCGGGAAAAGCTGCAGAGTTCCTGATTCTGATCTTTTTTCAGCAACTGGGCCAAGAACTTTATCCCAAACCCCTAAAGCACAAACAGGACGGTTAAAAACTGCTTTCTGTTCAGGCAAGAACCTTCATTTGCGGGCCAACCTTTAGGAGAAGCGTCGGTGAGCAGCAGGTCGGGGTAGCCTTGTTCCACCACTCTGATGGTAAACTCTGGCAGCCCGTCGTTGTCTTCCACAGAGCAGACGTAGCGGCAGCGGCGGTTGCCATGGCGCATGCTCCAGTAAACGCGACACGCTTCGTAGCCAACTGGAAAGATGGCCGTGGAGGAATGGAAAGAGGCCATCTGGAGTGGAGTTAGCTGGCCCATCGCGTGCAACACCAGACTGCCCACTCGGAAGGTAAAACCCAACTCGGGCTGCTGCACGGCCGTGGCGATCTGACGCATCTCATCCCGCTGCACGTAAACGCGGCGGAACACGGCAAAGCAGCGCAGCTCGTGCTCCAGAGCCTGGCCCGCCGTTCCTCTGGGTCTGTGGGCGTGGCAGAGCATGGTTTTGTCCTTGAAGAATGTGCAATGGGCTTGCAAAGCGCAGGTGAAGTGGTAAATGTTGGTACAGCGAGGGCGGTGGCAGCCGCTGGTGGCGCCGATCTGCTGGCAGTAGGCGCAGCGAATCGTCTGGCCACGCCGCAGCGCCAGCTCCACGTTGATGAGCGCCCCGGCTTGCGTCTCGTAGACCTCGGTTGACCACAGGGCGCAGTTTAGATGAACCCACACATCCAGGTCGAGATTCAGCAGCCGGGCAGGACCGTCGGTGATGCCGTCTCCGAACTGGTGGCAAAAGCAGCAGCGCCTCTGGTCTCTGAGAGAGGCCGGGGGTCGCAGGGAGGCCCCCAGTTTCTTTAGAAGCTCGTCGATTTTATCCTCATCCGGGAGGTGGGAGTTCCCTCTGGGCACCACCACCTGAACGCTCCACTTCCTCCAGCGCAGACCCTTCTGCCTCTTCCCCTGGTGCCAGCCGTCGTGGGACCGCGGCCGGGCTTTTAGCTTGACGGTTACTTTCAGGGCGTCCGATTTGATCTCCGACTTGGGCGCCTCGCCCGCGGCGGGGAAAGGAATGGGAGGAGTGGACGGAGGGGAGTGCTTGGGCTGCAGTTTGGCCAGACAGTGAACGTCCAGCGAGGACATGTTGTTATTGTACTGGTGATGAGCTTTGCAAAGGCTCTCTGATTGGTCCGAGGATGGGAGAAGAGACATGGACTCCTGAAAGTCAAAGTAGGAAGAAGTCAATCAGTACTTAATATTACTAGTAATAATAGTATTTAGTAATTATCAAACAAGCTTCCCTGCATGAGGAACCATGATACAAACCTTTGTTTCTGCGGCCATCAGTCTGGACTGCGACGGTGACGAACAGTACAGAACGAAGCAGCTGTGACTGCAGAAGACCAGATCCGCCTCGGAGTTTAAACCCATTTGAGATTCCTAGAGGGAGAATCGGAAAAAAAATAGTAAATTGCAGAAAAAAATACATTTTTTTAAAATGTATCTGATGTGCTTTAAACCCACATAGCAGGATGTAAGCATGTCTCTGCATGCAGCAGTTCATCATATTTTGTACCTTCATGTGATCCGGGAGATCTTTGATGGCTTTCTGAACTCCACTTCCGAGAACCACCACTTTACAGTGGCAGCACCAGTGAGGTTTGCATGCAGGGTGGGTTTGGGTTTTACCGTCAGGTCCTCGCGGTCCGGCTGTGCCTGAAACACATCAATCAAATCAATCTTTATTTATAGAACACTTTTCATATGAAAGATGACTCAAAGTGCTGTGCAACGAAGTAAAACAAATGAAAATAAAAAACAATCACAATAAAATTAAAAACCAAAAATAAATATGCCCTTCCTTGCAGAGACCCACACACACATCCCTTTCACACCTCCCATCCCATGTTTCAGAAATGTTTAATATTCAGGTAAGTATCTTCAACAACATAACCAATTGGGGTTGGTGCAAAAAAACGGATAGAACCGACTGATAGAAAAACGGATAGAACCGACATTTTTTCCTACTAAAATAATATCTTCTAAAAATATTTTCAAATCTTTCAGAAATCAACAAGAATCATCGTATTTCCAACTGAAAATGCATTTGTGTTTTATTTTTGTTACATTTTTGCTAAATATACACTTCTGCAGGTGCCAAACAAAAACAAAACACATCTGTATTTTTTCATAATCTGTTTTGTCTGAATAAAGAAAGGTTAAATAAAAAATGAATAAAAATCTAATTTTTTGTTGTTGTTTACTAAAATTTGACTGTAAATTAAAAACTGCCAGAAAAGCTAAAACAACAAATAGATTTACTACACCTAAGGCAGATGTTTGTTCTCTAATAGCATGTTTGCTAATAAACAAAAAGAAGATAAGTGTAAAAAAACAATAAAGCTAGTAATATATTGTGAATAAAAAAATTTTTTTTGAAGCCTTAAATATTTTAAATCACTGACACATATAATGACACTTAATCAAAATTCACTTGTTTATGACAAATTACAATAGACGATATGGTAAAAACTTGAATCTCTTGTTATTCCTTTGGAGCTCAGAAACACCTGAGGGCTGTGAGATCAGCGTGATTAAACTCCATCTAAGAGAAATAACTTGTTATAATACTCTGTGATTGAGGTTTTTTTCAATGACATGGATTAGATGGAAGATGAAAGTATTTTAAGTGTCCCCTAAATAAAAAAAAATACATTGAGGGTCATTGAATTAGCTTTGATTTGATTTTAGTTTGTAAGATTTATGAATTTCTTGCAGAGATGAACCACAAGCTGAAAATAAACTTTTCACTCACTGCTGACAGTATATTATCTTATATTTGCTGAATTTAGAAGATCCAATATGACGAAGGAAGTCTTTTATTTTGAAAAGAAGTTATAGGAACCTTTATCAAAAGTTATAAGCTATTTCATATTTTGAATTTTTTTTCTTTTGATTTTTTTTAATCTGTGCTAAAAAAAAACAATAGTTAATTTATATTTATCATAATAGTTATTACAATAACAAATGCAAATCAGTGTATACATTCATTAAAGGATGAGTTAAGACTTTGTGGCTCCTGCTGGGTAGTGGTCAGTAAAAAATCAACCCAAATGGCTCTTTAAGTGTTGGAGGTTGCAGACTCCTGCTCTAGAACAACAAGTATGTGTTATCTAAAAATCACGGAAACGCCACAGTTCACTGTTGCGGGAGGCGAGCAGCTCACCCTGAATACTTTTGGGGCAACTACAGTCACCAATCACAAGTGAGCTTGTTGGAAGTCCAGACCCCTTCCACTGAAAGGGGGCTTAGGTGAAGCACGTTTGAGGTGGGGGCACCACAGGCTTTTACTGAGGCATCTGATTGGTCAGTTTTTAACTTAAATAACTTGCAATAAAGAAAATTATGAAAAAAATGGAATTAGCTAGAATTGTTATTCTGGCAAATAGAATGACTGAGTAATTGTTTATTTCTCAATAAAAGCCTATAGGATTTTGGTTCTTGAACCTGCAGGGACTTCCTCATGGAATGAGAGAGGGGTGGAGTCACACTGTCCAGAGATTAAAGACTTTTTTTTTTTCATACTGAAATAACAAAGACTATTTATGAAAATGTTAATATTTTAAAAAATCTGGAAAACATAAGAATTCCAGAAAAATGTCATGGACAGCAATGAACCCATAAAACAATTTCAAGAAAACAGAGTTCTTTGAGCCACATAGATCCTCAGAACACAGATTTTTGCAGTACAAAAAAATCAGTGAATTTCACCGGGAATTTTTTCATTCAAAAATATGTAAAGCAATTTGTTGAAAACATTTTTTTGTTTTAATGAATTACACCTGAAACTTTCATTCCATGTTGTACCACACAGCAAACTGAATCCCTTTTTTCTAGACAGAACTTCTGCTCTTCTCTGATTTTATGTCTAGTATGCGAATACAACTTGGAAAAATGACAAAATAAGTTTTGTGCCACACAGGTGAGGTTGTGGAGATTAAAATGATACCAGCGGTAAATTTAAAAGTAGACATAACAGACATTTTAGGGCCTAGGTTCCAAAGGGTTAAATGAATTATTCCGCTGATTTTCTTTAATTAGCTTCAGAGTAAATTCATCAATTTCATTACAGATATAATTCTCATTTTCGACCTCATCTCTTACCTTGGTTGTTCTGATAGAAACGGAAATGATGTCCCTGCTGCTGCATCATTCCCTGCGGGCCGCCGGCTCGGATCATGTGACCGGGCCGGCCGTGAAGCCCTCCCCCGTCTCCCTGCCCGTGGAAGAGCATGGGATGGCGAGCCTCCATGCCAAGCGGGCCCATCCTCTGAGCGTTCAGCATGGACAGAGGCGGTCTGTCCGGGGTGCTGCTCACTTCATAGCTGCTTGGAATCTTCACACACAACAGGTCTGAGATGGCTGCTACCACACCGGTGATGTTCTATAGAAAAAAGTAAAAAATCAAGAATATTTTATTTATTTTGACAAACTCTCACCAGAATGACAGTTTAAAGGGTAACAAGCACTTGTGCCTTTGATGCATCTCACTTAACCTCCACTTCATTTCTACGGTCCAAATCATCATTTTCATGTTCCTAACATCTGACCTCATTCCCTGCATCTCGCCCTCTCTTGTTTATTAGTTGTTGGAGGATGTTTTTGCAGTTTGGTCGATAATTACTTCACACCGCCTGATTCCGTTTAGATTCAACTTAAAAAGAAATTAACTGCGTTTGATTGGCTGTGACTGAGGTCAGGTCAGACCCGTTACCCTCACACGCCGGCAGACTTTTTCTTCTTAACACATTTTTGTACTAACTATCACGCCATCAGTTTTCAGTTAGTGCAGGATTAGCAAACGGAGAATTTTAGGTAAAATCTGTCCAAACAAAAACTCGTCCAATGTTCCCTCACTTATCGCAAAATAGGATTTTACATGTTTTAAGGATGTAAAAATGCCTCACTACACACTTTATACTCGTATTTAAGAAAGACACAAACATTTTCAACTTTTCTCTCAAAGTACAAACCTTCATATAAAAATAAGTTTTAGAATTATAAAATACAAACAAAAGATCTGCTTGTTATAAATCACGGGTGGGCAAACTACGGCCCGGGGGCCACATGCAGCCCCTTAAGCTACTTAATGTGGCCCTCCAAATTAAAATACATTGAATCAAAATCTAATTATTGTTTTTATTTCATTGTATTTCTGGTTTCTTCCATGAATGGTGTTGTTTTCTCTGACGTTCGTGTGTGTTTCTTTCTGAGTCAGATGGGATCTTTCGGATTATTCCTACAACACTTGCAGCATTTCTTTGAGTTCACATTTTCCTCTGAAGAACATCAACCATTGGATCACCAAAAAGAGAAAAATCAAAATTTAGAATTAAACTCCCAAATTCTGTTTTTAAATTAATATATGTGAATTTGAATCCAAATTAAAGCATTTTTTTCTCTAAATTCCATATTATTTTTTTAGTTTATGAGGTTCATTACCAAATCACTCCTTCCATCTGTCTTGTCCGGCCTTATGGCAAATTTTAGAGCCCTATGTGGCGAGTTCAAACAATTCCACCGTTATAAATGATTAATGGAAAAATGGAAAGCTGAGCTGTAGAGGAGACGTGGCACGGAGGAGACTGATTGACAAAATCAACAGCCAATCAGGATGCAGAACACACTGCACTGTAAAAATGCACAAATGTACTGGAAAAAAGAAACCGCGAGAAATACCGTATGTCCTCCAATTAAAGACGTTCTCTAATAGCCGCCGGGTCAAACGGGTGTCGTTACCGCTATGCTGTGTTCACACTGAATGCGATTGACGTGTCCAGTTTCAAGGTTAAGTCAATGGCACAGACGCAAATTGAGGTGACATGAAGTCCTGCGGTGGGATTGAGGCATGGGGGTGGAGTAGTGGTCTAGCACTAGCAAATATCTAAATTTTGGCAGATCGCTGCACCACATCTGCCAATCAGAAACCCAGCTTTGGGGGAGTGACATTTTCAGTGACTCGATCAGCCGGTAGCGAGCGTTTTTGTCTTGAATTTACAACTATCTTATTAACCCGCTGTGGCAGTCGATGCCAGAGCTCATCCCGACTACTGTTCAGTGAAGGTGGGATAGACTCAGGAGAGATCGGCAGGCTTTCACACCAGCGGCTCTCTGTCTGCAGGCCGCCAGCGGAGCTCTCTCGCTCTATACGCCAGCAGACGGAGAGCTGCAGCTGGGTGTGGAGGCAGCCTGCCCGGGCCTCCTGAACTTAGTGATATATTTCTGATTTTATTGAGACAATAATAAAAATAGGTCATATAATGTTATTTTTATTTGCCCCCTTCTTGGATTAATGCAAGACCTGAGCCAAAAACACAGTGGAAGCGGCTGTCAGACAGACACAGCCCGCAGTGAGAGTGAACTAACTCCCAGAATCGGAAAAAGGACCTCAAACCCATCATCTGCGTCTTCCATACAAGCTCAGGCAGTCAGCGAGCAGTGAATTTAGTCGGTGGAACACAGTCGCGCAGATACTGGGTTTCTGCTGTATTTCTGTTGTGTAGCGATGGCCAAGAAATGCTCATTTGATTTAGTTTAAACTTTGTGCACACGGCGAAGAACATTCCGGTGAGGAATCTGCATGACATTTAAGGTGGATCTCAAACGTATCAGAGAATGGCGGAAGCAGATGGTGTTATTGAGAGGACGGCTGCAGAAAAAAGATCCACCGATTTCCTGGTGGAGGTACAAAGAAGGCGAGCGAGGAATTAGAAGAATTGATTTGAACGTTGAGTACTGGGAAAATATGGAAAGCTGCGTGTCAGATACGTTTGCAGCCAGTTCAATAAATCTTAAAATGTTCATCTGGTGTGACCAAATTTCCCCTCAAATGAAGCCATTAGCCATCACCATTCAGTCTGTGATGGAATAAGCGCAGGTCTGCTATACACGGTTGTTCCTAATGAATTTCAAGAGGATATGTGACATATTACATTTGAACTTCAGTGACAGCCTCAGTAAATGTTTGAATCCAAACCTCAGCTGCAGCCGGCCTCAAAGTGATGGCCACAGACACCAGTCCCTGCTTAGAATCGTTGGACAAGGAGCCAAGCGGGGAACCGAAGAACATGAAAGACGGCTCAGTCTTGATGTCCTGAAGTTTGATCTCTGACCCTAAAGAACAAGAAAAAAACACAAGATTAAATAACTCTAAGACATCAGGAGATCCACGTTTCTAAAACAGAATTTAAAGAGTTCACCTTTGCCGTTAGGGGGCGGGAGCAGAGGGAACGTGGGGGACAGGCAGGGGGAAAGGGGCTCTTCCTTCACCAGCGTCAGGTCCGGGTAGCGGCTGATCTCCATGCCAGCCACGCTCTCAGGAGATGAGGATGGAACAAAGCTGTCAGGTGTGTCTCTGTCCTTGCAAGGCTCCTGTCCCCTGTTGCTGTTTTCAAAAACGTAAGGTCAAACGAAGCACACTGATGTGGTTTGGAAAAAGGTTTCTACTGGCTAACCTGAGCTCCTCCTGGTTGTTGTGAGGAGGGGTGGGAAGGGAAGCCGGAACATCCACAGTTTTGGGTCCCTGAGCGATGGCTCGTGCTAGGAGGTCTTCCTCTGGTCTGAACGGGACATGTTTTGGCACCAGCCCTTTGGAAACTGCATTTACAATGACATTTAAATAATCGGAACACCAGTTTTATCATTTTTTTTATAGGGATTATAGAATTAAAAATACCCATAGCAGCAGCTTTGCTGGCCAGCTCCTCGGTTGTAGCAAATCCATTGATCATTTTCTGCCGACTCACAGGTGGTGGAGTGGGAGGAAGAGATGCCGGAGGTGTGGGAGGATTGCTCAAGTTGCTTTGCTGTAAATTAGGAACCGAAGCAAAGTCAGAGACACGGCGATGCTCTTGTGATTACAGACTTCTCCCGCGGTGTAAACAGCATCTCACCTTGTAGGCGAGCTGGGAGTAATAATCAGAGACTCCGTCGAGCGAGGCACTGCCGAAAGTCCCAGTCAAGAGGTTTTCTCCGTTCAGCTGCCCGCTTCCGTAAGGAGCAAAGTGAGCAAAGTTTACTCCAATCAATGGCTCCATGAGTGGCAGCAGGGAGAGCTGCTGTGTTTGGAGAAACAGAGGAAGACAGAAAAAGAGAATCTCTTTTAAAGACCCCTGCCTATTCTTGGTGGTATGTAAAAAAATTAAAATACAAGAAGATAATGAGGAAGTTTCAACCCACTTTAGAAGACTGGTTAAGAATTATCCTCAAAATATTCAGGATAGAAAAGTTGACCAAAAAAATCAAAAAAAAATCAAATCTTGTTTGTCACCCCAGTGAAAACAGATTTTAGTTGACATTACTTAAAAAATATTATAACTCATTAATTTCCTTCTGAGCAAATGTATTATTTTTTAATAAAATTATTCCTTATTTTTTCTTCTCTTTAATAAGTACCAGAGTATCATAATATATTATAAATCTAATTTGTGTATTTTAGCTTTCATTTAAAAAAATAACATAGAAAGACTCTTATTAAGGCTGCTTGATGTGGCAGAAAATTCCCTTTTTGGCTGTCCAATCTAAATTAAGATACAAAAAGTAAATAAATAAACACACCTACCCACACTTTTACTCAACTAGGCATAGAAAAATCCAGCTTTATCTGATCTCATTACACACTCTAGTAGGGATGTCCCAATCCGATTCACAGTCATTTGATTTAGAGTATCTGACGATACAAAGTTCTGATCCGCTTGTATGTTAAAAAACAAAGAGCTTACATTAAAAAGAAAACAAAAAGTGAGAATCTATGAACATTTTGCTGGCTTGACTGAACAGTTTTTTTTGGCCTCCTGGTTGAACTGATGCTGTGTTCTGCTGTGCTTTACGGTAATACATTTTTGTGATCTGTTCGTGACACGCAGACTTCTATTGGAGTATTTATCCAGAATAATAAGCTTGAAATATAAAGTGTTGGTCATAATAATAACAATAATTCGTTAAATATCCAATACTGACTGGAAGACAAATGATCGAGTCATCTCAACATCATCCTTAATTTCTATGCAAGTTAAAGTAAAATGAATCTGTTCGAGTAAATATCTCATCTCTTGAGACTATTTTCACAAAACAAATTCAGAAACTTTTTTACAAGCATTGAATTTAAAAGAGCTGTTAATAATTTTTTTTAAAATCGACAACAATTTAAGTATAAAAACCTCAAAAGTTCAAGAAAATAAAAAACAAAAATAAATGGAAGCAAAAATGTTACTTTTATTTTGAAATTTCGAGGAAATGCTTTCATGTCAGATAAATTGGGTTTGTAGTCAGAAGAATTCATGAAGTGTTAAGATAATCGGGCCTTCGAGAAAAAATATGGCACTCAAAAATGAATACCAAAAGTCCAGCCGGCCGAAAAAAAATAATTTGAGCATAAAATCATTAACCATAACCCAGTTTTAAGCTTTTGATTTTTTTCCCTTTGATATACTGTAACTGCTTAAGTGATCAGCTGATTCACAGAGAAGTAAACGAGTGTAGTTATATGAATTTGAACACTTGTCAATATTGACTTTAAAGAAATAAAACGATTAACATCTGTCCCATTTGAAACTCATCTTTAACCCTAAACTGCAAGACAGTTACAGTTCATTCACATTTAAAAGCTGGTAGTTCTGTAGTTGGTTTCTGATGCCATCTTACATGTGACCAGAGACCCTTCAAAAGATTATGTATTATGTGAACGCCGTAATTTAGATAATTCATTTAAGATTTATTAAGAAAACATCTTTACTGAACCTGTCTTACTTGTTTGATTTGAGTTATTACTGTGTCAGAGCCAGAGTGCATCAGCTGCCTCTCGTCTCCATCCTTCTTCCTTTTCTTGTAGCGGGAGGCGGGCTTTTCTCCTCCTTTCGGTGGTCTCTTGTTCCGCCCTTTCTTCTTCTCTTGTTCAGGCAGTTGAGGACCGGGAAAGTCAGGAGTGCAGTCAGAGTAAGCCTGCAGAGAAAAAAGACAGCATGTTTAACGGATAAACTGAAGATTCATCCAGATCAGGAATCTGCCACCTTTAACTCTGAGAGAGCCGTCTAGTCTAGATTGTAAGAGCCACAAAGTCCCACTTTATTATTTAAAAATGCACAATATTTATGCTTTTTTAGGCAATTAAGCATTTATTTATAAATCTAGTTTTTAAATGTTACAACATTTGAATTACAAAAGTGTTATATATATATATATATATATATGTTATATATATATAAACAGTTTTAACTTCTTTTACTTTTGACAGCAACGCACTATTTCCTTTCAAAATAAAACAAAAAAAAGGTCCTTGCTGCAGCAGCTTTTCTTACATTAAAAATGCAAGGAATTCAAGCATGACATTTTTTATCATTAGGATTTTGGTGTGTTTTTTTCTTTTAATCTCAAAAAGAAACATTTTAATATGATCTAATTATTTAAAAAAACTCAAAACGTTTAGATTTTTTTATCAAAAAAAACTAAATCATTTTCAAAGATTTTAAACCACATTTGTTCAAAACTTTAACCAGATTAGTGTAATTTACCAAAATAAAAATATAACTATAAATTAAAATACAAATTTAAAGAACCTTTCCACAGATTTTCTGACAGTAAATTAAACTTTTTTTGGTTAAATATTTGACATGATAAAAATCTAGACAGAAATGACATAACTTAACTAATATCTTATTTATTCAATCGTTACCATTTTTCTTTAAAGCTAAAGTGCCATTTTAAAGGTATAAAAGACCCGAAGGTTGCAGACCCATGATCCAGATCATCTAACAGGTTTCTGTCAGATGGACTTTAGAGATTGTAAACCTAAAATGACTTGTGAAGCATCTCTCAACAAAGATGTTTATTAAAAGATCTATGAGTCAAATTCATTCATTGAATTTTGCATTCGAGTTGATGGAACAAACAAAAACACTGACCCCACTGCTGTCCATGGAGCTCTGCCTCAGAAGGGTTTTGCAGTCTGGAGGTTCCCCCTCCTCAGAGCGAAGGCTTTCCTCTGACCTCTGGTGAGCCAGAGCAGGTGGAGGTGTGCTCTTGTTCTTTAGAAGGTGTTTGAGCATAGCTCATTGCTGGACTCCCCCTTGTTTGGACTTTGCTCAGAAGGAAACGGAGACATCCCCCCTTTGTTGCCCTCTTCCTTTACAGAGCTCATTTCTGAGCAGATGGATCCCTCTCTCTGCCCGTGACACTCCATGGTATCAGTCTTCTCAAGTTTGATGTTGCTCAGTATTCTGTCGTGGTCCTGGACTCTGCTGGCCTCCAAACCGTGAGGTCCGGACTGGGCTGCAGAAAGCTGCTTCTCAAGCTCTGTGTGACTGGGCGTGGACGACCCCAGTAACGGGGACCTCGACAAGTCCTGCTCTCCAAAAAGATGGGTGTTTCTCGTGGGGTTGAGGAGGTGTCTGAGACGCATGGTGTGAGGGGGGCTGTGAGGTCCGAGTGCGGCGTCGAGGGCGTCTTGACCGAATCCGCGTCGTCGTCTTTCTTTTTCTTGCGATTCCGCTTCTTTTTGCCTTTCTCGTCTGGGATGATGTTGGAGTAGAGCCGGATGAGCGACTGACCCGAACCTGGAAAGTTGGATGGAAGAGGTGTGGCCGTGTCCCCGTCAAAAGGCGGACCCTCTGCCGGCATCAGCCCCGGTCCACTGAACTGACGAGGCCGCGGGTGACCGTGAGGAAAACCGAGTCCCTGAAGGGGAACGTTATCAGGCCCCACGTCAGCTGCCATCATCCCGTTCCCCATCATGCCTCTCCTGTCCCCCTGCATGAATGCCCCGGGGGGCGAGCTGATGCCATGCTGCATGCCCTGCTGTTGAGGAAACATGGGGCCGAGTTGATGTGACTGTGGCATGGAGGGTCTCTGAGGCTGCATGAAGTCTTGTGGTAACTCCGAATTAAAGAAGGGCATTTGGGCGAGTGGCGCCATGTTTCCGTCAGGTCCCATCATCCCTTGCTGCTCCATTTCCATGCGGTGCTTCAGGGCTCTCTGGCGCTCGACCTCCTGCATGAGCTGCACCCGTTGTCTCTCCTGTTGCTCCCGAAGTCTCTCCCTCCTCTCTCGCTCCTGGAAACCTTCGCTGAAGGGGTTGTTGTCGTCGAATTTTACGCCGCCTGCCTGCAGCGGCTTCGCACCCCCAGGTGGAGCGTGTGGCGCCTGAGGGTCCACGGGCATCTGAGCGATTGGCATTTGAAGGGGCTGGGGTGGATTTCCAACAGGAACCTGAGGAGGCATTAAAGGTGGCATTCCTGGTCCTCCCATGGGCATGGGAGCACCAGGATGCCATCCAGGTTGAGGGTTGGGCATACGAGGGGGGGCGTTTGGTTGGCCAGGGCGAAGCGGCATCTGCATCATGGGGTTGATGGGAGGCTGCACCATTGGGGGCCCAGCAGGCACCATGCCAGCGGGCCCGGCAGTGGGTGCATCCCCGACATGATCGGTGTCATGTTGTTTTGTTGCTGTTTGACTCTGTACTCTTCAATCAGTTCAGCATGTTCTTTCTGTTGTTTCCGGATCTAGGAAAAAAAAATCATTAACTGGTTAAAAATGTATGTACTCCTAATTAATACTAGAAAGTAACAGACATTTAGCTTTCCTTCCGCATGAATTAGACAAAAAGTCAAAATCTCACAAAAACACATGTTTAAAGAAACACTAAAACTTAAGCAATTTTAGTTTTGAAAAGCAAAAAAATGGTCTTAATCTGCTACACAAAGGTGGCTTTTCTATTAGAAAGACTCCATGCAGTTTGGTCTGGCTATACTCATATTTTAAGCATTTCCACTAGATGGTGTTCAGGGCCTTTGACTTTTATAGATCCACTCTGATGAAGATGGTGTTTTCTGATGATGGAGGACAAATATTAAGAAAATTAAGCTTAAAATGGCATTTCTGAGTATTTATACAATCAAATTGTTGTAAATCAGGAGCAGATGAAAAGATTTAGTTTAAAAAAGAAGGTATTGGTGGTATTGAAAACACCAAGCTCCCTGCTCTCAGCTCTCAGTAACAGGACAGGGGGGAGGGGTTGCTCTGTGCCAACGGTCCAGCCCAAAACTCAAACTAGAACTAGTGCTGCTCTGCAGAAATTATGTCCTAGAAAACAACAGTTTTGTTTTAATTTTTGGCTAAAAATTGCATAATCATAAATTAAAAGAAATAGGAAATGCTTTTAAAATAGTTCAAAAGAAGATTGGAGCGAGTCTCTAAAAACTCCCCACCTACAATTCCAACAGAGTCGACCTCGGGGATGGGATGTTTGCATTTTACCCGCTTTGCAAAAAAAAAAAAAAAAAAAAAACCTAAATTGATACGGTCATAAATTGTAAAGACTAAATTAATGCAACTGAGCAGAATACCATCAAGTTTAACTTTAAATCCAAATTCTTCCCCTACCCCTCCAATTGTAGGGGCATTTGGAGGGGTAGGGATGTCCGAAATGTTTTTTTTTTTTTTTTTTAGGGTAATGTAAAGATACTTTTGAGTGTGTATCCCACCACTGGGAGAAATGTAGAAATGTATTTATTTGGGGGTGTGGTCTAAAGCACATTAGTTTATATTTAAATGTAAATAATGACTTTTTGTTTTAGCATGACTTTTAAAAGGTTTAAAACTGGAGAATTTTCTGAGCGCTGGCAGATACGCACCAACGTAGATGATCAGCGAATAATGATGAAGTTATCCGGGCATAGTGTTGTCCAAATTTGAAGACAATTATCCATTTGGAGGGTTTTGTAGAGGTAAAAATTTGGATTCGGCTCAAGATAAACCTTTGACAGTGTCAGGGTTTTTCCTGGCTTAAAATAAGGTGGTGGTGGTGGTGTCTCGTCGCGACTTCAGATTTGTATACCTTAACTACTAGGTGGCAATCACGTTATAGCATTACACCTTATTCCAGTAGAAGACAGTATGAGCCAAAAACTGTGTTTTAGACCACAAATGGTTACTTTAAAAAATGTTTCCTTTAAGGAGTTTGGAAAATTTGGGCCTTTGAGTATATAACGATGTTAATTAAGTCAGCAATGTATGTTTGGATAGACTGAGCATTAGCATTAGCTGTCCTATTGGAAATTCCATTATACATGTTAGCATCAAGCTAGCATACCTTAGCATCATGCTTTACGTCAATCTCTACTTTTACGGATCGATTATTGATCTATTAAGCTTAGATCAATTCAGATAGGTTAATTGATTTTATTAACTCACTTCCACTGTTTTCTATGGGTGACATCACACTCACTCTGTCCAGTTCTTATATAGAGTCAATGAGTTAAACGGGTAAATGGAAAAATTGATTTGCTTTACTGAACTGATGCAGTTTCTAAATGATAACTACAGCTACTATAAGACAATTAGCAAACTTCTGAATAAAAAATGTCATTTGTTTGTTTTTTACAAACATGTTAACGTGACTATTTCCATTTTCACTAAGGGATTAATTAGGTATTTTTAGTTTACGTTTATATTAGCATAAATATATAGATGAGACCAAGTGCAGCAGCAGAGCTCGACGTGCTTCATAGTTACCTGCTCCAGTTGTTTCTGCACTACACCCTGCTGCTCTGTGACATGCTTGAGCTGCTCTGCATCCTCCTCTGGGAACTCTCTGCCTGCTTTCTTAGCAGTTCTTTGCTTGGCAGACAGGGCTTTCTTAGACTTCCTATGAGCGCCAATCTTTTCTTCTAGAAACTTCTGCTGCATTTGAAGTAGTTGCTGAGTCTCCTGGAGCCACTCTTCATACTGGGCTCTCTGAGGATTGTCTGAAGGAATACAAAAATTTTTTTTTCTTAGAAATCTCGACAGCAAAAAGAAAATATATACATTTTTTTTTTAACTTTAAACCATACCAACCCTGTAAAAAATCTTAAACTTGTAATAAATTCTTTTGGAAACTTACTGACAAATCCTGGTCCAAAAGCTGGAGGATTGGGTCTTGTTACTTGTGTCAGTTTGCCATCCTGAAACAAAGATGGACAACAATGCCATTACTTATGGTATGTAGTGACACATTAGACATACTGTTTCAGAATCGGTAATTACCGGGCCGAGCACTTGTGGAGGGAGAGGTGTGCTTTCAGGACAAGGTGGCGCAGGTCCCGGTGGATATCTATGACACCATGTTGGATTTTATGTTTAAACTATTGTATAAACAGCTGGATGTTGTTATTGATAACTACGTTTACGAGGCTAATATGAGATGCTGGTGTAAGGATACAAACCTGTTCATGACCATTGGCGTCATTCCCATGTTGTTCTGAACCATGACTTTATTGATGCCTTTTAAAGCCACCATTTTGGCTTTCATGATGGGGTCGGTGATGGTATCAAAATCTGTAAACAAAGATCAGTGGAGTTAGAGCTCAGTCTCATACTGAAAGCTGAAAATAGAAACAGTGATGTAAACGCTTTACCGATTTTGGGGAAGAAGGCGTCACTGGAACGCTGTCGTATCATGGCTTGCATCTGTCTCTGCTGCTGCTGTTCCTGCCTTTCCTGGTCTAGTAAGTCCTGCAATAAGAGAGGCTGCTCCTCCAGCAGAAGGGGGCGATGTTGCTGGCCGAGTTGACCTCCTGCCTGCTGGGCCTGACTCAAACCGCTCTGATCTACTCCAGGGGGCAGCCCCATTTGTTGTTCTACCCCAAAGTCAGTCACAGAAACTTCTCCCACAGCGGTGTCAGGTATTGTTTGACTCAGTGCGTGTTCCGAGGTTTGCTGGGTATCAGTCATTTGGTTCTGCTGGACCATAAGGTTACCTCCTTGACTGACAGATGCAGAGATTGCATTTAATGACTGCTCTTCAGGCTGCTGCTTAATGAGCAAACTAGAAAGGACTGGGGTGGAGTCAGAGAGAACCCCCTGCTGATGTGTGGCATTTCCAGAAGCTTGCTGGTGTACCACCTTAGTTGGCCTCTGACAGTCTGTGACCTCTGTTTTAACTACCTGGTCAGGTGACGAGGAATCGGAGTCCTGATTCCCAGAAGCCTCTGGCTTGGGTTCATCGGCCGACTGTTTGCTCGCAGCCTCAGATTTAGCGACTGTAGCTGTAGATTTAGTTGCTTCCGTGCTTTCATTTTTGTTTGTCGATTCAGCAGCATCATCGATTGGATCGCCAAGATCTAACTCCTCGTTAAACATGTCTTTTTTAATGTCATCCGAGTCTGGGTCTGTGTAAGCAATTATGTCGAACTTTCCTGATGTCAGAAAGTCATCGAGGTGGAGGTCATTTGTCTCAAGATCTAGGTCTTTACCATCCTCGGGATCTAAATTTAAGTTTTCCAAGTCGGCGTCGACCAGATCTTTCACCTCGACATCCTCAAGATCTTTGACGGCTGAATCGTCTGTATCGAGTTTCTCCTCCACGGCGTCGGTGTTGTTGACTGAAACATTCTCGGCCTGTCCTGCAGAGGCTCCGGGGAACATCATAGATGGTGCAAAGTTATGTGCCTCGTTTGAGGCGGGCTGGCTCATCGATCTCATCAGCGGAGATTGTTTCAAAGGGTTGATTCCTGATTGCTGCGTTTGTTGATGGAGATTTTCCATGCTGGCAGACGGGTGCAAGTGACCGGTCTGGTTGGGATCTAACATTCGAAGTCCCTGATTTGAAGGAAATCTTGAATCGGGCGCTCCGGGAAACCCTGCTGACCTTTGACCCTGCAAGTTCGGATCCAAGTTGTTTCCTTGCATGGCGCCGAGTGGAAATGGAACACGCGGTCTGTTTTCTACTGTTCTGTGTCGCAGTTCTATGAAGTGCTGCCCCATGATGTTGTGCTGCTGCATTGGCATATTATGCGGTGGAAAGTGCTGAGGAAGCCCCATTGGGTTGCCTGCCATGCCTCTCGTCATTTCTGCAGACATAGAACGCCTAATTTGAGGAGGTACGTCTTGCATTGGGTGCTGCCCTCTTGGAAAGAACCCCTGTGCCCCGTGAGGTCCTAAAAGTCCAGCAGGAAATGCAAACCTAAAAATAAGGATAAAGACAAATTAAAAAAAAAAAAAAAGAACATCGTACAGTGATTCATGTGACAAGTTTTAAGCAGAAAAAAGTGACAAACCTCGGTCCTTGATGCCTCAAATTAGAATCTCCGGGATTCTGGGCACTGGGAAGTTGTCCTTCATTATGGAAAGGAACACGCTGATCTCCCGGAAAAGCTCCAGGAAATCTTGTAGGTCCTCTTATAGGTACTTGTCCAGGATAAGGCGGAGGTGGTCGGTTGAACACTTCCCCCTGTTGACTGGGGCCCTCCTGGGGCCACGGTCTTGGAGTTCCTGGGGTCATGTTGGGCGGCTCCTGAAGGCTCCGTTCTTGCCTCTTCTGTTGGTGCTGTTTGATTAGTTCCCTGATTTTCTGTCTCTACAGAGGAGACATTTTAGAGAATTGTTGGTTATTTTAAACAGACATTTATTGAGAAGATAAATCTTGCAATCAAATAAGTCTCCATGTTTCATGCTCAGTTTATTCTTCCTTAGTTTCAAAACATTTTCACATCCCATCCCAAAAAATAAGTATTGTCACACACTCGGGTGTGACAATACTAATAATCAAATTAAAAGTCAATATTTAAAATGTATATGTAACAATCAAATTAACATGTACTAATCACTTTCTAAGATGTACAAAAGAATTAGTATTTTTTTTACGTTTATGAATGATTTTATTGTTCCAGTACCTGTTTGAGTCTCTCCTCTGTCTCAACAGCAGCAAGCCCCTGAGCGTCCGCTTGTGTACCCGAGACTTGTGGGTTGTTTAGCATTTGGACAGGGTCTTGAGGGCCAGTTCCACTGATACTTACAGCTGTTTGATCCTTTGCTTCTACTTTCTCTGCTGACTGTGGGTGAGGGGTCATCGGGGGTTGGTCAAAAGGGTCGTGGCCAGGTGTCTGACTGGGCCTTCTGGAGGGAGACCGACTGAATCCATCTTCTGGCATGTTTGAATGCTTTGATGCGTGCGGGTCTGAATGAGAAAAATGCTCTTGGAGTCTGCCTTGGGGCGAGGAGAAAGGATCCTGACTTGCCAGAGGTCCAATCTTGGGTACAGGTCTGTTCAGCCCATCGGGACCAGGTCTTGGAGTCCCGGGTGGCTGGGCATAAGGGTCATTGAGTATTTGTCTAGGGGGCCCTGGCTGAGGGAACGTCTCACCAATTCCTGGTCTTAGCGGAACAGCAGTATTAGTAAATGGTTCTGCCATTCCCCTCTGGCTACCGGGGGACTTTGAGAACCTTTCTCCCACAGAATTTCTTGGAGCGGTTTGTGTCTGACCGTAAGGGTCGACTGAATGGGAGGGAGATGTCCTCTGCCCGTGGAGAGACTGATGGAGAACTGGTTCATCACACTTGGACGAGGAGTACCAGGAGCCTGTAAATAAGGGTCTGAAGATGGACTAAACGCGTTTGACGGCTGACCGTAGTTGTCATGTGGACGTGGAGTGCCAGGAGGTCGAGCATAGGGTTCAAAAAATGGCCGGGGTTGACTTCCCTGTTCATTGATGGCTCGCTGGTTAACTGTAGGCTGGGAAAACGAATCTTGCTTGTGGGGACCAGGTGGTTGGGGATAGTGGTCATACGTGAAATGGTCTGGTCTTGGTGTGGACGGAGCGTGTGCGTAAGGGTTTCTGGATGTCTGATTCATTGGGCCTGACTGAGGAAATGAATGTCCCTGTAGGTGATGCTGGCCCATTCTAGAGGATTGGAGAATCCATCGTTCCCAATTGGTCTGGGGGTGTGTGGAGGTTGTGCGTAAGGATCACTTTGCTGATTCTGTAAAAATCTGTCGTTGGAATGAGGACCAGGTCGATTAAATGGATCTTGAGTTTGAGAAGGAGGCATGGGTGTTTTGAACAGAGGAACTGAGCCCGACTCGTTACTTCCAGGTATCGGCGCTATTAAAGGCCTTGAATAAGGATCGGACAGAATCATTCTGTTCTGGGTCATACGCTGGTAAGCGTCGTTTCTTATCATGGGCCTTGAATATGGGTCTCTGCCAGGAGAGCCCATTGGGGGTCGTCCGTGAGCGGACTGAATGTTTCTGGGTGGGCCCATTGGTTTCAGAAAAAGGTCAACCTCTCCCGTTGGTCTTGGAGTGTCAGGAGGTTTGGCGTAGGGGTCGTTGCTTGCTGACGTAGGAGAACCAAAAGACTCATGTGCAGGAGAGGGTCTTCCTTTGTCCTGCTGTTCAATCAGCGGGGTTGGGGACTTGCTAGATTCCACCGGTATTCTGCGACAGGCGTTTGGTCCGAGAGATGGTGGTCTAGGGGTACCAACCATTTTGGCATAAGGGTCCCATGGTGAGGAGGGTCTGGATCCAGAAGAACCAGGGGAAAATACTTGAGGAGACTGAGGCTGGGACGATGGCCCAGACGGAGGAGGAGGTTGTGGTCGTATGAACACGTCCTCTAAAGGGGCTGAGGAAGGCGTCCCTTGCAAGTGTGGTCTGATGAAATTGTCTTTAGAGTTAAACTGCTGCATGGGGGACATGCTATCATTGCTCGGCTGGGAGGCGGGGCTCTGGTTACTCCCATCTCCATCCGATTGGCTGCTCGGCTGCTGCTGTTGCTGCTGCTGTTGGAGTTGCTCGTTCTTAACTTGTTCCAGTTTCTGAGTGGCTTCAATTTTGGCTTGCTGCTTGCTTTTCTGTCTCATTTGCTGTTGAAAGAACAGAGGAGAGACGGCGATAAGACATCGATAGATACGCAGCAATTATCGGTCTCATGCCAAAAATGAGCTGGGCCTACTAACCACCACTGTCATCTGGGTTAATGCGGAGGATAGTGCAGTTGTTTAGGGAGCTTTACAAAACCACCACTTCTTAGTCGTCTTAATATAAACTGGACCTGGCGCTGCATTCTCTGACTTCATTGCATATACTCTTACCTGTCTAAACTTCCACTCTTGTTCATGCTCTGACTCTTTTGGTTTCAAAGGGTCTTTAAACAGGAGTTCTGTGTCTAGTGGTATGTTGGGATCAAACACCTCAGGGGGCTGTTGCTGTGGATGGTGCCTCTTCACTGTCTCATTCGACATCTGGACTTTGTTGATGCGCAGGGCTGCTCGGTTATCTCTTGCCTTTTGCTAAACAGCAAAGGAATCACATTTTAAAAACAAAAAAAGAATTATTTAAAGAAAACAAGATTACACACAGAAACCACAAACACATCCAGTACATTTTAATGAGAAACTAAATATTCTGTGCTGTCACTTTAAATTTTTTTTGTCAGTTTAACATTTTTTTTTACATGATTTTAAAGTTAAATTCAAAGTGAACCAGATAAAAAGTTATAAAACCAGTAATATTTATGTTTATAATAATTAAAGTAATACTCTATTAAACTTTAAACTAGGGTGATATGGCCAAAAAATAAAATCAGATTTTCAATTTTGTCGATGCTGCTGGTCAAATTATGACATTATTTTACCAAAAATAAAATAAAATAATTTAAATGCAAGCAAAAAGTAACTTTTTTTCCCAAATCTCCTTTTTAAGGAACTCCTCTCATTTCGGGTCAGTCTTTGCTCTCTGCTTTTGTCGTCTTCACGCCGTTTATGAAGGGTTTTATTTTATATCATAAAGAGTTGTCTCTGTTTTCACTTGGGGTGCGTATCTTTCTCTCTCACATCTCAATACATGGGCCACGAATCGCCACATAAAGGATTCAACTAACTTTTTGGCGATACGATACAGTTCGATTCTTCTATGAAAAATACTGAAATGTAAATATTTCTTATTCATGTGGCATTTAAAGCAATAAATAATAACGCATGGCATTTGACAGAGAAATGTATTCAGGCATTGACATGGAAGAAGCAAGCTTATGATTAGATGTCTTTTAGTTTGCATCGGATGCACATAAAAAGACAAAGACTGTAGAAAAAAAACAAACGAAAAGAAAAACTGCAATTTGCCAGAAATCAGTTATTTACTTCTTGATTAATTATATACTTTTTAATCAACATAATTTTGGTATTATCTGTAGTTTTCAAACAATACTGCAGTGGCTCGTTAAATCTTAATATGCATCTATTTTTTACAACCCTAACCGATACTGGTGTTACTCCCACTGCACGATGGATTTTTTGATATGTATTGTATTTGTGCGGTGTGTGCACCTGTTTTTATTGCGAAACCTTTTTTTTTTTCTCTGTCTCGTGGAGCAAACGCCTCTTTGCTAGCTGCAGCTTTATCGTCTGTGCTCGTGAGACGGGTGAGCTAACCTTACTCCGAAAAAAAAGAAGCCCAAGAAAGCAGAGTGTTGGGAAATTAGATTTTTTTAAAAAATAAATTGTCCAAAGGAGCAAATTTGATTATTTAATAAAATTGATTTCATTGATTTTTTGATTGATTGATACAAATTTTTTTTAAAAACGATTGAATTGAAAAAATAGATAAATACTGATTTATTTTATTATAAATCAATAAAATCAATTTATCAATTAATTCAATCAAATTAAATAATTTTGCTTATTTCATTAAGGGCAGTTTTATATTTAGATTATTAAAAATGCAATTAATTAAATATTAAATTTAGATGAATTAAAATGAATCTTTCAACACTGGAAATTGGCTTTTATTAATAACGTGCGCAGGTGACTGATTTGTACACTGAATAGAAAACGTAAAAAAAGCCAAACAAAGTCCAAGTTTTCTTACCACATATGGGGCCCTGTCTTGTGAACTAGCTTTCCTCCACAGTTTAGCAATTTGCTTTACTCTTGTTGACCAATCTGTTAACAGAATGAGAGAAGTAGATTTAAAAGTCTGTGCTTTTTGCATTCCTTTTAAGGTAATATATGCAGTAAGGTGTTACAGTCAGAGACAGGAACAAAATCAGAAAAGGAAGAAAGCTTCAGAGCCATTTTACAAACCTGGGTATTCTTCTTTAAGGTTGGGGAAGTTGATGTTTGTATACAGGACAGGTGCCACAGTGGCGAGTTCTCCGAGTGTTTCTTCCTTCTCCCACTTGAGCGTACTCCTTTGAGCATTTGACATGGCTTCAGTTTCTCCTTCAGGCAAAGAGCCGGGGAGTGCAGGAGCAGAACCGTGGGCAGAGGGCGGCCATGGACCCACAGCCTCTCGAGGCATCTGATTAAATTTTCTATCTCTATTGACATCAAGGACGACAGGACAAAAAAGCAAGCGCATTGAAAAAAGAAAATTCAACTCTTTCCTTTTTATCTTTTCAGCAGAAGAGATGGGAATTACCTTGGGTTTTCAGAGAAAGGCATTCGGTTAAGTGATGAAACGTTTTCCGAGAAGCGGGGCCCTGTTCCAGGATTTGCAGGGAAGCGTTGATTCGGTCCCATCATGCCATTGATCATTGGCATCCTTGGAAATGCTGGATTTTTACACAAAGACAATTGAAAAGGTAAATACGACACCTAATTAATTATATTATATTTTTTTAAAAAATATATGATAAATAAGTGGGCCACAATTTACCTGAGGGATGGGACATGCTACTGCCGGCGGTGGGAGGGAGAGCACCTGGAATTTGGGGTTGGGGCATCTGTGTGGTTAGCGGTTGGCTCGTACTTGGGCTAAGAACTGCCGTAAAGAGATCCTCCACATCCTTGCCTTCCAACTCTGTTAACAGAACAGGAGCAGGAGGTTAGACACATTGAATATTTACCAAAAAGTGCAGTTTCAGTAATTATCATTTCGAGTAAATATTGTTTGTTTAAAACTGAAACAAATATCATCTGCATCAAGAACTCAAATGTTTTTAACTTTACACTCCAAGTATAAAATTTAGCAAAAACTGTTCTGCAAAATATTAAACAGAGAAGGCTAGCAGGCAAAATATATTAGAAATTTTTTAAAGAAAAATGAGTCACAAAAATGTAATGCAGCAAAGAAATATAGTATTTACCTGGAATTTTATTGAGTTTACTGAGAATTGTTTCTGAAAATAGAAAAATAAAACAATTAAAAAAAACTTCAGTGTTTAAGGCTACTAAGATAAATTAATTTATCTAATTCAACCACAATTTGAAAACAAGCAAACAAACATTTAGATAAAAGAAGAAAAACTACCTTGTACTAGTCTGCCAATAAAAAGCATCTAGCTACTTTAAAGACCGACTCCAATAAAATTTGTGTTTTTGCAGCATTTTTTTCACGATGGAGAGCATAAATAAAATATATTTAAATTTAAAACTGCATTTCTGGAGTATTTATTTATTTAAATTGCATTGGATCAGGAGCAAATGAAAACCCACGCTTTGAAAAAGTTCAGGTTTGTTTGCTAATGCTAGCTTAGGGTTGTGAGCGGTAGAGAAGGGGTCACCAATCTCTTTGAAACTGAGAGCTACTTCATGGGTACTGAGTCACAAGAGAGGCTACGAGTTTGGAATAAAAATTTTTGCTCAGTTTACCTTTAGTTATACATTATTACTAATGAATAATGATACTTGTCTATGTAAAGACACTGATTTCTCACCATAATTATCAATAATATTCAGCACTTTTTTAATCTAAGTAATTGTTACAATATCAGATATTCGCTTACATTTCATGGGATAAATGTCCAATTTTCACTATGTTAACCATGTTAATCAACAATGTAATGTTAAAAAAATTTACTTTTAAACAAATCTCATCACATTTTGAACTAATGACAAAATCTGCATTATATTTTATAAAATTAAAGATCTTCAAACTGGAGTAGGTCCGAAGTCACCTAAACTTATCTAAGGTTCACGTATCATGAACATATTTTTAGGATATTTTATGTTTAAATCTATGTAAACACAAGTGTAATTTAAAAATAAAAAATTAGCAACAGAATAAAATGGAATTTTAGACGCAGCTCACAAGTGAGTTGAGCTATTATTAGAAGAGAACTTCGGGCACCTTGTTTGTTCCTTGGGTCACCAGGTTGGTGACCCCTGCAGTGGAGGGTATAAACAAAGAGCTGATTGGAAATTAGCCGAGGTCAAGTCCCGCCCACAACTCTTACTAATGATGTCCTGCTGCTCTGCAGAAAATACGTCTTAAAAAAACGACAGTGGCTTTTTTCTTTATGATTAAAAACTGCACAGTCATGGCTAAAAGATCACAGGGAATGCTTTTATTACTAGAAAAAAGCTATAGTTGGAGTGGGACTTTAAGCTTAACCAGATGTTAATCACAAAAACTTCTACAGACGGTGGATAAGTTATTTTTTTATTTCTGTAAATATAGCTATATTTTTTTAATTTTGTAAATAAAAACCAAAAAACCTACACTTTCTACCCATCAGAATCAATGGAAAGTTACTCCCCTTTCTAACCAACCTACAGTGGTCATTTAAGGAACTGCAGACTTTTTATCTGGTTTGTTTCCACGGCTGAATAAAACTAGATCATAGATGGGCAGAAATTCTTCTCTCAAGAGCAAAAAAACTATTTTCCATTGCAGATTGAACAATTTTAAGCGTATTGTGTATTAAATGCAAAAATCTGGTTGAAATTTGTCTTAAAACTGGCCTTTTTACAAACAGAGGTGTCAGAAGTTGATAATATCCCGACAGACTCACTCCCTCTTCCACTTGCATGGTGCCAAAAGCTTTTCTGCAGAGTTGGCAGGAAATGCCAGAACTATCACTGGGTACTGTGCAAAATTTAAATATAACAAGATCTTTGCCAACAGCTGAAGGATGACTTACTTTCAGTTCAAAATGACCATTTTATATCCTACTCTACTCATGCTGTCCCAATTAAATAAATAAAATATTTGAGAATTTGAGAAGAAACAAAACAACAAATTAAAAAATCCTCAAAGATTCATAGTTCTGCTAAATTTGAACGATCAAAAACACTGACAAGCATGTTTTAAAAAAGTATTGTTCTTTTACACTGACCATCAGTCACCATCTTATCGAGCTCTGGGCTGAGAATGCCATCTAAAGGCTCGTCTGCAATTGTCCGAGGTGTCCTCCGACCAGTCTGAGAGTGAGACCCCACCGTGGAGTTGTCCGTCAGGGGCCCGATGTCCAGACCGGCTGTGGAGAAAGATGCAGAAAAAACAAACAAACACACACAAATTTGTTAAACTGAGTCAACAGAAACTCGTTAACATATGGAGAGATTTTTGAGCAATTATTCCAAGTGCAACACTCACTGCTTTGAAGGTAAAACAAACAATTTTGAGTGCTAAAAAAAATAATTTTGCACATGAAACTCAAAAATGTGTAATTAAAAGAATTTTCACTCGAGAGAATTATCTCTCTTCTGCTTTTAAAACATAGCAGGGCACCGCTTTAAGAGCCAGCCAATCACAGAGATGGATATAACGGTTGATGCTGATTGGTCAGAATTTCTTTAAATCAACTGCTTTCAATTCCTTCCCTACTCCCTCACTACTAAAAACAATATAGTACAGGACTATCTAGTGTCCTGGATTTTAAATCCATTCAAACACCATGCTCAGTACTTTTGGGTTTTTTGTAAACGGCAAGTATGACGTCACCAATTTTACAAAGTGAAATCGATTAAATGCAAGCATTTTGCAACATCTATTTATGGCTCCACTGTGTTCTGATGACGCAAATGTGGATGGTTTATTAAAAAAAAAAAACTACATAAAAAAAGAATCCACAAATTGTTTTCTAATTGTTCTAATTAGTTTTTATCAAAAAATAAAAACAGAAATCTTGAAAAACTGCAGAAGGCTTTGCAACATTTTGAATACTGCCATGTTTTTGTCATTTCTATTTGGGTGTATTAAAAATAAATTAGAGCACCACAAAAACGGTATTTTAGTTATTCAGTTGAAAAAATTGAAAATGTTATTATAGTCATTCATTACACAGACTAATATTTTTCAGCATTTATTCATTTTAACCTTGAAATTTTGAATTTCAGAAATTTTGAACTATGGTAGAAAGAGAAAAAAATAAAAGTAGTTTGACGAAAAACCATCAAGGTATAAATAAATTCACATTTGTTTGAAGCATGTAATCCTGAATGAAGGTAATCGGTCTCTGTAGTGCAAAGGCTTCACAATTTCCCACAGAAGCTCTGTGGTTATTGGGTCAAATAAGTCAATGATACATTTTATTTCCAATAGTCACAAAACCAGAAATTAGTCACTTTGGATTCTTTATTATTATTTATTTATTTATTTCAAACGGTGACCTTCATCTTCATCTTACCCTCTTTGGGCAGGAAATAAATGGAACATATTTTTTGGTGCTTTGAAAAAAATCATGACTTAATCTGATTGGAATGAGGCAAAACTCCTTAAAATTGAACAGAATTCAAAGTTTGAGAAAAAGTATTGTCTTTTATTATTTGTATGATGACACCGTCAAAATTAAAGGACTAAATATCAGTCTGTGTACAAAAATCTAAATGGAATAAAGGCTTCCGTTTGAAAGTGAATCAGTCAAACAGTTTAACACTTTAAGGCCAAATCCGAATTATTCCCCTACCTCTCTACGGCTTCACCCTACCCCTCCAATTAATTGTAGGGGCATTTAGAGCTTTAGTGGTGTCCGAAATTGCTTTTTTAAGGGAAAGGCGTCCCATATTTTTCTCTATTGTAAAATCGTAATTATGATTATGCCATTTTCAGCCAAAATCAAAAAGCCTGTTGTTGTTTAGGGCACGTTTTGTGCACGGTGGCAGTAGCTCATTAGAAATACAAATCTGTTTTACTGGTGAGACTGTTGATGCATAGCAACCTGCCCCCTCCCCACTGCTAAGAGCTATGTTTCTACGCTCACACGTGAGCTTATAGCCTCATGCGAACATTAGCAGCGTAAAAATAACGAGCAATATTGGATCGATCCAGTTGACCGAAATACACTACGGCACGACTGTTGAACGCTCATCATATCTCGTATACCCAAGCATGAGTGGGCCAGGGTGTGCAGGGGAGACTGGCTCAGTCATTTTAATAGTTGCGTCATTAGTCTGAGTATTTTCAAGCATCCTGTTTACTGATCCAACACGATTTGAATTAAGCGATACTCAGAAACAGTTTTAACCGTATATTCTTTGATGCATGTCCTCTACTATGAGAAAAATGCTACAAAAATATGTTAAAAACAGAAAAAAAACATCTTAAAAAGGCTTCGTATCCCTCCGCTGGGAGGGTGAAGCCCTTCACGTGGACGCGCTCTGAAGCACAGAAGTTTACATTTAAATGTAAGTAACGAGTTTTTTTTTTCTTTTTAGTATGACTTTTTTGAATAATAAAACTGACGTTTCTTTTCCGAAGCTGGCAACTATGGGCTAGCGTAGATGACCGGTGAGTTTTGATGACATTGAGAAAGTAAGATAAAATAAACTGTTTAGTGCGGGACAACATGGTGCCCTGAATTTTAAAATCAATTCGGACACGATGCTCACTACTTTTCTTTTGTTTTTTTAAACACCAGATATGACCTCACTGATTTCACAAAGGGAAAATCAAATCAAAACGAACATTAAACGACGTTTATTTGTGACTCCATTGTGTTCTGACGATAAGAATGTGGATGTTAATACAAATTTTTTTTTGTCACAAAATTGTTCGACCGCAATGCATTGTGGTCTATATTCGCTAATGTAGTGAGCCTTGATGCATTCTTGTTTTTCACAAAGGCTTCTGGGAAATTTCTAGTGCACTCTATGTTGAAATAGTAGATTCAGACAGCAAAAGAAATTCAATATATTGTGCACTATAAAGTGAGTAGTGAAGGAATTGGGACATGAGATGCTTTTTTTTTCCCCATAACTCTCCGTTCGTTGGGCTAAAGGTAGAGGTAGGGAGAAGGCGTAGGGGTACGGGAAAAATTCAGATTCAGTCTAATATTCTTTAATAAGGTGCACTTGTACAGGAATGAAACATTGTCAGCATGGTATAGAAATAGATATTTAATAATGAAAGGGGATAGGGGTAAGATTAAAACACCAGACCAGTGAAAACATGACTGCATTCTGTTAGCGCTGCTGTGTGATTTGAAGTGTTAATGAAAGAAAAGCCAAAAGCTGAGAAATGAGAAAGCGTTGTTAGATACAGATGCACACCCAAAAAGAGACAGACTTTTAGAGGAAGAATGCACTAGAGCAAAGGGATTAGTTGGCCTTATCACCCTTACCAAAAGGAGGAGGTGAGCTGTCAACCTGGAAGGAGCAAAAATCAAGACCTACAAGAACCCAAAACCAGATAAAATGAGTGAAATAAAACAGTGACAAACATACCAAGCACAAAAAAGGTGACAAACATAACCCAAAATGAACAACATAATTTTTATGCAATTTGAAAAAGAAATCAATAAGGTGGGTGATAGTGTGAGATAAACTTGCAATTTGCAGAATAAAAACAAAAGTTTTGGATAGTTGCTACTGTGACTTCCTGTGAGATAAAATGACGCACCAGATTCACTGCTTGACTTTCCGAGCATTCCCAAGATGTCTGCATCAGAGTTCAGAACATCAGCTAGATCAACTAAGGGCTCATCAGACGTCTCTGTAGATTGGAGGAGGAGGAGGAGGAACAAAGAAAGAAAACCGAATGATCACAAATAAAGAATGATGATGAATGAGCATGAGTGATTCTGAAAACACATACAGAATTTCATTCTAATAAAACCCAGGAGGAACAAAAATATTCTATATAAACTTTATCTTGATAAATAAACAGCAAAATTTTAATCTATAAAATACTAAAACAGCCAGAAAAATATTTTAACCTCCTGTGACATGGAGACTACATTTGTTGACATCAATTTTTGACCAGAGGTGGTGTCAGAATCCAGGCCTCGAAATGTTTTTCTATCAACCTGCCACTGAAGCTCCTGATTGGCCAAACACACCTGATTCAGGTAATCGTCAGCAGGAGGCCGGTCCTCGAGGCCTGGAGTCTGACCCCTGAGAATTCCCAACCAGGAGTATCCTAAAGCTAATGTGAAGTTGCTACTAAGATTTTGCTTTAAAATCCACTCAAACTATGTTTTTTTTCTATTGTATTGCTCCTAGAGGTCTTTTACATATGATAATGAAGTTTTTAAAATAAAAAAAAAGCCTGTGTTGTTTTCTAAAGACATATTTTCTGCAGAGCTGCAGGAGTTCATTAGAAATTTCCCTCTGGGTTGTAGGTTGGGGCTCTTAGCCCACTAATTTCCCATCAGCCCTTTGTTTACACTGTCTCCTGCTAGATTGTAGTGCCTCACAAGCCCAAGCTAGAATTAGCATTGCACAAAAAAAACTAAAGAGTGCTCAATATCAGAGCGATCCAGCTGAACAGCTCGAACGAATAAAATAAACTAAAATAAATAAACATGTTTAATGGATCTATTTGTCGGCAAGTGGATGCATCAGAATTTTTAGCAGAGAAAGGGGGCTTTGACCCGCCCACAAACTCGAGCTTTTTCAAACCACAGGTTTCAATCTGCTTCTGATCCAAAATGATTTGCATAAAAAAAAAAATACTCAGAAACAAAATTTTATTCTTAAATTATTTTATACATGTCCTCGATAATGAGAAATCACAGCTTATTTATTTTCATTGAGAGTGAGTTTCATTAGTCAGTCTTTATTTGAGCATGTTCTTATGGCATTTTTCTGATGAAAACTAAGCTAAAATTGCATTTCTGAGTATTTCTTTGTTCAAATTGTAGTTAATCAGGAGAAGCATAAAATGCAGTTTAAAAAAGAGCCTGCATGTGAGATAAAAAATACGCTGGGCGAGCAACAAGCTCCCTCCTGGGGGTAAGGTTGCTCTACGCCAACGGCTCCGATCACAACTAAGAAGCAAATTTCTATTGAACAACAGCTGCTCTGCAGAAACTATGTCCAGGAAAACGACAACATTTTTGGTAAAAACAGAATAATCCTAATGAAAAGACCACTGGGAACAATTTTACAAAAGATCAAATGATTATTGGAGAGGGACTTAAAAATTTAAAAAGGTCAAAACCCAATCATACATTTTATTCTGAAGGGACTTTTTCTATGAAATTTAAAATACAAGCCTTACGAGTATAGAATTCACCGCCAAAAGCCTATCCAAAATTGCCACAATATCAACAATAATTTGTGAGTTTGACTGTTAGGAGGTTAAAAAAATTTTAGTTTCCTGACTTTTAATCGATTGCTAAAAGGCATATTTTTAATATCCCACTATTTGCCCTTTTATTCCCCTTGTATTTTATTTTAATTCCGTCCTTATACTAGTGAAGAAGACATAAGTTCTTTCTACTTTAATTAATATAAATGTACAAATCCACTGAGGCTTGACCTTTTCATGTCTAATGAACTGCATTTTTTTATCATTTAAAATGAGATGCAAATCAAATATTGTGTTCTAATTGGATCAAATCAAATGTTTGACACAAGGAATGTTGTAATGAGCACTTTCAGATCGGATCTAAAACTATCTCACTATTAAAAAAGACAATAAAATAACATTTATATCCAATTTTTGCAAAATACCAAAACAACTGTCTTTAAGGCAAATGTTTTTTCTGCTGAAATCACTCAGGTCAAGACAAACTATTTAAAAAAGAAAAAAAAGAAAGTGAGGAGATTTAAAGCTGGATTCTCCAAACAGATTGTATGTAAAGCCTAAATAAATGCTTTTAAATTACTCTTGGTTTCTTATAACAGCAGCATGAAAATGATGCAAATAATACGGATTAATCTCTAATTGGAATCTGTTGTCAGAGCTAATGGGATGCAGTTATGACACCCACCATTTCCATTTCCTCCATGCAGGAGCAGTTACTGGATAATAACATCAGTGATAATAAAAAAAGGAGTAATTTTAGGATAAAACCACCTCTAAGTAAACACATTTTCAGGGTTTTTCTTTAATGAAAGCCTGCCTGAGTGTAGGGAATGATCAAATATTGAACATAATTTATTACTTTGTTTGAATGAACCATTAGATATAAGTATATATTCGTATACATACCTGCAGTTGCACCTGATCTAGAAGGAATGGATGATGCTGAGAAGTTGAGCACCGATGATGAGTCCAGGATGCTGGTATTTGGTGTGTTTTCGCTCCACTTGCCCGTCTTCCAGTAAGCCCGATTCAACTCCATGCTGTCTGCTTTGCTTGCTTTTGTCTAGAAGATCCTTTCCAAAGAAAGCCTCCTAAACACACAAACACACAATCACCCTTCAGGTGTTTTCTGTCGACAGCAACTGCATATTACAAAGAACTCACCAAAGCCAAATAAGAAGTGACGTGAAACAAGCTGTTTGGCCAACACTCATGCAGGGGTTGACCCCGTCTTTGTTGGAGCCAAAACCACAAGACGTCTCCAGAATTGGAGCGCAACACACAGTTGCACCGAGAAATTAAATGCCAGACATGTTAAGTGAATAATTAATAAAATGTGCATCGCTACACTTTACTTTCTTCCCAGCTCTGTGGTGGGATAAGAAGCAGCACTGACAGCTGCCAGTGGCTTAATGCACATCACATATCTGTGTTTTAGCCGACACAAGGTGACACAGAGACACCGGCTGGGGAGAAGGAGCCTTGAAGTGATCTTCACTTAAGCCTTTGTGTGTCTACTCGCAACTAAAGCGAGGGCTATTTAATGAGTTATGATCAGACGAGCGCCGTCTATTGAGACTTCATTTTGGTAGTTTTCCTCCTCCCCCGAAGGGGTAACATTTACTAAAGCTCTGAAGGAGGTTTCTAGGCAGTGTGTTGTGGATTCCCAAACTCTCAGAGAGTGACATCAAATCCATTTCTTGTAGAAATGACATGATGTGAATAGACACACTGCAGAAGAATGGAATCGCGATGCAAAAATGTGTTTGTTTTGCGAGTGTGTAGTGGCCAGAATCTCAATGCGTATCGCGATACACGCGTCACTAAACGATGAATGTCATATATATCATCATAAAGACAGTACCACAGATAATATTTCACTTTTTTTTTATAAATTGTGAATAAATAAAAACTTTATCTGAATATTTATGCACCTTTCACATAAATGAAAATGCTTTCAAAAAGGCAAATTCATCTTGCTTTTCTTTAAGTAAT
Source organism: Oryzias javanicus (assembly GCA_003999625.1). Taxonomy (NCBI): domain Eukaryota; kingdom Metazoa; phylum Chordata; class Actinopteri; order Beloniformes; family Adrianichthyidae; genus Oryzias; species Oryzias javanicus. Next base: position 28,158,141 of record CM012453.1, on the reverse strand, counting down.
TCAGGACATATTTTTTAAAACTAGCGCTGTCATAGGATTAATCTTTTTTGCGCGATTAATTCATTCCGACCTGTAGTTAATTAATTAATCTAATTAATAGATTTTAATAGCAATGATTTTTAAGCTAGTAATTGCTGTTTAAAGCCTTATTTTTAGGCAGTTTATTCGAGTTTGTGACATTGTGGTGCAGTAAAAGATCAAAATAAAACAAAAAAGTTTGCTTTATTAATTTTTTTGGCTTAATATTATAAGACTTCTAACCTTCCCCTTTGACACTACGGAGAAGTCTTTTTTAATTATTAAATATTGAACAAATAACAAAATTTAAAAAACAAAAAAAAAGCATCAGGTCCAGAATGCTCTAACTGCCTACATCAATAAAAACAGTGGGAACACTTTAGTGAGCAATCCAAAAAAGATTGACCAAAAACGCCCAATTAATACCATAACTGAAATGTTGCTAAGCCTTATTCCACACTTTACTACAACAGCAAGGCAATAGAAAAGTGATGTTACAATTTCCTTTAACCTATTTGGGTGAATTTGATGATTTTGAAGATTGAGATGAAAAGAAATAGAGGAGAGAACCAAAGAAGGCAGAAATTAAATCTGCTGAGGATTTAAACTATTTAGACTTTTGTATTTTTTTAAAGTGAACTTTAGCTTCACCTGTCACCTCCACCTTTCTCAAAAAGGAGCTAGAGCCAAGTCCTGTTCGTGGACGCCTTGAACTGAAGCTGTTACCATGACAACAATCACCATCACGATTAACGCAATAATTTGACAGCCCTTTATAAAACACTTATTATTCTGAACCCATGTGTTATTGATCAAATAATAAATCATATGTCGACTGTCATGGCTGACAAACCTGAAGGTAGGTGGGGAAAGCCTCCTCGAGTTTGGTCTTTTTCTTTCGGTAGCGTTTCTTTATCTTTTCTGGTACTTCTGGTCCGGGTGGAACTTCGTCTACAGGAGTATCTGGCTGCGCCTCTGCCCAACCTACAAAAAAAAAAAAAAAACACGGAAAAATCACTTTAGGGTGAACGCCATCTTTTTACATTGATAAAGGAAACGTAATTAGGTCTATTCAGGTGCAGACCTTCATCTTTTCCAATGAGGTTCTCTGACATGGAGCCAGACGAGTCTTTTCTGCAAAGAGAGCGCTTGGCCTTTCCTGGTCCTTGGCCTGGACGGCTCCTCTGACGAACCATGAACCCACCGATGCCTTGTAAATAGCAAAAAAAAAAAATGTGCTCTCAATCATCATATTGCTCATGAAATTACAATTAAAAGTTTTATCGCATTAAGGCTTAAAAGCGAGGCCTCCATTTCAGAAGCCATGAGATGGCGGTGCTTTCCTACAGTTCGAACGCTGGCCAACTACTGCACCATTTTACGCTCCAGAAGAGCTGTCTCCTCCAATCAGGTGCCCTACCCGGCCGGTACGGTTTCCTCTTCCTCTTCTTGCCGCCGTCGCCCCCCTTGGAGTCATCCTCCATTGGCTCACGCTCAAGGCTCGAATCAGACTTTGCTTCACAATCGAGGAGCTCCGCCTCTGTGAGCAGGAGAGGGAAAGTGATGATGAGTGACAGAGTCGCCACGAAGAACACCTCAGAAAAGCTCTTTGAAATAGCAGCAGGGTCAACTCTGCTCAAACACTGTTTGATGAGGGAAAAATTAGCCTGACGGAAATCAAGTCCAACTTCAAGGAGCAGTCAACATTCAACAGCAAACCAACAAAAACGATCTGCATTTTGACGAACCTCTGTGGTCCTCTATGTCTTCATCCCGGGAGAGTTCTGAGAGAGAGTCCATGGGAGGCTGAAGCACCGACACGCTGTTCTGGTTAATGATTTTCAGCTTCAACTTAGGCTTAGCTTTCCGCCGTCTTGAAGCAGCAGCAGATAAGCTCTGAAGCTGACAGAGTCCTGACTCTGTTAAACAAACACCATCCTGGGTGTATGTCCTCGACAAATCTGGAAAGCAATAAACCAAAGTTTAATAAAAAAAAAAAAGAAAACAGCATCATTGTTAAAGTTAAATCAGTATCACATGCAAAGATGAAGACGCTTTATTGATGTGGAATGGTGCAAAATAAGAGTGTGATAGGACAAACACTTCAAATTGTTTAAAAAAAACTGAATATATTTTTTTCCAATAATATTTTAACAATAACTAAGCTGTATTTAGCCAAAATCAAAATCCTTTGACGTTTTTTAAGACATTTTATGCACAGCAACAATATAACATTAGAAAAAAGATCCTGGTTTGTGGGCGGGACATTTGACATATAGTAACCCCGCCCCCTCTGTGTTGCTGAGAGCTCCGTTTGCACACGAGCTTAAAGCCTCAAAATAACATTAAGCGGTGCAAAAGTAATGGTGAGCAATATTGGATCAACTCTGCCGTCCAGTTTTAATTCAGAATTGCTATTTGCTAAATCACGGGTGTTGAAAGATCACCAATTCTCGCAGACCTAAGCGTGAGCGGGCCAGGGTGCATACAGGGGGAAGAGACTTTGACACGCCCATTTCCACAGCTGTGTCATTAATCTGAGCATTTTCATGCATCTGATTTCTGATCTGCAATTTTTTATATAGTATGAATATATGTAGTATGAATTATATTTATATAGTATGAATATATGTAGTATGAATTATATTTATATAGTATGAATATATGTAGTATGAATTATATTTATATAGTATGAATATATGTAGTATGAATTATATTTATATAGTATGAATATATGTATGTATGTATTTTATATGTATGAATCCCCTAAAGCGACATCAAAGTACCCAAAAAAATTGAATGATTTTTTTTTTTCCTGGTTACTATCTGGTGAGATACACTGCATCTGATGGTAAACACCAGATAGTAATCAGATTTTTTTTTTTAAGCTCTCTTTTTTTTTACATCCCAGTAGACCACATATCAAAGTCAAGGCCAAGGTTTGAACCAGGGCCTTCTTGCTGTGAGGCAAGAGCGCTAACCACTGCGCCACCGTGCAGCCCTATATATTTTTATGAAGAGTAAAATATTGAAAGTTAAGGTTTGAGTTGATTTATTTTGGGATAATATTCCTGCCTATTTTTATTCATAGTAATTTTCAAAAGGTACATTTTTGAAGTTATAAAAACTTAGTTTCAATTGATGTTTATCCCCTGTTCGGCCTGTGACCCACAATGTGTTTTGGATTTTGGCCCCCTGTGCGATTGAGTTTAACACCCCTGCTTTAAAGGCTCCATAATATAAGTCTTTTACTATGAAAAAATACTACAAGAACATGATAAAACCCCCAAAAAAAGACAAATTTCAATAATCCTTTTGGCTATTTTAAACGTGTTTCAGTGGTCTTTTATTCATGAGTATACAATTTTTGGTCAAAATAAAAAAATAAAAATAAAAAACTGTTTTCTATGACAAACAGCACTTTGTGTAAAGCAGCAGTACATCAGAAATTACTATCTGATATGTGGGCGGAACCATTGGCACAGAGTAACCCCGCCCTCCGCCCCACTGGTGAGAGCTTGGGCTTGCAGCCCCTCATTTCCCCCAACATCCCATTACCGGTGAAACAAAAATGGCGAGCAATACTAGAGCTCCCCAGCTGTACAGTTTAGAGTTTTTCTTTGATGATAAAGACAAAAGTGGACATGAATCTAATCGACGACAAATGTGTACATCAGAATGGAGCAGAGTAGGGAGCTTGAAGTCCGCCCAATGTATTTTCTACGTAACAAATACAACCTTTTACAAACAGTATTTTTTGGTCTGCTCCTGATTCACTTTGATTTGAATAAAGAAATGATCAGAAGCGTCATAGTAAGCTTAATTTTCTTAATAAATGTCCATCATCATCAGAAAAAAAGTCAAAAGAATGTGTTAAAAACACCAAAAACATTGAATAAATGCACTCTTGAGCTTACCGATTTCTCTTGCCTTTGTTATGTACGGTGTCACGACAAGAGGCTCAGTGGTGTCTCTGGTCTTAGTCACAACTGGAGAAGCATCAAGGAGAGAACAAGTTAACAACCAAAAATGTGTTGAATGTCAGTTAATATAAACTAAACCTACAAAAACAACAAAAAATTGAGTGTGTTTTAACCTTTAGTGGTCTTTAAAGTTGACATATGGTGCAGTCAAAGCTGTTTTCTGCAGCTTTCTCTAGATCGTCCTCCGAGTGCAGCCCCTGACAGGAGGCGTGAAACCATCTGTGGATTGGAGAACACGTTTATTTATGTCGAGATTATTGCAGAGAATCAGCAGAAATCTGCTCTATGGAGCTGACAATGTTGTAAAAACACTGCAAACCTGTCACACTGGCGGCACTGAACAATAACGGTGCCTTCGCTGTAGTCAACCAGGCAGATTGGACACGTGGAAAGGCTGGCACAGGGCGCACACTGGGTGTAATTGTTCTGCCACTCGCACCTTAGCCCAGGAGTGGTGGCACCACACTGAGTGCAGGACACACACCTGCAGATGATGGGAAGGGAGGAGACTTTAAAAGAAATTCTAAATTGTACGAGAATAACAAAAAAAAAAAATTGTTTTCAAAGAGACAAAAGCTCCGCCTTCCAACCTACAGACGTCCTCCATCTGTTGCCACAAAGTTATTTTATTTTGCTCAACCTCTTCTAATTGCTAATTACTCCATTCAATAGTAGAGTGGTGTGAATAAACCCTTCTGATTGAAGTGACGAGATACTCACCACTTGCACTTCCAGCTGTCCTTGGGAACATTCTGCAGTGGAGGGTCCAGGCAGTAGGTGTGATAGCTGATGTCACAGTCGTCACACAGCAGCAAGCGGCCCGGATCTGTGGCTTGGCCACAAGCTTCGCACACCGTACACTCCAAACATCGCCAGCCTTTACTTAGCACCACCTTGTTGATCTGGAAATAAGTATTTGGAGGTTTTTTATTATTTTAATGTTTTGCCAAATTCATTTGATTTCTTAAAAGATACTATCTTTACCTTTATGCCAACGCAGAAGGGATGATAGCACTGGCCACACTGAGCGCAGGCCAGAAGACGACCCTCTGCACCGAGGCCGAAACTCCCACATACCACACACATGTCCTGAACAGAACAAATCAATTATGAGCAGCCTCGTTTCAGCACAGGGGATTCCTGCTACGAAAATATTTGATTGTTTTTTGTTTTTTTTTAGAATTAATACCTATTGCGGTTAAACAAATGTCATTTGATTTCATGTGTACAACACAAATAAGTTACAACAGACAAATGAATAATAGTGCCCATATACAACACAGAAACAGATGTGAACATGACTCATCGTCATCTATCAAAGGTGACGCCGGCGTCCTTTCAGGCCATGGAGCGGAAAGCTATGTGGGAGCTGCCATGGATGAGGCGATTTTGGGAAATCGTGGTTGGAGATTTTACAGAGGAGCAGTGTATCCAACAACTCTGCTTTTGATGAACTGTCTGATGCTGCGGGACCTCTTGTAAATGTATCCGGTTGTTGGTCACGTGAATTATTTAATTCAAAAATTGTTTTCATTACAGTTTTCCAAAACATGTCAATTTCAATACGCCTCAAAAAAGACTTCCCTCCAAGTGGAAAAACTTTTTCCATAGATGGGAGTTTTAAAAAAATGTAATTTTATATTTATCATTTCAAATCTAATTCATGCAATTTAATAGTCAAGACAAATGCAGGTAATATGATGTTCTTTAAAACAAAACAGATAATGATCTAAAACATATAGACCAGCATGTTATGATGATTTCATTTCTAAAAAAGACCAAAAAGAAAAAATCCAAATACTCCAATTTATTAGAATTTTTTGGGGGCTTGTAAAAAAAACTTCAGTTTTTTAAAAACAAATTCCTAATTTGTCACATATTTGTGCTGCTCCATGATTTACAATACCCAGGGAGGTCATGTTTGAGTACAACAAGTGAATGCAGTACTAAAGTCTCAATGTGTACCATATGTTAAAAGCAAAAATAAGTTATATATTTTTAGTGAGTAAAAAACTTATCAGCTTTTTAAAGAGTTTATACACACTTTAGCTTTGGGCCCTTAAAATTGACACAAGTCAGTATTTTTCATTTTAAAAATAATTTGTGTCTGCAGTAAACTCCCTTGAATTATACATTTGTAAAACCAAGAAATAAAATAAAAATAAAATAAAGATAAAAACACAACACAGTACAGGAAAAACTCACCTGCTTCAGAGTAAAACTGTCATTGCTGGAGAAGATGACGACTGTATTATGCATTGCATTTTCCTCCTCTTCCTTGACCGGGTACTGAATTTCAAATGTTGTCAGCTGTACATCAGAAGATTAAATAGACAAAAAAGTTTTAAGTATTTTCTCATCAACAGATCTAGAAAATCTTTTATCATTAAAATCCATCGTTTGTGATACTGCATATCTAATTATTGTGGTTGTGTTTAGCAAAGGGAAGAGAATAAAAATTAAAAACCACACAGAGGCCATCGAATGATATATTCCTACCCCGGGGTTGATGCCGGAGCTGACTCCATTCTTCCCTCTGGCTCTGCCGCGCCCAGCTCGACCCGACAGACCAGCCCCTCTCGGCCGCCTCCGTCCAGGGAAGCCTGACCCTCGACCCTGCGGACGAAAGGTCCGACATTCAGACCATGAATGTTTTCCATCTCGGTTCTTAGAAAAACAGATGCAAGCCACAACTAAATCTAAGTCTGATTTTCTGACACGAGGGTTCTAGAAATTGACCCGTTAGTTTAAAAAAAAAGTATAAAATCTATAGTTTTAAACAATCAAATTATAAATAGGATTTTTTTATAGACTACTCAAAATAAAAAGAGTGGATTAGGTTTAGTGACATGGCTGCACCCCAACTGGTAAATGAGAAGCGCTTCAAGTAAGAGTTGGTATGAAAAGACTATTCAATTGCAGCCCATTTTCTAATTTACTGTTAACTATTCAACATTTTGTAAAGATTTTTTTTACATTCCAAAGTTGATGGTCGTGACAGCCAGATTCCTGTTTCTATAGCCTTTGTTCCAGTTATTTTATATATTTAAATATATATAAATAAAATAACTGAAACTCACACAATAATGATAGAAACCAAATATCCTAAAATGACCAACAAGTAGCGAGAAGTTTCCCAACTTTGGACCAAAAAAAAAGGAAAATTACAACTAAAATATACATTCTGATGGTTTCTTTTTTGTTGTGTGTATTGTGAGGACCACACATGAATGTTTTCACAATGGCAGAAAAACTGACAGCAGCATGTTTTTGTACATTTTTTTTTTAAACTCTGCACACAGGCTGAGCTGTAGACAATGTGCACCAGTTTGCATGCACACTGTCCGCTTCCATTGAGCAACAAGCCTTGATCAGAGCATGTGGAGGAGAATTTTGTTTGTTCCAGTGAGCATGTCAATCATGTGAGGCTAAAAACAACGATGCAGCTGGGTAACGGCTCTACATTTTTGGTCAGAAGAACTCAGACAGTACAATTTCACAGAGATGTGAGCAGAAGAAAACCAGCTTCGAATAATAACTACCAAAGGGGCCAATGTGCCCATTAGATAAAAAACGTAGTGTTAAAGACCCACTTCGATCACTTTTCAAGCTTTTTTCAGTGTTCCCAGTGTTTTTATTATGGTTGTGCCATTTTTAAACATAAAAAACGGTGGTTTTCTAGTATATTTTATCTGTAGAGCAGCAGTAGTTTGTCAAAAACTACCCAATAAGCCCCGCCCTCCCCTTTCCCACTTCATTTCCGAGAGCTCGGGGAGGGGAGCCTGTGGCCCACAAGCATATTTTTTAAATACACTTTTTTAAACTGCATTTTTTTTTCGTCTACCCCAAATTCACAACAATTTGGATTAAAAAAAAAAAAAACCCTCAGAAATTAAATTTTTAGCTTAATTTCCTTTTTATACGTCGTCTATCATTAGAGAAATGCCACAAAAATATGTAAAAAACACCAAAAACATGATCATCATCTTAGTGGATCTTTAAGATTAAACAGGGAAGAAATTTGTTTTTAGACATCCATAAAACAAGCACTATTTTTTCGCTCCAACATGGAAGAGATTTACCTTTACAAATCATTTCTGTATAAAGTTTAATAAAAACATTATAATCCTACACAGATCTGGTGCAGAAAGCAGCAAACAAACCACAACAGGTCATGTCAAAAAGTTACACTGGTGGGTTATTTTGGTTTGACACTTGAAAAATCACAGGTGTACAAACACTTCACCTTTCCCTGATCAAGTTATCCTGCCTAAAAATATTTCATTTTAAGGCCTTTGTATGACTTGATCAGGAAAACACAGGTCTTTTAAACAGGATCTCTGCCATATTTACTCGTTTCTCATTTCATTGTCTGGTAAACAACACCAGTTGTGTTATAGACCATAGGCTGGAATGGAACAAAAAATCTGTAGTGACAGTTTTAAAGTTGTTTTACTTGTTATAGGGACTGAATAAGCATATTATCAAAATGTAGCAAAGCATATAAAGAGTAAAAACAGAAATCTGAAATAGGATGTTACCAGGCAGAACAGTGACAGTTACCACAGTTTGCATCAACCTGAATAATGAAAACTCAGCAGCAGAAGTCATGAAACTGAGATGAAACCACATCATAAGTTCACATTCTATTGCCTACAAAATATATATATCTTTTTAAAACAAATTTACTGGTAAATAGAGTGATGGAATTGAAAAAAATGAAATGTAAAAAGTAAGAAAAAAAAGTAAGTAAAAATCATTTGTATGAAATACAAAATGTGCAGCCCAACATGGAGTCAGAAGTTTTATCTTTTTGTTCAAATAATCATCGAATGAATAAAACTTTATTAAGTATTATGTATTTTTTCATATTTTAAATTGCTATTTTCTTTCCAAAGAAACCCATTCGCTTGAGAAGTTGTTTGTGATTTTTAGACCTTCATAAAGATATTAGTAAAAAGGAACAAGAAATCCAAGTCCTGACTTTTAAACAGTGGCAGTCTACGCTACACAACAGCTAACACACAAAGACCCTTTGTAATTAATCCCAGTCTCTCTAAAGACGACAGATCGGCAGGATAAACAAGCCGATAGTCAACGTCAAATTTATGGGGGTAGACAAAAAGCCACATTGATTTATGAACGAAAATGTGATCAAGCATGAAATAAAACAATGCGGGTCATTTCAATTTAGTCCTAGTAGCCGGATTTAGCTATGGTCACAGATTGGAGGCATCGGCAGAATCTTAAAAATTTATTTCCACCACCCAATTTTTTTTAAAAAATCGTTGACGTGGTCATGAATGCAGACGGCGGTAGTCATGCGGGGGTGTTGTTATTACGGTATTGGGCGACAGCATTTCTGATTGTCTCCAGATAGCAGACGTCAAATTTAAGTACCGGCCGCCCGGTTCTTAAAACCTCCTCGGTCTAACCTATCGCCACGAAACCACTTACCAATTTTGCTAAAAACAAAAAAAACTTGCATTTACGTTACTGCAGTGGCATTTTTTCGGATTTGTGACCTCTCTTTCAAATAAAGTCTAGACTTACAGAAAGACAGAAAAAAAAAAGGAACTTTAAATCCAGATTGATGCCTTATTCTATAGCCCCGTTGGAATATTATATACTGATGTGAATGACAACTTGCTTGCTTATGTAACAAGCCACCTACTGTAGCTTCAACCAGCTAAACCGGCCTACGTCAAATTCTTATTTTGCACTAGTCACCTGTCATTAAACAGGAAGTAAAAGACGCTCTTCAAGTTTGCTTTAGTGGCAGTTGGATTTTAGAATTTTCCACCAGCTGTTAAGGTTAGATAACACAAAAATAAATCTAATTTCAGCCTTTATTATTCTAGAATTAAAGTTTCTTCAAACTGCGACAGTCAGGAGAATTTCTTAAATTGCATTAACGGCAGATGGGGTCCTGCTGCCCGGACACTTCTAGTGAGCCACTGTATTTACCACTCTGATGCTCCAGCCGGGGCTGTACGCAGGCTGCCTGGTCTTTGGGTCCCAACCCTCTGGTTGGTCTGACGACCAGGACAAGAGTGAGCTCACACTGCTATGAGGGCTCCATGCACCCTAAGGTAGGGAAGGATGGGTGAGAAGGTGAGAGAGAGGTAGGGAGGGTGACAAAATGCAGCAACTTAAAAACAAAGCCAGCAAAAAAACAAAACATACAAAGAAAGATGTTAGAAAAATGTGGTGAGCTTCTAATGAAATCATTCAGGAATTGCTGACTTTTGAAAGCAATGGACCCAGAGAGCATTTGATGTGTCATAATAGGTCATGAAATAAGCTTGTTTAATTATACAAACATTTGAGTTAATCTTTTCATGCAGCCACATTAAGGCATTGGTTATAATGCATGCAGTACTCAGGACATCACTGAACTTTGAAAAGAGTAGTAAAGGAAATCACTGGTTTTTACAAAGACACTTGAGCAGGTATGAAACATAAAAAGAATTATAAAATACAATTATGAAGAGGCAAAACAAGCACATCAGCCAAGAGAATGTTGAGGTTAAAAAGAAAGCTACTATTTTGGTGAACATGAAAACTAGTAGTGTAGCAATTAATCAATGAATTGATGAGTCAATTTCTATTCCTACAATCCAACCAGGTCATTGTAGGAAGTCATTAATTGAATTAATCGTCACCATAAAATTGTCTCAAAATAAAAATTCGATCATAATCGATATTGGAAGATATTTGGATTGAGGAATAGTAAGTTTGTTTTATTATAACATAAAAACAACCAACAGCCATCACAGCAGACAACACATATGATGGCAGTAAAAAATGATCAACCATCATTACAGTCTAATGTGAATTTTGCAAAGACATGTGACCATGCGGTGTGGTTAATGTTCTGTTTGTATTATTTTGATGTGGAAAAACAACTTTATAAAACTAAACTGTGACAGGATTTGCCATTAATTATTGTTGGTTTAATTTATACTTGATTATCGTGCAATAAAAACAAAGAATCTGGAAAACTTCCCCTGTACTGTCCAGCACCAGGTATTTATCTCTAAAATCCCACTGCTTGAACTTTTGGCTAAAGATGTCCTGGATTAACTTTACATCAGTGGATCAGTTTGAATTGGATTGTAAAAAAAAGAACCAAGGAATTATATCAGCAACCATAAATGATATAAATCGAAATGGTAAAATGAATCGCTATACCCTTAAAAAACAGTTTTGTCTTCCTCATGAGTATACTTTATCAAATATATATAAATTCCAAGAAAAGTGCTTCTCCTTTGATTGAGCGAGGCTAATAGATAAAGTAATCCAGTTGTAAAAGCAGCACAGTGGTTTCCCTGTTATATTTATGTAACACCGACTGATGTGGTAAATGCTTCCTGTTAACAGTTGGATTTAGACTGAGTAAAAATAATGATTCCAGATTCACTAGAGGTCCAGAGTGACACAAGAGTAAGCAGAAGATGAAGGAGTATGCCCACAGTACCCCCTTCTACATGTATAACCACTAACTGTATACAAGAACTGAACTGAGTGACTCCTCCCACCTCGTATTCCAAACAGGAAGTTCCTGCCGGCTCCAAGAAGCCAAAATCCCACAAACTTCAAATGAAAAAAGGGGTGTGGACTTCCAACAACACTCATTCTTGACTGGCGAAACTGGTTGCCATAGAAACATAGACTCTGACCAACTAGAACCAACCCTTGCTTAGTGACGACATTGGGTTCCAAACATGGAAAAAAATGGCGGCTGAACTGGCTTTTTCGCTGTAAGCCATTTCTATGGGTGACATCACACTCACTCTGTCCAGTTCTTACATGTATGCCGAATCCAAATTTTTCCCTACCCCTACGGCTTCACTCTACCGTTCCAATTGCAGGGGCATTTGGAGGGGTAGTGGTGCCCAAAATTATTTTTTAAGGGAAAGGGATAGGGGTGCAAATCCCTCTGCAGGGAGGATGAGGAGAAACGCATTTCTTCACGTGGGTGTGCTCTGAACCACAATGTTTACATTTTTATGTAAATAATGACTTCTTGTTTTAGCACGACTTTTTAAAGTTATAAAACTCTCGTTATGCAATTTCTGAGTGCTGGCGACTATTGATGAAGTCATCAAGGGTTAAGAACATCCAAATTTGAAGACAGTATTTTTCAAAATCTCCATTTGGAGGGCTAAATATAGGGGTAGGGGGAGAATTCAGATTAGGCCATAGTCAAAGTTGTAAGCCAAGGGGTTATTGTTTTGATGTGGCCTTTTTTAGCAGCTATGTCAACAATGACAGTTCATTAAAAAGCAGTTATTAGACAGCCTGAGTATACTGAGAAAACAATAGCTCACTATGACAACCACCAGTTCCAGATTCTAACTATTTTGAGTACCAAAGATAACCTCTGCAACAGATGAGTTCTCCCAAGAAAAATTGGTCACAGATAACTGTTCCATCAAGGTTCAAGTCCAAAAACCCACAAACTTGGATTTCAAAAAGATCACAACAAAGCAAAAGAAAAGTGGTCAAACAAAGTATTCTACTAATAGCTTCATATTCACAAATCCCATCAACAGTGAGGTGATCAAATTTTAATTTTCTTTGGACAAACTCATTTCTAACCACAGATTATTCCCTATACTGGGAATCTGGATGTTCAACATTTGTAATGACTTGCTTCTTTGTCACATTATTGATGCAAATAGAGACTTAAATAATGATCATCCTTAGTAGGTAATGTGGTGAGATGTTTTTGAGTTAACATGAATAAGAACAGATTGAGGATTATGCGTCGGGTGAAATGGAGCAAATGTACTCAATTAAAATGAGTCTAAGGCATGTTGGATTATTAAAGACAATTTCTGCAGAAAAGATTTAGTACTCCAAGAAGATCTGCATCGACATTATGAGGATCAACAATTAATTACATGGAAAGTGAGTTATTTATATCATGTTATTCCCCAGACTGAACAACGAAGTGAAATCTCACCAACAAAAGTTTTAAATATTTTCAAATATGTCTTAAGCAGCAGACACTGCCTAAACTAACTCTGTGACACTCACGCATACATAGCATCAATCCCCTTCTGAACCACACAGACATCAAATAAGACAGAAAAAGCTTTTTACCTGTTTGACTCGCGGTCTTCCAGGAGAAAACTTCCTCTTTGTGATGGCTGGCTTTCCCATACCAATTTTCGGGGTAAACGGAACAAGGGTTGTTGTAGGTATCCCACTGCTGCCGTCACCCAGCGAGGGCAGTATCTGGGCCTGGGGGGCCTCTTTGAGAGGGGCCATTCGAGTCAAAGCGGAGGAGTGAGAAGAGGAAACCATTTCAACTAATCTTTCTACAGACGACTTGATCGGCTTCTCCTCCAACGACAAGCTGTTAAATGACAAATTTGGTTTGATTTCCAGTGTAGTGTCCATGTTGGCCGAAGTCCTTGAGGATGAGGGCTTAACAGTCTCTAGGAGGGTTATGTGAAACGGAATCTCATTTCTTTTCTTCAGCTCAGTTGGGGCAGTTTCCAAGAAAGAAGCCCCAGTTAGATCCACACTTGAAGGCTGGGGTAGTGCGATTTCCATTGGTTGGTCCACATAATTTACTGGTGTAGTACTCTGTTCTTTGGTGGGTGAAATAATGGCCTTAAAATCCTTTGTGCTAGGGTTAACCATGCCCTCAGAAGGGCAGGCTTCTGTATGTGCTGGTTTGATTTGAAACGATGCATCCTGTGTCTCTTTGACCTCCACAGGCTGGTGGACCGGAAGAAGTTCCTGACTCTGATTTGATGAAGACACAGGACTTTCTTCAGACAAGAGCTGGATCCCGACTGCTGGTTTTGATTCTGTTAAAAGTAAATAAAGGAAGAGATGGAAGGAAAGAAAAAAAAAAAAACAATCAGGGGACTGTGGATTTCTCTTGTGTTATCAGCACAATTCATGCCATAAAAAGGTGAGATCTACAAACCTGGTGGAGATCCTAGTGGAATTTCTTTGACAGAAGGTTCAGTGTCCTGCATTTGGACAAAGTCTGTTCCATGAGAAGCTGCTAAAAAAAAAAAAAAAAGAGGCACATAAAAAGTTAAGTTAAACATCTGGATAGATACTTTTAAGGTTGGGGTTTAGCTGATCAAAGCAAACGCAAAAAATACCAAATTTAAGAATGAAAGAAATCCATGTGAATACAGTGTTGACACATTCATTGCAGGAGTTTTGTTCTAAAAATAGACAAAATCCACAAAAATGGTCATCTTTATTTTTTCTTTTACAATAATTATAGATGTTTCAACCTATTTTCAAACTATTCTCACTTGTGCTATCTTATGGGGTCCAGATGACCCCATCCTTACATTGACGTGTTATCCATCCGATGACAACTGTGGATGAAGGTGGACAGAATTTAAGGTCTTCCACGGACATCAGTGAAAAACAAAATCATTGGGAAAAAAAAAAAAAGAATCTTGTGGGGTCCAGATGACCCCACTCCCTGTTCAAACCTTCGTAGAAAACCAAGTCCAATATTATAGAATGAAACCACAGGTCTGCTAACTATTGAAGATTTATGTAAATCTGGAAAAAACTGAACACATTACGTACAGGAAACACAACACAAAGGACATTGACGATGGTCTATAGCAAAGGTGTCAAACACCACATGGTTTAATGCAGCAAATGGATCCAGAGCGCGGCTGTGTGTGCAGCTAACCACTCCCCAAGGGGATGGGTCAAATGCAGAGAACAAGTTCCAAAAACCTAGGTGTGTGACAACTGATGGAACTTTAAAGGGAAACCCAACAGGGCGGTTGGAGGCTGACTCCATTCTCAGATTTGAAAAATGCCCCCTGAAAAAAAAGGGCCGGGGCTCCACAGAACTTTCTGTGGAGGATGAGGACTTTCCTCCTCCTCCTTCTCCCTAGGCCAGCACTCATAGTCCAGAACCGAAATATTTCGAGCCACTGGCTCAAGACCAATTCAATTTTCACTTCAATTTTATTTATATAGCCCTATTTCTCAAAGTAAATTAGCCTCATTGGGCTTCATGCTGGTAGTTTATACAAATGCACAAAATCTGTCATAAAATATGCACAATAGCTAAAAACTAAACAGACTAATTAAAACTGGTCATCCCTGCCCTTAGACCTTGTCTCGGTAAGGAAAAACTCCTAGAATAATGTGTTACAGTAGAAGTTCTTGCACCATTGACAGCTTAGTTTTGAGAGATAATAAAAATGTAAACATATCACAACATCAATCATTTTCCAAGCTTTAGTTCGAGCCATGTTTTGTGAAAATCAGTTAAAAATTGAGAGAGCTAGGACAATTTTTGTAGCTGATGCCTTCATGTCTCATTGAAACAGCTGCATTCTGTGGCTAACAACTGATCGTTACAGACACAAAGATGGCTGGGGTTTTATACTGGAGCTCAGAGCATGATGACGTCAGACTTCTGGGACTTACACCAGTTGACCAATCACAAAATTCAACTACAATACCTCGTTTCTGCCTGTAGGGGGCAGCACACAGACAATTTTTGACAATATTTTCAGGAATTAAACCTTTTTATTTTAATTTGTCAAAAATGTGGCAACAACCAATAGACAGCACTTTTAAAACCCCATTTATAGAGGCCAATGGCTAAAAAAAGTTGATTTAGGGTTTGGTTACACTTTAAAGGTGAAGAGCGAAATCCCAAAGGACCAATGTATAGTAAACCAAGTTCAAAGTTCAAACAACTTTATTTATCCCCAAGGATCAATTCTATTTTAAGGATGCAACGATACACCACCTTCAAAATCTGGTAAAAAAAAAAACTCAATTTTTTGGGTCATAATTGTGTTTTTTAATTTACTAATAAGAAAGTAACAATGAACAGTTTGGTGTAAACTAAGCCTGGTGTAATGATAATCATTAGTGGTGTAAAAATAAAAATGTCGAAGGAATTGCTATTTTACACATATTGAAATGTCCTAAACCATAATCCACTACTATACTTAAAAAACATGCTTAACCCCAAAAATTATAAAAGAAATAGGCAATAAGAATCATTAAAGTAAGTAAATATAGAGACCCATCAGGACCACTATACAGTAAAATGAAAATACTATAATTTAGTGACCTGGTTGATTATAGTATTCTGAAATTTATGTACAAAGCGCTCAAGAAAATGGTCATCACTCAACTTACAGGTTAAATTCAATAAAAGATAAAGTTATATTGACTTAAAAGGACATGAAAAATTCAGAAAACCAAGATTTAGAACAAAGGCATTGAGAGAAATCAGTCTAAGT